>JAJOZX010001020.1:607500-1075000 GCA_023014485.1 Bathynomus jamesi | reverse complement strand
AAAAATTGGGCGAAATTTCATTGGCCTATTAGGAGGGGAAGGGTCCCCTCATTGACCTTGTTTATTCGACCCTATATGAACAAACGTAAATGCTCAGCATTAATCATTCTAGAATGGAAGAATGAAATGTAAATTCTTTCTAATGACTAAATTAAAGGAAATGGAAATTCTTCCTAATGGCACATTTCATTTCGGGGGACAGAGGATCTTTTTGTCTGCTGAGGGGAACTGCTGGCGGTGGTATTCGACGACTTGGTACACGAGCTGCCGTTCCTCCTCGTTTTTTGTCAGGCCCTCGTTGAAATCTTCCGCCAGTTTCACCGCCCGTTCTGCCGCGTCGTTCACAGACTTCAACGATGGTGCACATTCCTTCGAGATCTTTGGGGGTTTTTGGAACCGGCAGCTTCAGGCAATGAAAAAGGTTTTGAGTCCTTTTCGTGACAAGGTGCTCAAATCCGACCGTCTCACGGTCAAGACACTTTCCCTCCAGCCGACGCAGATCTTTTGGGTTTTCGGTCTTCTTGTGCAGGCTTTGGAGCATGGCCGTCTTCTCTGCATCGGTGGTTTTGGAGGAGAACATAGCGAGTCCGGCTAAATCTTCGCTTAGGTACCAGAGGTGGCCCCGGAATTTCGTCAATGCGGCGGTACCTACATCATGATCCACCGCCTTGTACCGCTCTAGGTCCTCCAACAGCTCCAGGTCATTGACGGGCGCGTCCGCCGTCAATGGAGCCTCGAACCACCTCTGGAGGTAGATGGTGACGGCAAAGACGTTTATCCTGCGTAGTGACCGGACCTCGTGAGCGGTCAGGTGGAATTGGCTTCGGAAGATGAACATCTTAAGACAGTAAATGCCTTTGGCCATCCACCTGGCCCGGTGGTATGCTCCAGGACGATTGTACCGGAGATCTCGTTTGCCATGACCATCGAGGAAGACCAGAGCGAGGATCAGGAACTCCCGGTAATCGTCTCTTGGGTGGCCAACTTCAAGCTGGTCTTCAATGAAGTGGACAATCTGCTCTTTTTTCAACGCCACCCATTCCGAAAGAATGTCGCTTGGGCCATCGCCGTTGAACGGAGAAGCCTGCTTCTGGTCGATGAACTCCCATTGGGATTTGAAGCGAGCGAACAGCGCAATTTCGGGGCCAGAAGACCTGAAGAACAGGTCAAAGACTGAGGTGATTACCAATTCCATCATGTGGTGTCTGCAAGCCAGGAAAAGGACGCGGCGGTCCATTTGGTCCTGGATAATCGTACAAGCGCCGCTGTGAATACCGGTATTCGCCGCTGTTGTGTCGAAGCAGAGACCGGCAATCCATGGTTGAACTTGCGGCCAATCGTCCAGCACCTTCAGAACAGCTCCAGCCATCCGCTGTCCCGTGCTGTCAGGGATTTTTGGGATCGCCAACAACTTCAAGATTCTTCCCGCTGACCAACACTGGTATGCGATCCGATTTCCCTCCATCCGAATCAGGGAGGAGTTTGCCATCAAAGTGGACGACAAGCGGCGTATCAGGATTGAACTCGGTCTTGATTCCGGCTGCCAAGTTCTTCCTGGACTTCTGCCGTGAACGGTGAAGACTTGATTTGGACAAGGTGACCGAGGATAACAACTCCCGCGGCAGCGAGTGCTGGAGCCACAATGTGCATCGCTTGGCGTACTGAGGTTCCAGTTCGATCCAGGGCTGCAGCAAAATTGGGATATTGGATGATCCTCCTTGCCGACACTTGGCCGTCCTTGGGAGCGGATCGAGGAGCCGAAGGACCAGGAGAGGAATATTGGACATCATCATTGGATGCTTCGGCCATGGACTCCGAAGAAGAAGAAGACCCACTTTTCACCGTTCCTTTTGCTTGCAGTGAGTCCATCTCTTCGCGGCTTTTCTTCTTCCTCTTCTCTTCAGCTGCTCGGCGTTTCTCCCGCTCCGCTGCCCTGCGAGCAAACTCCAGGTCCTCCTCCGATGTACATCTTCCGCACGGTTCGCTGGTCATTCAGAAAGTCTCGATCTTCGGGGACTTTGATGAGTTTCATGGCGTTGGCATGAGCTGTTTCGAACAGTGTATTCAAGTTGGCTTGGAATCCCTTTTCCCGCTCCAGTTGCTTCTCTCCCCCACGGTTTCGGTTTCTAGCAACCTTCTCGTAGTCCGTGGAGAGGGCCTTGATCCTCTCGACGCACTTGGGCTTGTGGAAGGTCGGAATAGATGCCCGAGCCCACACCGCCATAACCTCATCAGCTACCACATTGGCAGCTTCCGCCGTGGACGTTTTTTTCTTCCGAGTGAAGAACAACAGACGTCGAAGAACATCTCCCACTGTCGGGAGTTGACACAGCGTTTCCAGGGGTTCATTTCGCAGCACCCCCACCAACCACACAGTCTCCTGCTTTCTTGTATCCATAACCTGAAAAGAAATATGCTACAATTAGTATAAGGTAGAGAGTAGCCGTTCAGCAATAGTAACACATGGTTTGAGGGGACCCTTAAAATTAAAGAACACGAATGAAATTCATCTTGCTGGCATGTTTTCACGAGTGGAAGAAATTAAGGGGGTGTGCATGACAAACTTCAGGAACAAAAAAAATTGGGACACACTAATGTATATATATATATATATGTATATATATATACAGGGTGATCAAAAAGTAACGCAACCCATGGGAAAACGATTTATTTCAGAGCAAGTGCTGGAAGTGGGCACCGTTCTGTGCTTCACACAAGTGGATACGGCGATTCATGTTCTTAAAGACCCTTTGCAACGTTTCCTGTGAAATTGCATCAACACACTTCTGAATCATCGCCTGCAACAGAAGGAAAAAATCAATTATGTGCGTTTCTCCATGGAGAAACGCACATAATTGATTTTTTCCTTCTGTTGCAGGCGATGATTCAGAAGTGTGTTGATGCAATTTCACAGGAAACGTTGCAAAGGGTCTTTAAGAACATGAATCGCCGTATCCACTTGTGTGAAGCACAGAACGGTGCCCACTTCCAGCACTTGCTCTGAAATAAATCGTTTTCCCATGGGTTGCGTTACTTTTTGATCACCCTTTATATATGTATATATATATATATGTATATATATATGTATGTATATATATATGTATATATATATGTATATATATATGTAGTATATATATATGTATATATAATATATATATGTATATATATATATATATGTGTATATATATATATATATATATGTGTATATATGTATATATATAATGTATATATGTATATATGTATAATATATATATGTATATATATATATGTTCTATATATATATATGTGTATATATATATATATGTATATATATGTATATATATATATATGTATATGTATATATGTATATTATATATATATATATATATATATATATATTATATTATGTTGTTTCAGTTCAACAAAGACCCTAGGATCCACTCATGGCTGGTCTACCTAGTTGTGGTTGTAGTTGTGTATTGCGCATGCCCTCCGTGGTGGCGGAGGGGACCTACAATTTTACGGGGGGGGGGCTTCCATACTTTGTGGGTTGTTGGGGTTTCCTAAACTCCTCGCGGGGTGTGGGCGAAGAGTTACTTAGTTGCGTTTTTTTTTTTTTGTGGCTCCCCTTTTTTTCTGTATCCCGGAAATTTTGTCTTGACTCGGTCTTGGGCCTCTGTCAATTGTAGTATCCCCCCCCCCTCTGCATTTTGCAGTCTTGTAGTCATCGGGTGTACCCGCTGGGGGAGCATCGCTCCGTGGCTGAGCCGTGCTCTGGGGATGGTACGGGCGCCCGGACTACTGCTGCGTCTGGATTGGGTCTTTGCTATGCCCTTAACGGAGAAATCTCCGGAGAGCCAATTTGCTGCTTTTAAAACGACAGTCAGGTTGGGGTGCGGGCTACCCGGGACGTTGGGCCTGTGCCTTGAAGGATGCAGCGGCGGATTGATGCATTGCCTTGGATCCGAGGCTGTCTTATACTTCTATTGTTTATGGGTACAATTTCTAAACTCCAATCCCCTCCTGTTAACGACTCTGGCCCGTCCTTGGATTTGGATGACTTCTACTTCTGGTCGTTCAGCGGCCTCTGCCTCCGCTGGATTGACCTTAAAGCCGTATGGCCCCCTCTCGTCCTCTGCGGCCTCTGCCTCCGCTGGATTGACCTTAAAGCCAGCCGTATGGCCCCCTCTCGTCCTCTGCGGCGTCTGGCTCTCGTGGCCGGGCTCGTGGTGGCCGTAGGGCGGGGTCTTCGCGGCCCTCGTTCTCTCGCCCACTCTCGGTTACTGTCACACATGGACCTGTTTCTGCTGTCAATTTCTGTCCGGTGGACAGGTTCCTTGTTCGCCCTTCCGCTGGCGCCCTTCCGGGCAACTCGGAACGGGTGTTTCAGCGTCTTAAGACGGTGGGGGTTCCCTGTCGTCATGATATCCACCCTCTGAAGGATGGATATCTTCTTTTGAAGTCCCGTTCTTCGGGGGTGACTGAGTCCCTTCTCCAGTTGCAGGATGTTCTGGGTTGCAGAGTTTCTGTGACTCCCCATCCTCAACTGAATAGCTGTCAGGGCACCATTTTCGCTTCCCGTCTGCTGTCAATCCCGGTTGGCGAGTTGCAGGAGGATCTTGCCCCCCAGGGGGTAACGAAGGTCTTCCGCTTTTCGTCGCGCCGGGATGGTGCTCTTACCCCGTCTGCTCCTGACCTTTGACTCCCTTGTGCCTCCGGCCCAGGTGTTCTGGGGCGTGGGTGATCGCCGGTCGTGCGAGTTTTCGGTGCGGCCGTATGTGCCTGACCCGGTTCGCTGCTTTGGCTGCAACCGGTTCGGCCATGTTAGCTCTGCGTGCCGCCGTGAGGGTAAGCTATGTGTCCGCTGCGGTGGGCCTGCCCACCCTCCCCCATGCACGAAGCCCCCACGGTGCTCGAACTGCTCGGGGCCTGCCCCGTTTTCGTTTGAATTCGAGGTGCGGTCCTTAAGGACTACCGAATTCCTTAGTGCGCGGGAGCCGCGCGATAGGGTCCGTGACCGGGAGCCGCGGCGGGAGTTGTCCTATGCTGCGGCTCTTGGCCCTGGCGGGTCCTCGGGCCCCTCCCGTGCTACCCCGGCGCCTACCGGAGTAGTGCCCCCCTTGGAAGTTCCGGGGGTTGGTGGTCCTCCTGGCGCCGCGGGACCTTCTTGTCCCCTCCTCAGTTTGTCATCCCGTCTGATTCCCTGTCTACAAGTGCCCCTTCTCCCTCTCCGGCCTTGGGGTCTGGATCCTTGCCTACCCATCTTTCGGGTGGGGGAGGTGATGCTCCGAAGGGGAGGAGGAAGCGTCACCGTGGTCGGAGTCCTCCAGACCCGTTCATGACCACTGCTCGCCCTGCTTCCCCTTCTTCACCGGAGGGGAAGCGGCGCGCCGCTCCTAATCCGCTCGGGACTCCCCCCCCCCCCTATACGGAGGGCTGGTGGGGCGTCACTTCCCGGTGCCCCAACTAGTGTCCGGGTCTCGGTTGAGGTACACCGCCCCTCGATTACTGACTCGGTTCCCACGGTGGATCCGGTCGAGAGGGGCCTGGCCCTTCTTCATGGAGTCTCTCCCCTTTCGGCTCCTGCTGAGAGTGGTCGGGTCTCTCTCCTAGATCTACCTTTCCCACCTGTGGTGGATCTTTTCTCCCCCCCCCCGTCAGCACTTGTCTGGGGTGACGAGCCTTCGAACATCTGGTTCTCCCTGCCCCACCTCTGGTGGGGAGTCGGGGGTTTCGGTTGGGCCCGTCTCGTCGTCTCCCCCCTCTGAACTCCCTGTTCCACTTTCCCACTCTCGTTCTACTACGGGTGAGGCAGCTGCGAAGTCTGTGGCCTCCTGTAATCGGGATCCTCGTCTCCCGGGCTTGGCCCCTACACTCCCCGTTCGGGGTGAGTCGGGATCCTCGTCTCCCGGGCTTGGCCCCTACACTCCCCGTTCGGGGTGAGTCGGGAAAGCCGATTCCGTCCCTGGTTACGGACCGTTAAGTTTGCTGCTCAGCTTGGTCCGTGGCTATTTCTCTGCTTTCTCTGCTTCTTATAATGCCCCTTCCCCTTACAGTTCCATTTTGCATTGGAACTGCAGGGGGCTTTTAGCTAACTGGGAGAACCTTGCCTCCCTGCTGGAGAGCGAGCGGCCTTCCTGTTTTGTCTCCAGGAGACTATCCTGGCTGCGCGGGGCTCCCTCGTCTCTCTGGCTATGTTGGTTTCCCTTGCACCACAGCCGGCGGGGTGCGGCGATTTATGTCATCATTCGTTACCCTCGCGAGGTGTGCCTCTTCGCACTTCCTTGCAGGCTGTGGCTGTGCGGCTCTTTTTAGATCGCCAGTACACTGCCTGCTCGATTTATATTCCTCCTCATGACCCTCCTTCTCGCGACGCGGTTCGCGAGTTGGTGTGCAACTGCCTCGACCGTTTCTCCTCCTCGGGGACTTTAACAGTCGCGACCCGGCTTGGGGAGATGTCCGGTCGACTAATGTTGCTGGTATGTTGCTCTCCTTAATGGAGGAACTTTCCTTTGCGTGCCTCAATTCCGGTGAACCTACCTACTTCCACGAACCCACGGGTTCATTACCTGTATTGATCTCTCCTTGGTGTCCCTCGATGCCTTACTCGATTTTTCGTGGGGTGTTGGGGGACTCTTATGGCAGTGATCATTACCCAGTCTGTCTTGAGCCGGTCGGACCGCAGCCGGGTGTCTCGTCTCGACCGAGGTGGTGCCTTGCGCGGGCTGACTGGCCATCCTTCAGAGCTCGTTCCGTCATTGCCCGTTCGGTGTTGAGCTTTGGCTCTGTGGATGAGAGCTTGGAGTTCTTCGAGCGGGTGGTGATGGGCGTCGCGGAGGACTGTATTCCTCGATCTTCCGGTAACCCGCGGACGCGTAGCGTCCCGTGGTGGACTCCAGCATGTCACCAGGCGGTGTAGAGGAAGAGGGCACGCGCCTAGGGTGGAACTTCCACCGCACCCGGCGCGCCCACTTGATTGAGATGCGGCGGGCGAAGGCTTTCGCCCGCCGGACTCTCAAGTTGGCCCGTCGGGCCTCTTGGCGTGGTTTTGTGTCTGGCATTTCCTCGTCTACCCCTTCTGCTGCTGTGTGGCGGAAGGTACGTAGTATCGAGGGGAAGCGGGTCCCTGCTAGTCGCCCTGTCCTTCGGGATGGGGACGGCTTCCTTTCGGATCCTACTGCTGTGGCCGATCGGCTGGCCGGGGCTTTTGCTGCGGTTTCCCGTTCGCCTTCAGCTGCGGATCGTCCTTTGTCGGATGTTACGTTCCCGCCGCCTGGGAACGAGCCCTATAACTGTCCCTTTACGATGCAGGAACTTTGGGCTGCCTTGGCAACGCGTCGTTCTTCCGCCCCTGGCCCTGATGATATTCCGTATGACTTTATTTGGAACCTGCACCCGATGTCCATACACTTCTTGCTTGATCTTTTCAACTGGATGTGGGTTGAGGGGTCGTTCCCTTCCCGTTGGAGGGAGGCGATTGTGGTCCCGATACCTAAGCTGAGGAAGGATCCGGCGGAGGTGGCGGGCTATCGGCCTATTGCCTTGACGAGCTGCTTATGCAAGCTCCTTGAAAAGATGGTGGCTGTCCGACTTTCTTTTACACTGGATCGCTTGGGTTATACCCCCCGACCCAGTATGGCTTTCGTCGATTTCGGGGTACTCTGGACCCCCTTCTCCTCCTTGGTCATGATGTACGGGAGGCCTTTTCCCGCCGGAATCTTGTTCTGGCCGTCTTTATCGATGTCCAAAAGGCCTATGACACGACCCGTCGGGGAGTTGTCATGGACCGTTTGAAGTCTCTTGGTTTTGTGGGCTTTTTGCCCATATTTCTTCGTAACTTCCTCTGCCGTCGCACTTTCCGCGTCCGTAATGGGGCGGCCCTATCTGACCTGTATGTTCAGGAGGAGGGGGTGCCCCAGGGGTGTGTCGGGCGTCTCCTGCTTCAATCTGGTCGTCTGCGCTACCGGGGGCCCTCCCGCCTTCGGTGCGTTCCATCTACGCCGACGATCTGGCTGTCTATGCCGCGGGGACGAGTCCCCCCCTCGTGGAGAGGCAAGTCCAACTCGCGGTCAATCGGGTTAAACGTTGCGCGTCGTCGGTGGGCCTTACGCTGTCTTCCCCGAAGACTTTGTGTGTGACCTTCCTTCCGTCGAGGAGACGGGGATCAGGCGCCGTCCCGGCCTTTAATCTTACACTCGGAGGTCAGCCTCTGGCCCTCGTTCAATCAGTACTTTTCCTGGGCATGGTCTTCGACAGCCGTTTCAGCTGGGTTCCCCACCTTCGCCGGTTGCACGAGTCTACAAGACGTACCCTGGATTTGCTGGGACATCTGTCTCATACTACATGGGGCGCGGATAGGCGGACACTCCTCCGTTTGTACGTGTCCCTGGTACAGTCACAATTAGACTATGGGAGTGTGGTGTATGGCTCCGCCTCCCGTATGGCCCTTCGGATACTGGATCCGGTCCTCTCGAGGACCGCATATCATCTGGCGCCTTCCGCTCCTCTCCGGTTGATAGTCTGCGGGTTGAGTGCGACATCCCTCCCTTGGAGAATCGGAGGTCGTTCATCATTGCCAAGCACTATCTCCGGATTCTCCGTCTTCCCAACTCTCCTCTGTTCCAGGTGGTTAAGAGGGCGTTCTGCCGGGATGGGGGTTGGTATTTCACAGATACGGTGACCTCCCTCCGATGGTATGGTCACTCCTCCATCCGTTATACTGGTCTCTTTCGAGGGTGTTGCACCTTGGGAGAGCACCCCTGTTACGTGGTGTAGGACGTTGCGCCCCTTTCGCAGGGCCGATTCTGACTCTGCCTTGCTTCGGTCTCTGTTCCTTCAGCATACAGCGTGTCACTGCATGTGTTGCGGTCTTCACAGATGGCTCGAGATCGTCGGGGGCGTTGGGGCTGCGCTGTTCCCCAGTCGTTTACCCTTGCTCCCCGATGTACCCGCCTCCCTGATGAGGCTTCCGTTTTCACGGCGGAGCTCTATGCCATTCTGAGCGTTCTGGAGGTAGTGCGGGAGCATCCGGATGAGTCGTTTGTCATCTATTCGGATTCCCGTAGTGCCCTGGATGGCTTGGAGTGTTTCGACCCTGTCCACCCACTTGTCCGACGTATCCAGTTACTGTGCCATATTCTTGTCACTTTTGGTGGCAAGGAGGTGGTATTTTGCTGGGTCCCTGCACATGTTAACGTGGCTGGAAATGTGGCTGCCGATCAAGCTGCCCGTTCCGCGTGCCGACTACAGGATTCACCCGTGTCCCTCCCCTTTTCCGATTATATCCCTGGTTTTCGTAGGTTTTTGCGTTCCCGGTGGCAGAGTCGCTGGGATGGCGCTACAAATAACAAACTCTGCAAGATTAAATCCAAATTGGGATGTTGGGCCTCTTCCTTCCATCGGTCGCGCCATAAGGTTGCGGCTCTGGCCCGCCTCCGTATTGGCCATACCCATCTGACCCATGGCTATTTGATGGCCGGGGATCGGGTGCCCCGATGTCCCAATTGTAACGTTCCACTTACAGTTGCCCACCTCCTGGTGGAGTGTCCGCTTTACTCTGCGCTATGCGCAGAGTATTTTCTCTTTTTGGTGAGCGTCCGGCCTTGTGATAGACTTGGCGCTATTCTATCTGAAGGTCCCTACTTTTCGGTAACCGGGTTGTTCTCCTTCCTCTTCCGCTCCCGACTCCTTTACCGGCTGTGACTCCGCTATGATTTTTTTTTTTTTTTTTTTCCACCGTCTATTGTTCATTTCCGTTAGCTGTTCCATAGTCTTCGTCTTGTGTTCGCTCTGCTATCCACCTTTCTTTTGGTGGCCATGAGCGGTCAAACTTTGAAACAAAAAAAAAAAATTTACGTGGGTTCCGAACCACAAAAACCCTAATTTTTCTACCTTAAACTATACCCAATCTATCAACATGTCCATCTAATCGATTTTTAAGCATGTTTACAGACGTGCTACTAATTACTTCTACCGGCAAACTATTCCACCTATTTACTATTCTATGCGTAGAAAAGTTTTTGGCAACCGCTGTCTCGAACCTTTTACTTGTCAACTTACACCAGTTATTTCTAGTTCTATTATATTGTGATATTTCGAAAAAGCTCTCTTTACGTTATCGAACCCATTCATAATTTTAAAAACTTGGATTAGATCACCCTTTAGCCTCCTAGTCTCGAGTGTAGTCAATTTTAACTCCTTAAGCCTGTCCTCGTACGACTTCGACCTAAGCGACGGAATCATCTTAGTTGCTCGTCTTTGAACTCTCTCGATTTTATCTATATCTTTGCGCATATCCGGATTCCAACATTAGATCGCGTATTCCAAATGGGGTCTTACTAATGATTTATAAAGAGGAACAATAATATTGCGCGATTTGTACTAAAAATTCCTAGCTATAAAACCTAGCACCTTGTTCGTCTTATTGACCGCTGCTGTACTTTGTTTTGCCACTTTTAAATCACCAGTGACTATAACTCCTAAATCTTTTTCCTTCCCTGACACACTATACGCGAAATTACCGTTACGCGAACCTACGAGTATATGTAAAATTTTGCACTTATCGACGTTAAATCTCATTTGCCATGTGACTGACCAATCAACGATTTTGTTCAGATCTTCCTGGATTTTACCTCTATCTTCATCATTAATTGCCCTACCACCCAACTTCGTGTCATCCGCAAACTTTGAAACTGTACTGACCGCCAACATCTAAATCATTAATATATATAAGAAAAAACAAGGGGCCCAATACAGAACCCTGAAGAACGCCACTGACTACATTAGCCCAAGACGACTCCGCTCCATCAACGACCACCCTCTGTTTCCTACCTCGCAACCACTCTTCTATCCAATTTATTACTACACCCATGATTACATGAGCCTTAGTTTTTTCAATGAGTCGTTTGTGCGATAGTGTGAAACGATTTTTGAAAATCTAAATACACTACATCTACCGCTCTATCACTATCGTAAACTTCAACCACGCTTTGAAAAAAATTCTAAAAGATTAGTTAAGCAAGATTTGTTTCGCCTAAAACCATGCTGCGTATTTCTAATCAAGTTATTTAATTTTAAGTGTTCGACTTTCCGATCCCTAATTACACTGGGGAACAAATTTTAACTTTTTTTTGTTTCTTGGACGTGAACAGGTCGGTCTTATATGATTTTTTCCGCTGATTCCGAATATAGCCGTAGAATTTCTCTATCACCCAAGGTTACTGAGAAATTTGTATTTTAATATTTATTCAAGAAGTGTATAGAACTTAGTAAAAATACTTCATAAAAATTATATTAGTGGCAGATTGGCATTTAAAATATTCTTCTTAAAACTTTTGTCACTGATTTTCTCTTGTAGTTTTCATTAGGAGCTTCTCGCATCAATGTCCAGCAGTAATCAGCTAACATTGCCGGATCCCACCTCCCTTGGTAGCGTTTCTCCATAGTAGCTATATCTTGGTGGAACCTTTCTCCATGCTCATCGCTTACGTCGCCGAGGTTTTCAGGGAAGAAATCTAAATGGGAGTGCAAGAAATGGATTTTTAGTGACATATTACATCCCAATAACCTATATGCTTCAATCATGTCCTGCACTATTTTTTCATAGTTAGAGGCTTTGATGTTCCCTAGAAAATTTGTGACTACATTCTTCCTGGCCTCCCATGCCACTCTTTCTTTTCCTCTCAAGGCATCATCAAACTTTTGATCTTTCATGAGCTCTCTGATTTGGGGACCAACAAAGATCCCTTCTTTTATCTTTGCATCGCTAAGTCGTGAAAACTTTTTCTTCAAATATTTGAATGCCTCATCTTCCTTGTTCATTGCTTTGACAATTTTTCATGATGCCAAGCTTGAGGTGAAGTGGCGGTAAGTATATTTTCTTGGGGTCAACTAGGGGTTCATGAGACACATTCTTCAGTCCTGGGATACATTTTTGACGAAGTGGCCAATCCTTTACAAAATAATGCGAATCTCTGGCTCTGCTGTCCCATTCACAAAGGAAGCAGCAGAACTTCGTATAACCGAGCTGCATTCCCAGAAGAAGCGCGACGACTTTTAAATCCCCACATATATACCAACGAAACTGGTCATAATTAATCTGCTGAAGGATGAGTTTCATATTTTCGTAAGATTCCTTCATGTGGACAGCGTGCCCTACAGGAATGGAAGGGTATTTATTTCCATTGTGAAGTAGTACAACCTTGAGGCTTAGCTTCGAAGAGTCAATAAATAAACGCCAATCTTCAGATTTGTGCTCATGACCGAGAGCTAACAGCAGTCAATTTACATTATTACAGTAGCATAAACCACCTGACGAGGAGAAATACTGCATTAGATCTTTTTGGCGAGTGCGGAACGCCGATATGCTTGTATCTTTTGCCAGCAAATTCCATTCACGTAACCTGGAGCCCAATAATTCCGCTTTCTTTTTCGGAAGGTCCAAATCTCTCACGAGATCATTCAGCATAACCTGCGTTATCATACGTGATTTATTTGATTCAGGTTGCTGAAAGTCTGTATCTTTAGTGTCATCAATTTCCATTGGTTCAACTTCAGACTCTTCATCCAGTGTCCATGAGTGGGGTCATTGTCTTCCTCTGTGCCATTATGGTCAGTTCTCCACATACGTAGCAAAATGTATCTCTGGGATTAATACAGTTTCGATTCATGCTGGCGGAAAATTATTGAAATCATGGAAAACTTTTTGGAATGAAAAACCAATTTTTTCTACTATGAAAAATTTTAAAATTTGAGCAAAACTTGAAAAAAAACATTCTTTTTATTAAAAATCTGTTTGTTTAAATAGCTATATTTTTTAATGCAAAAAATACTATTAAATATAGTTAACCTGGAAAAAAAGAAAGTAAAATTAAATTAGTACACTTAATTTTAACTAATATTTTGGGAAAACTGAGTAAATGGAAATATTTTCTCGAAAACTATGGGTGATAGAAAAATTCTGAAACCATATTTGGAATCAGCATCAAACGTTCTATAAGAAACTAAATAGTTTTCAAGAAACAAAAATGTTGTTCCCTAGTGAATTATTGATTCCAGTAGCTTAACTACAACAGACGTTAAACTGATTGGCCCGTAATTTCCAGCCGCACCTTTATCGCCTTTCTTAAAAATAGGTGTTACATTTGCTAACTTGAAATTATCTGGTACGCACCCGTCAGAAATAGACGCATTAAAAATCTTTGTTAGCGGCACAACAATGCTTTCTTTTAATTCTTTTAGTTGTATGGGATATATGGAATCCGGCCCCAGTGATTTACGCATTTTCATTTTATCAATATAGCGCATTACCTCCCCTTCACTAACCACAATATTATCCAAAGTATTACCATTATCAAAAGGTATTATGTCTATGACCGTAGGGATATTCGTTACATCTTTTATTGTAAAACCTGACGTGAAAAATTCGTTTAGCAAGGTAGCCATTTGCTTGTTTTCAGGAAATAGCTCTCCATCAACATTTTTCAACGGCTCCAAGACACACTTTACTGAATTCCTATTGTTGACGTATTGAAAGAATCGCTTGGGGTTTTCTTTGCAGTCACGACCTTATGGTGATTTCAAAAGGATCAGTACATCCTAAACTCTCGCCTACTTCTAAACCTTCGACTATATTTTCGCCGTTCGTCATCACCACGTCTAAAATATTGTCACCGCGCGTTGGTTCGTTAACCATCTTGTCGTAAAAAATTATCTTCCATGAACTCAATCTCAAACCCTCCTCATTACCAGTAAAAGTCTCGTAATTAACATTACGGCAGTTAAAGTCTCCGACAATTGTACTATTCCAATTATCAATAAAGTTACCAAGAAGTGAGTAAGATCTAGTATCGGTATCGAGGGGTTGAACGGGAGGTCTATAAACAACAACAAAATTGAAACATACTACGCGCCCTAACTTCAACGCATATATTGCTGCCGGAAAATCTACCTTAACCTCGATAGCCCTAAGGGAATTACGAATGTACAGCAAAACGCCGCCACCAGTCCTATGTAACCTATCATCAGTAAAGAGTTTAAAACCCTGCATATCAAATTCCCCCAACAAGTCCCGAGTCACGGTATTTAACCACGTTTCAGTGATAGCACCTATATCGTAGTTGCCGGAATAAATTATCGCCTTAAATTCGTTTAATTTATTTCTAATACTACGCGCGTTACAATAAAAGACTTTTAAGTCATTTTTTACCACAGGCCGGGTTTTAAACTTTTTCACGTCGGGCCCGCGTTCCCCGGACCCACAACGTTTAAAGAAGGCTTCGACCTATACAGCTTTCGTACGTTTTCGTCAATTAACCTACCTAGCCTAGCATTATCTATTCCATTAAAATGCACCCCCATCTTTTATAAAAAGGCTAGGATCACTGAATTCCGACCACAGTTTTACGAAGGGTACATTTTCCTCAGCACAAATCTCTTCTAATTTAGTATTAAAAAATATCGTTTTAGACGTAATCCTAAGACCCAAACCGTGCCTAGCGGTAATACCTAGAACTAAAGACCTATATGACCTCGCCTTTGGGGCCCTAATTAACCCCCTATATCTCTCCAAAAGGTCAGGCACTTTCGTATCGGGTCTATACGAGTCGTTGCCCCCTACCATCGTCACCAACATCGAGTGACGGGAGGCAACGTCAATCCTATCCACTTCGTCTCTAACTCTGTCAACCCTGGCCCTTGGGAGACAGACCCTCCTCCTCTTGGTTGGATGCCGTTCAACGAACTCTGTCTACATATGGCGCACAAAAGAGTTCCCAATTAAAATAGTTTCCCCCTCATTCACGTCCCTTTCCAAATGGGCGAAAGGGTTCGAAACCTCGATAGAGGGGGATTCCTATCACCTAACGTACGCGGCCTAGCTCCACCCTTAACTTCCCTAAATCCCTCCTCATCTACTACTCTCGGACCAACCTTAACCCCTTCCTCAACTCTATCCAACCTTCCCGATAAGATATCTAAACTAGACACTAGGTTACGCACCTCACCCTTCAAATTACGAACGTCTTCAACGTTAGTATTGGTTCGGCTTTCGTCAACCGTAGCCGTACCCTTGCCCTCATCAAGCGTTGCAAGTCTTTCCATTACCTTAGGTACACTGCGTTTTATGTCAACTATTTCCTCCCTTAATTCGCAAAAAACAAAAAAAAAAAACGATCTCTCGGTAATCGCCATAGGACCGCCGTCATAGTCCCTAAAATCCGTATACCACTGATTCACCCCACACCTAACACACGACGCTCTCTGCGACAGCATCACGCAAGTTGTTAGTTTATAACTGTCACAAGTTTAAGTTAAATTAAGCTGGCACGCTATGAAAACTTCTAAATCGCTAAAAACCACTAATATTCAATTACTTAACTATAACAATGTGAATATAAACGTAAGTATATAAAATTCAAAACTTTCCAAAACAAGTTATTAGCAATATCCAAAAGTAGAAGCAATATCAGAGAGCTCAGGAAATGCGTCCATTCAGTACAGAGTCTGGCTGACGAATGAACAGAATCTGGCTGATGCAAATCAGGCAGTTCTGAATATGGCAGTTTTGTACTCCTATGCTGGTTCTGACCACATGCCCCTATTAATTGAGTTTGACATTAATTGTATTCCAATGCTACCACAAGTAAATGGTACACGTAAAGCGAAGTTAGACTGGTCCAAAGTTGATGATGAGGGCAAACAACAGTATTGTAATATGTCTGATGTATTGCTAAGTAATATATCTATCCCTAATGATGCTCTAGCTTGTTAGGATGTAAATTGTAGAATTCAAACATATTTTGGGATTTAAAGACATGTATGAACAAATTGTTTCCTCTCTCAATAATGCTAGCCTAGACTTAAATACCTTCAGAAGAAAAAAAATTATACATGTAGACCTGGCTGGAGCGATTATGTGGCTGAACTTCATAATACATCCAGAGATGCTTTTTTAATGTGGTGTGAACAAGGGAAGCCAAGGCAAGGCCCTGTATTACAACAAAAACAGAGGACTAATGCCAGGTTCAAGTATGCATTAAGGTATATAAAAAGTCATGAGGATGAGTTAAGCAGGAATGCTCTGGCTAGAAAGCTTGCCAGTAAGAGTCCAAGAAACTTTTTGGACGAATTAAAAACAATGAATAATAATGCAATGTGTCTCCCTGCTAATTTTGAAAATGTAACTGGGACTGAGAATATAGTCAAATGTTAATTGTAATGTTAATTGTGATGCTACCTATGAAAAAACTATACAGGGCTATGGGTTGATTGCCTGTTACCCTCATCCAGGGCCGTTTCCTGGCATAAGCCGACTAAGCGGCCGCTTAGGGCCCCGCTGCTACTAGGGGGCCCCTAGACAGGCTCCCAGGTCATAGCTCAGTGGCCAAAAATAGGAATATAGCTGGTTATTAATACTATTGTTATTATGATTATTATTATTATCGTATTAATTAAAGTTTTTGTATGAGACAAATGTGATAAAATGGAGACAAACGAAACGTTTTGGTCGTTATGTGTAAATAACTTGAGATCTTATTTCTATATTATTTAACTTTATTCTTACTATATGCTTATACTTTCCTAAATGCTTAATTTTTCTAGTATTGTAAAACATTATCATCATTATCATCATCATCATGGTGAGTCTTTTTTTCTCTCTTTCTGAATGAATGTTAACCCACGAGTGATAGGTGTTGCTACTTAGCCCCTTATTCTCTTCTCTGAACCCCCTACTCTTTCCTTTCTCTCTGGCTAACCTTAGAGTGGAACTTAGGGTCTTTGTTAGCCTTAGCTTCTGTAGATCATGATCATCATCATCGTTCTTATTTTACTTCTTTTCATCTTTCACCCCTTTCCTATTCTCTTCGAATATTCCGACTTGTCGGCAGTGGCCGGCGGATGATGATGGTGTCTTTTTTCTCTCTTTCTGAATGAATGTTAACCCACGAGTGGTAGGTGTTGCTACTTACTTAACCCCTTATTTTCTTTTCTTAACCCCTTACTCTTTCCTTTCTCTCGGGCTAACCTTAGAGTGGATCTTAAGGTCTTTGTTAGCCTTAGCTTCTGTAGATCATCATCATCATGATAGGATGAGTAGTGGACTGGGATAACTTATTTATGGGTAATGACACAAATTTGCATTGGAAGGCGTTTAAAGAAAGTTTTGTGAATATTGAAAGGGAGTTTATTCCTCGTAGGCCCAAGCGCGCTAGAAATCATGGTAGGCCCAAGTGGTGGACTAGGGAAATAGGCGAGTTTATAAACGAGCGTACAGACTTAATAAGCGGAATGGCACGGCAGCTAACTTTAATAGATATATCGAGCTTAGACGTCAGGTTAAAAGATCAGTTAGGAATGCTAAGCGTAATTTAGAGATACTTATAGCTGCGGATAGTGAACATAATCCAAAAAGGTTTTTTGAATACGTCAATAATCGTAAGCCGATAAAAGATAACATAGGTCCTGTAGTGGATGTTAACGGCGCTTTGGCTTCTGACGCTCAGGCGATGGCGGGTATTTTCAATAACTTTTTTGCGACAGTTTTTATCGTAGAAGACGTAAATAATGTCCCCGACGTGGACGATATCGTTCCATTTAGTAGCGAGACTATTTTGGATGAAATAACTGTTTACGAGGGTAAGATTGCGCATTATATCGATAGGCTAAAAGTTAGCAAGGCTCCAGACCCTGACGCTTTTTATCCCAGACATTTGAAAGACGTTATCGTAGGCCCCTTAACGAAGATTTTTAATCAGTCACTCGAAACGGGGATTATTCCTGAAGACTTCAAATTAGCTAACGTCACGCCCATTTTCAAAAAAGGCGACCGCACGGTACCTAGTAATTATAAGCCCATTAGCTTAACGTCAACTGTAGGTGAACTTTTGGAATCCATAGTTAGGGATCGTATCATCGATCACTTAGAAAGTAGAGATTTGATTAATAGTAGTCAGTATGGGTTTCGACGCCATAGATCTTGTTTAACTAATTTGTTAGAATTTTATAACGAAACAGTGCGCGAATACGGTAGGCATAGAGCAGCTGACGTTATTTATTTATATTTTAAAAAGGTGTTCGATACAGTTCCGCATAGAAGATTAATTGCGAAGGTTAAAGCGCACGGTATACGCGGTCAGGTAGCTAACTGGTTAGAGGAATGGCTTCGTGCTAGGAGACAGAGGGTCGTTGTTAATGGTAGTGAATCGGGGTGGTTGGAAGTAGGTAGCGGTGTCCCACAGGGTTCAGTGTTAGGCCCATTGCTATTTGTAATTTACATTAACGACATAGGTGTAGGATTGACTAGTAACGTATCAAAATTCGCGGACGATACTAAAATAGGCGGTAAGGTTGTTAACGAGGACGATAGAAATAGGCTCCAAGACGATGTAAATAGGATTATGGAGTGGACGGATAAGTGGCAGATGCAATTTAACGTAGACAAATGTAAAGTTTTGCATGTAGGTTCTCGTAACAATAATTACACGTACACGATAGATGATAGAGTTATCGAGCGTTGACGAGGAAGTAGATTTAGGCGTACGCGTATCTAAGGATTTAAAAGTTAGGAACCAGTGCCTGGAGTCTTGCGCAAAAGCTAATAGGATGTTAGGCTTCATAACGCGTAATTTCAAATTTAAATCGAAGGTTATTATATTGCCCCTTTACAAGTCCCTAGTCAGGCCTCATTTAGAATATGCCGTTCAGTTTTGGTGCCCGTATTTGCGTGAGGATATTGATAGGTTAGAAAGGGTTCAGCGTCGTGCCACGAAACTAATTCTGTCATTGCGCAACAAGCCTTATGAAGATAGGATAAAAGAGTTAGACTTGCATTCACTCGAAACTAGGAGATTAAGGGGGGAGCTTATTGAAGTTTTCAAAATCGTTAATAACATCGATAATGTAAATTTTGACATTGTTCACTTTCGATAATAGCAATACACGTAATAACGGATTTAAGTTGCGTGGCAGACGTTTCATTACTAATATCGCTAAAAACGTCTTTATGTTTAAAGTAATTGATAAATGGAATAATCTTCCCGCGTCAGTCGTTCACTCTACCAGCGTTAATATGTTTAAGAACCATTTAGATAGGCATTTTTAAAATATTAACGTTGTTTAAAATAAAAAAACAATTAGTAACAGGAGCTCTGGGGGTGGTGGTCGAGGATGAGTCTGTTGACGATTAATGCCAGCGTGTGATACCAGTAATAAAATAAAAAATAAAAATTAGACTAACATGAACCTAGATGTAGCTCGTAGAGTAAACTAACCCACTTTTTGTTTAACTTTACCTACTTGTTTTTTCTTATCCTCTCCTGACTTGCATGGTATGACTGAGTTAAGACTGTGTTTGCATGGTTTGTAAGCGTTCTTATTTTACTTCTTTTCATCTTTCACCCCTCTCCCCTTCTCTCCGACTATTTTTCTGACTTGTCGGCAGTGGCCGGTGGATGATGATGGTGAGTCTTTTTTATCTTTTTCTGAATAAATGTTAACCCATGAGTGATAGGTGTTGCTACTTACTTCACTCCTTATTTTCTTCTCATAACCCCCTACTCTTTCCTTTCTCTCGGGCTAACCTTAGAGTGGATCTTAGGGTCTTTGTTAGCCTTAGCTTATGTAGATCTGTAGATCATCATCATCAGCCAGACTCTGTACTGAACGGACGCATTTCCTGAGCTCTCTGATATTGCTTCTATTTTGCATATTGCTAACAACTTTACTTTTGGTAATTGTTGAATTTTATATACTTGCGTTTATATTTACATTGGTATAGTTAAGTAATTGAATATTAGTGGTTTTTAGCGATTTAGAAGATTTTATAGCGTGCCGGCTAAGTTTAACTTAACTTGTGATGGTTATAAACTAATGTTAACGCGCGATGCCGTCGCAGAAAGTGTCGTGTGTTAGGTGTGGGGTAGACCGGTGGTATTCGGAGTTTAAAGATTATGACGGCGGTCCTATGGCAGTTACCGAGAGATCAATTTGTTTCTTTTGCGAGTTAAGGGAGGAAATAGTTGAAATAAAACGTAGTGTACGTGAGGTAACGGAAAGACTTGCAACGCTTGAAGAAGGCAGGGGTAGGGCTACGGTTGACGAAAGCCGAACCAATACTAACGTTGAAGACGTTCGTAATTTGAAGGGTGATGTGCATAATCTAGTTTCTAGTTTAGGTAGCTTATCGGGAAGGTTGGATAGAGTTGAGGAAGGGGTTAAGGCTAGTCCGAGATTAGTAGATGGGGAGGGATTTAGAGAAGTTAAGGGTGGAGCTCGGCCGCGTACTTTAGGTGATAGGAATCCCCCCACTATCGAGGTTTCGAACCCTTTCGCCCATTTGGAAAGGGACGTGAATGAGGGGGAAACTATTTTAATTGGGGATTGTTTAGTGCGCCATATGGACGCAGAGTTCGTTGAACGGAATCCAACCAAGAGGAGGAGGGTCTGTCTCCCAAGGGCCAGGGTTGACAGAGTTCGAGACGAAGTGGATAGGATTGACGTTGCCTCCCGTCACTCGATGTTGGTGACGATGGTAGGGGGCAACGACTCGTGTAGGACCGATACGAGAGTGCCTGACCTTTTGGAGAGAGATTGGGGGTTAATTAGGTTCCTAAAGGCGAGGTCAGATAGGTCTTTAGTTCTAGGTATTACCCCTAGGCTCGGTTTGGGTCTTAGGATTACGTCTAAAACGATATTTTTGAATGCTAAATTACAAGAGATTTGCACTGAGGAAAATGTACTCTTCGTAAAGCTGTGGTCCGAATTCAGTGATCCTAGCGTTTTTATAAAAGATGGGGTGCATTTTAATGAAATAGGTAATGCTAGGCTAGGTAGGTTAATAGACGAAAACGTGCGAAAGCTGTATAGGTCGAAGCCTTCTTTAAACGTTGTGGGTCCAGGGAACGCGGGCCCGACGTGAAAAATATTTTAAAACGCCCGCCCGTGGTAAAAAATAACTTAAACGTCTTTTATTGTAACGCGCGTAGTATTATAAATATATTAAACGAATTTAAGGCGATAATTTATTCTGCCAACTACGATATAGTTGCTATCACTAAAACTTGGTTAAGTACCGTGTGAAACTTGGTTAAGTACCGTGTGAAACTTGGTTAAGTACCGTGTGAAACTTGGTTAAGTACCGTGTGAAACTTGGTTAAGTACCGTGTGAAACTTGGTTAAGTACCGTGTGAAACTTGGTTAAGTACCGTGTGAAACTTGGTTAAGTACCGTGTGAAACTTGGTTAAGTACCGTGTGAAACTTGGTTAAGTACCGTGTGAAACTTGGTTAAGTACCGTGACTCGGGACTTGTTGGGGGAACTTGATATACCGGGTTTTAAACTCTTTACAAATGATAGGTTACATAGGATTGGTGGCGGCGTTTTGCTGTACATTCGTAATTCCCTTAGGGCTATCGAGGTTGTTAGATTTTCCGGCAGCAATTAATGCGATATGTGTTGAAGTTAGGGCGCGTAGTATTAGTTTTAATTTTGTTATTGTTTATAGACCTCCCGTTCAACCCCTCGATACAGATACTAGATTTTACTTCTTGGTAACTTTATTGACAATCGGAATAGTATAATTGTCGGAGACTTTAACTGTCCTAATGTTAATTATGAGACTTTTCCTGGTAATGAGGAGCCGAACCAACGCGCGGTGATAATATTTTAGATTTGGTGATAACGAACGGCGAGAATATAGTCGAAGGTTTAGAAGTAGGCGAGAGTTCAGGATGTAGTGATCATCAAATTCTTAGGTTTAAGTTATTGATAGAAAACACCAAGGATAGTAACGTAATAGAAGTCCCTGATTTTCGTAGGGCTAATTTTGATAGTTTTGCGGATAGGATGAGAGTAGTGGACTGGGATAACTTATTTATGGGTAATGACACAAATTTGCATTGGGTGGCGTTTAAAGAAAGTTTTAGGAATATTGAAAGGGAGTTTATTCCTCGTAGGCCCGAGTAGTGGACTAGGGAAATAGGCGAGCTCATAAACGAGCGTAATAGAGCGAATAGATTTAATAAGCGCAATGGCACGGCAGCTAAATTTAATAGATATTTCGAGCTTAGACGTCAGGTTAAAAGATCAGTTAGGAATGCTAAGCGTAATTTAAAGATACTTATAGCTCCGGATAGTAAACATAATCCAAAAAAGTTTTTTGAATACGTCAATAATCGTAAGCCGATAAAAGATAACATAGGCCCTCTAGTGGATGTTAATGGCGCTTTGGCTTCTGACGCTCAGGCGATGGCGGGTATTTTCAATACGTTTTTATCGTAGAAGACGTAAATAATGTCCCCGACGTGGACGATATCGTTCCATTTAGTAGCGAGACTATTTTGGATGAAATAACTGTTTACGAGGGTGAGATTGCGCATTATATCGATAGGCTAAAAGTTAGCAAGGCTCCAGACCCTGACGCTTTTTATCCCAGACATTTGAAAGAAGTTATCGTCGGCCCCTTAACGAAGATTTTTAAACAGTCACTCGAAACGGGGATTATTCCTGAAGACTTCAAATTAGCTAACGTCACGCCTATTTTTAAAAAAAGCGACCGCGCAGCTTAACGTCAATTGTCGGTAAACTTTTGGAATCCGTAGTTAGGGATCGTATCATCGATCACTTAGAAAGTAGAGATTTGATTAATAGTAGTCAGCATGGGTTTCGACGCCATAGATCTTGTTCAACTAATTTGTTAGAATTTTATAACGAAATAGTGCGCGAATACGATAGGCATAGAGCGGCTGACGTTATTTATTTAGATTTTAAAAAGGCGTTCGATACAGTTCCGCATAGGAGATTAATTGCGAAGGTCAAAGCGCACGGTACGCGCGGTCAGGTAGTTAACTGGTTAGAAGAATGGCTTCGTGCTAGGAGGCAGATGGTCGTAGTTAATGGTAGTGAATCGGGATGGTTGGATGTAGGTAGCGGTGTCCCACAGGGTTTAGTGTTATGCCCATTGCTATTCGTAATTTACATTAACGACATAGATGTAGGATTGATTAGTAACGTGTCAAAATTCGCGGACAATACTAAAATAGGCGGTAAGGTTGTTAACGAGGACGATAGAAATAGGCTCCAAGACGATGTAAATAGGATTATGGAGTGGACGGATAAGTGGCAGATGCAATTTAACGTAGACAAATGTAAAGTTTTGCATATAGGTTCTCGTAACAATAATTACACGTACACGATGGATGATAGGGAGTTAGCGAGCGTTGACGAGGAAGTAGATTTAGGCGTACGCGTATCTAAAGATTTAAAGGTTAGGAACCAGTGCCTGGAGTCTTGCGCAAAAACTAATAGGATGTTAAGCTTCATAGCGCGTAATTTCGAATTTAAATCGAAGGATATTATATTGCCCTTTTACAAGTCTCTAGTCAGGCCTCATTTAGAATATGCCGTTCAGTTTTGGTGCCCGTACTTGCGTGAGGATATTGATAGGTTAGAAAGGGTTCAGCGTCGTGCCACGAAACTGATTCCGTCATTGCGCAACAAGCCTTATGAAGTTAGGATTAAAGAGTTAGACCTGTATTCACTCGAAACTAGGAGATGAAGGATGGAGCTTATTGAAGTTCTCAAAATCGTTAATAATATCGATAACGTAAATTTTGACAAATTGTTCACTTTCGATAATAATAATACTCGTAATAACGGACTTAAGTTGCGTGGCAGACGTTTCATCACTAATATCGCTAAAAACGTCTTCACGTTTGAAGTAATTGATAAATGGAATAATCTTCCCGCGTCAGTCGTTCACTCTACCAGCGTTAATATGTTTAAGAACCGTTTAGATAGGCATTTTAAAAATATTAATGTTGTTTAATATAATAAAACAATCCCCCTTTTCCCTCTCAGCCTCCCCCTTTTTCCCTCTCAGCCTCCCCCTTTTTCCCTCTCAGCCTCCCCCTTTTTCCCTCTCAGCCTCCCCCTTTTTCCCTCTCAGCCTCCCCCTTTTTCCCTCTCAGCCTCCCCCTTTTTCCCTCTCGGCCTCCCCCTTTTTCCCTCTCCCTCGTTAAAATTATTAACTTTGTTTAATATAATAAAAAAATTAGCAACAGGAGCTCTAGGGGTGGTGATCGAGGATGAGTCTGTTGACAATAATGCCAGCTTGTGACATGCCAGTGTGTGATACCAGCAAAAAAAAAAAAAAATATTAGACTAACACGATCGTAGATGTAACTCGTAGCGTAAACTAACCCACTTTTTTTTTTCCTTCTTATCCTCTCCTTACTTGCATGTCTGTAGTTTGCATGGTATGATAGTGAGTTAAGACTGTTTGCATGGTTTGTAAGCGTCCTTATTTTACTTCTTTTCATCTTTCACCCCTTTCCTATTCTCTCCGACTATTTTTCTGGCTTGTCGGTAGTGGCCGACTGATGATGATGGTGAGCCTTTCTTTCTCTTTTTCTGAATGAATGTTAACCCATGAGTGATAGGTGTTGCTACTTAATTAACCCCTTATTCTCTTCTCTTAACCCCGTACTCTTTTCTTTCTCTCGGGCTAACCTTAGAGTGGATCTTAGGGACTTTGTTAGCCTTAGCTTCTGTGGATCATCATCATCATCATCATCCCATAGTTAGATCATCAAATTCTTAGGTTTTCTGATCATAAAATTCTTAGGTTTAAGTTATCGATAGAAAACACACAGAATAGTAACGTAATAGAAGTCCCTGATTTTCGTAGGGCTAATTTTGATAGTTTTGCGGATAGGAGAGAGTAGTGGACTGGGATAACTTATGGGTGATGACACAGATTTGCATTGGGAGGCGTTTAAAGAAAGTTTTATGAATATTGAAAGGGAGTTTATTCCTCGTAGGCCCAAGCGCGCTAGAAATCATGGTAGGCCCAAGTGGTGGACTAGGGAAATAGGCGAGTTCATAAACGAGCGTAACAGAGCGTATAGATTTAAGCGCAATGGCACGGCAGCTAACTTTAATAGATATATCGAGCTTAGACGTCAGGTTAAAAGATCAGTTAGGAATGCTAAGCGTAATTTAGAGATACTTATAGCTGCGGATAGTGAACATAATCCAAAAAGGTTTTTTGAATACGTCAATAATCGTAAGCCGATAAAAGATAACATAGGTCCTGTAGTGGATGTTAACGGCGCTTTGGCTTCTGACGCTCAGGCGATGGCGGGTATTTTCAATAACTCTTTTGCGACAGTTTTTACCGTAGAAGACGTAAATAATGTCCCTGACGTAGACGATATCGTTCCATTTAGTAGCGAGACTATTTTGGACGAAATAACTGTTTACGAGGGTGAGATTGCGCATTATATCGATATGCTAAAAGTTAGCAAGGCTCCAGACCCTGACGCTTTTTATCCCAGACATTTGAAAGATTTGAAAGAAGTTATCGTAGGCCCCTTAACGAAGATTTTTAATCAGCCACTCGAAACGGGGATTATTCCTGAAGACTTCAAGTTAGCTAACGTCACGCCCATTTTTAAAAAAGGCGACCGCACGGAACCTAGCAATTATAGGCCCATTAGCTTAACGTCAATTGTAAGTAAACTTTTGGAATCCGTAGTTAGGGATCGTATCATCGATCACTTAGAAAGTATAGATTTAATTAATAGTAGTCAGCATGGGTTTCGACGCCATAGATCTTGTTTAACTAATTTGTTAGAATTTTATAACGAAATAGTGCGCGAATACGATAGGCATAGAGCGGCTGACGTTATTTAGATTTTAAAAAGGCGTTCGATACAGTTCCGCATAGAAGATTAATTGCGAAGGTTAAAGCGCACGGTATACGCGGTCAGGTAGCTAACTGGTTAGAGGAATGGCTTCGTGCTAGGAGACAGAGGGTCGTTGTTAATGGTAGTGAATCGGGGTGGTTGGAAGTAGGTAGCGGTGTCCCACAGGGTTCAGTGTTAGGCCCATTGCTATTCGTAATTTACATTAACGACATAGGTGTAGGATTGACTAGTAACGTGTCAAAATTCGCGGACGCTACTAAAATAGGTGGTAAGGTTGCTAACGAGGACGATAGAAATAGGTTCCAAGACGATGTAAATAGGATTATGGAGTGGACGGATAAGTGGCAGATGCAATTTAACGTAGACAAATGTAAAGTTTTGCATGTAGGTTCTCGTAACAATAATTACACGTACACGATGGATGACAGAGAGTTAGCGAGCGTTGACGAGGAAGTAAATTTACGCGTACTCGTATCTAAGGATTTAAAAGTTAGGAACCAGTGCCTGGAGTCTTGCGCAAAAGCTAATAGGATGTTAGGCTTCATAACGCGTAATTTCAAATTTATATCGAAGGTTATTATATTGCCCCTTTACAAGTCCCTAGTCAGGCCTCATTTAGAATATGCCGTTCAGTTTTGGTGCCCGTATTTGCGTGAGGATATTGATAGGTTAGAAAGGGTTCAGCGTCGTGCCACGAAACTAATTCCGTCATTGCGCAACAAGCCTCATAAAGATAGGATTAAAGAATTAGACTTGCATTCACTCGAAACTAGGAGATTAAGGGGGGAGCTTATTGAAGTTTTCAAAATCGTTAATAACATCGATAACGTAAATTTTGACAAACTGTTCATTTTCGATAATAGCAATCAGGGTTGTGGAGTCGGTCCAAAATTTTCCGACTCCGACTCCGACTCCACACATTGTAAAATTTTCGACTCCGACTCCACACATTGTAAAAAATCTAAAAATCCGACTCCGACTCCTCACATTTTAAATATACGACTCCGACTCCTCTAGTGTTTCACTCTATAATTATCATAATAATAAGACATTTCATCACCACCACACTAAGTGTGAAATTTTATATTTTATATTTTATTTTTAAATAAATATTAATTGTATATTCTGAAAATGTAAAAAAAAAATATTTAAAAAACTTAATCTAGGGGCTATCAATGAATAAGGTTTATTGACCAAAAAAAACTAAATAACCTAAATGTTAGTATTTAGGATTTAGAAATTAAGGGTGACACAGGACACAGAAATTGGAGTCGGAGTCGGAAGTTTTTTACCGACTCCGACCCCGACTCCGCCCTGAAACGTGCGACTCCACGACTCCGACTCCACAACCCTGATAGCAATACTCGTAATAACGGATTTAAGTTGCGTGGCAGACGTTTCATTACTAATATCGCTAAAAACGTCTTTACGTTTAAAGTAATTGATAAATGGAATAATCTTCCCGCGCCCGTCGTGAACTCTACCAGCGTTAATGTATTTAAGAACCGTCTAGATAGGTATTTTAAAAATATTAACGTTGTTTAAAATAAAAAAACAATTAGTAATAGGAGCTCTGAAGAATGAGTCTGTTGACGATTAATGCCAGCTTGTGACATGCCAGCGTGTGATGCCAGCAATAAAATAAAATAAAAAAATTAGACTAACATGAACGTAGATGTAGCTCGTAGAGTAAACTAACCCACTTTTTGTTTAACTTTACCTACTTTTTTTTTTTCTTATCCTCTCCTGATTTGCATGTCTGTAACCAGTGATGGGCAGTATCTAGATACATGTATCGCCGATACGTATCGATCGATACTTTTGTATCGGTATCGGTATCGCTTTAGCTACTTGACAAAAGTATCGATTTATCGGTATCGCTTAGGTCAATTTTCTTAAATGTATCGAAAAAAATCGATACTTCGATACATCGATACATTAATAAGAATTTTTAAATATTTAAATAGATGTTATAATATGACACTACTGAGTTATATTTATGAATATACATAAATAATAATAATATTAAATATTTATTTAATGACGGTACTACTCTACTGGTCACGTCACACAGTACGGCGCAACGTTTAAACACGTTTGTACTTGTGTTGTTGAGATTAATTAACCATAATATAGAAACGCTCATTGGTGTTGCAACACTATTGGCCACGTCCACTCGGTGTTGAGTTTAAACAGGTTCATACTTGTAACGCAGCGATTCCTCTTGGTCCCCCGAGGCATTTCTTATCAGTCAGTCACTCATTAAGTAGACGTCACGCCGAGTAGTTGTGCGATAATGAGTGAAGATATTAATAGTAATAATAACGCGTTAGGGAGTGAACCACAAAAGGAACAACCTGGTGAAAATGACGCGACAGAAAATCATTTCCATAAAATTAAAGATACCAACTGGTCAAAATCAGTCCTAATAACTTGCGGTAAATATTTTAAGATTGCGAACTGAGATGGAAGTTTTACAGTATCTGGGTGACGGAAGTCATTCTCTCCAATCTCTGAGGCAGTACCCAGGAATTCTACGGGTCTTCCTGAAGTATAACACACCACTACCATCCTCTGCTCCTGTAGAACGGTTTAGTTTGGCTGGTCACATTCACGCTCCAAAAAGGAATAGACTGTCTGACCAGATGTTTAGCCAGCTGGTATTTTTGAAGGGTAATAGTAATTACTTTCAATTGTTAGTGTAATATTTTCAGTCATTCATGTATCCTACAAAATTAAAACATACTTTCATTAAATAAAGCAATTGTTTTTATTTACATCTATAAAACCCATTGAAATGTCGTTGATTTTACTTACAGTGCGTACAAATTACTAGTATAAACAATAATATCTAATACCTACATATTAAATGAATAATTATAAAAATGTATCGGTATCGCTTAAGACATCTAGAAAGTATCGGCGTATCAGTATCGCCTAAGACGTTCTTCATGTATCGGTATCGCTTTAGCGATTTTCATGTATCGATGCCCATCACTGTAGGCCTGTTCAAAAATCAACTTTTTCTTATTTTCATAGGTTTCTGTACATTTTCCCATGCTTTTTGACCTGAAAAAGCCGAAAATCACAACTATTTTGACCTAGGATGTTGGGAAGCATTGCCGCATGGAGCTTTAAATTTTCTGCCTTGAAATCGGCCAAAGCGCCAATTCCGGGGTCCCTTGAATTATGTTTTGCACTTTAACTTTTGATCTAAACAAGATAGAGCAACAAATTAGGTATCAAATGAAAGAGCATAAAATTAATAAATAATAATAATAATAAATAATAATAATAATAATAATAATTATCTATCATTTTTCAGGAAACAACAGAAACTCAATCAGAATCTAGAAAACCATCTACAAGTTACAACTTCACAATGACATTAAGCAAGGAGCTGAGGGAGCTCCGTGGGCGCACAGTTGATATCTCAGAACCTCCACGTACTGTCCACAGGCAGGTGTCAACTGGGCCATCTACCAGATCTCTCACTGAAACTTTCCTGGTTGGATACCCTTCAGCTTTTATCAGTGGTTCCCAGCTTCCCACCAACAGACAGGCGCTCCAGTATTTCCTTAATCTTCAGAATTTACCGGAAAATGCAGGGAGGCCCATGGTTCAAGACCTTGCATATGAAACAGTTGAATCTATCATCCCATTCTGGCAGATGGCTAGGATCAAGACAATGACCAAGTACAACGCAATGAAGCTCTTCATGAAACTACATGAGAAACATCGTGCTCTGGTGAAAAGCAAAGGAAGAGCAAGTAACCCTGGAGGAAAAAGAGGAGCATTTGTGCTGGAATTAGACAGCCTGTTCGATATAGGAGCTCCAGATGCAATCCAGGAAATACAGAACAACAGACTGTTATCCAGAGAGAAGAAAGATGAGGATATCAGGTTCTACGAAGACCAAAAGACTGAGAGGAAAGGTCATATGTCTGGTCATGACAAGATTTTTGAGACAAGATCCCTGCAGCAAGCAGCGAGGAATGAAAGACTGCAGCATAGACAAGAACAAGGTAAAACTAATTACTTTGAACGTTACAAAAAGTTTTAAGTTTTACTCCATTGCGATATTTAGCATGTACTTAACAATTACTGTCTTAACATGATGTACTATTTTACAGCTGCAGCAGAACAAGAGGCAGTTGTTCATGTGGATGACATTACCTGGGGTGACTCAACTGACAACGACGCTAACACAGAGGACATGGATTACCATCAGCCTCGTCCTGGATGTTCTCACCATCAAGACACTGTGACTAGTGTGACTTTGACGTTTCCAAGGAAGGTCATGGAATGTGGTGTCATCTGCAATACAGCTGATCGTCTTGGTTTATCAGACAATCAAGTTACTGCCATGGTTTCTGCCACCTTGAAAGCTGGAGAGGCTGATCTGGATAACTTCGTCATCTCAACCTCAACAACACGTCGCAACAGAATGCTGTCCAGGTATAATATCAGCCAGAGTCACATGTCCAAGTTTTGTGAAAACCCCCCACAGTACTCTGCCTTACACTGGGATGGAAAGTTGCTCAAAGATGTCTTGGGCAGTGAACCTGGAAGTACCTCAGAGACTTTAGCTGTGCTAGTGTCTGGTCCACCTTCATACACTGAAGGAAAGTTATTGGGAGTACCTGTAATCGACAATTCTTCTGGTACAGCTCAGGCTGAGGCTTCAATGGATTTACTGGAGACATGGGAACTTACGGATAATGTTACTGCCCTTGTTTTTGACACTACATCCAGTAACAGTGGAGTTCACAGAGGAGCTGCCAAACTGCTAGAGAAAATGCTGAACAAAAAGGTGTTTTATCTGGCCTGTCGACATCACATCCTGGAAATCCTAGTAGGAGCAGTTTGGGAGAAGCTGTTTGGGAAGGTGAAGGGGCCAGATAATCCCTGGTTTGAGCATCTGAAGGATGTTTGGACGGACTTGTCCAAGGAAAACCCAAAGATGCTGGCTATCAACAGCAAATGGCTGAAGGAAAAGAAGAAGAACAGTGAAGAAATACTCCAAGACATTCTAACAGCAGAAAGGCTTCCAAGAGCCGACTACAGGGAAATGGCTGAACTGACAGTCATTGTTCTTGGAGGAACGTCTCCTCGAGGTATTCACTGGAGTCGACCAGGCGCCATTCATCAGGCCAGATGGATGGCCAGAAACCTGTACTCCATGAAAATGCTGATGTTTGCAGATCAACTTGAGTACGACGAAGACACTGTATCAAAGCTGGAAAGACTCAACACCTTCCTTGCGCTGTTCTACACTCCTGTATGGATGATGTCAATGTCTGTGCAGATGCTCCCGTGAATGATCTAAGTCTAATCCAGGACATGTTGAAGTACAAGAAAACTGACCCAGAGCTTGCTGATGCAGTACTTAATAAGATGGAAAACCACAACTGGTACCTGACGCAGGAAGTCGTGCCATTGCCCTGTTCAGCAGTAGATTGAGTGACACATTGAAGCACGACATTGCTGCCCAGTTACATGCCACTGAGAAGCCAGACAGCTTCAGAACAGGAAAGCCTCTATTCCAGAGAGTCACAGCTAAGACCACCCTGGTTGATCTCATTGGCCCAGAATCACATTTCCTGCTGGACACACTGAACATTGGATCCGAGTGGCTTCTGGAACCTGTCACGTCTTGGCCACAGAATGAGGACTACAGAAAAGCGTTGGACTATGTTAAGAATCTGAAAGCGGTGAATGACATTGCTGAACGTGGTGTCAAGATGATGAGCGACTTTGCAAATGTCATAACAACAGATGCCAAGCAAAGGGACTATCTCCTTCAAGCTGTGGAGTTCAACAGACGCCGCTTTGACAGCTTCAAGAAACAGACTCTCAACAACTGACTGTGTAAATGTCATTATGAAATTAATCATCATGTAATGCTTTCACTTCTTGATCGATTAGACTTGTGACAAAATGTTAATCTCAAATTTGTGTCATGAATAAGGCGCCTTGTCTGCCTTGAGTGTGAGAAAACGAATTTTGTGATATTTCTGAAATCTTTGTATGTACCAATGTGCCATTTCTTGTTCCAAGACTATCATAATTGTATAAGTTAGAAAGAGGATTAAAAACACTTTAATTTGGTGCCTATTTTGTTGCTCTATCTTGTTTAGATAAAAGGTTATAGTGCAAAACATGATTCAAGGGACCCCGGAACTGGTGCTTTTGGCCGATTTCAAGGCAGAAAACTTAAAGCTCCATGCGGCAATGCTTCCCAACAACCTAGGTCAAAATGGTTGTGATTTTCGGCCTTTTCAGGTCAAAAAGCATGGGAAAAAGTACAGAAACCTATGAAAATAAGAAAAGGTTGATTTTTGAACAGGGCTACCATCACTGTCTGTAACTCTCTTTACTTGCATGTCTGTAGTTTGCATGGTATGACTGAGTTAAGACTGTGTTTGCATGGTTTGTAAGCGTTTTTATTTTACTTCTTTTCATCTTTCATCCCTTTCCTCTTCTACTATTTTTCTGACTTGTCGGCAGTGGCCGGCGGATGATGATAAGTCTCTTTTCTCTTTTTCTGAATGAATGTTAACCCATGAGTGATAGGTGTTGCTACTTAATTAACCCCTTATTTTCTTCTCTTAACCCCCTACTCTTTCCTTTCTCTCGGGCTAACCTTAAAGTGGATCTTAGGGTCTTTGTTTGCCTGAGCTTCTGTAGATCATCATTATTATTATTATTATTATTTAGCAAATTAGGTGTGGTTAACTAGATGTGACTTCGTGCATCTTGGAAAATGAAACATTATCCATCAGGAGCTGAAAAACGGAAAAAGAAGAAAATAGAGGAGGAGAAGCTTTCCAGGAGCACAGTTGAGATGTACCACTTGTATATTATGATTACAGTTCAGGCAACTAGGTTAGGTAGATCATCAAGCTTGGCAAGTGCTCAGGAATCGTGTAGAGTAAGCTAGTCTCTCTAATATTTATAATATTTCGAAATGTGAAATTTAATGGATCACATCACCTCAAATTCTGTTCACACAGATCAATTATCAAACAAGATAAGAAGAGTATTTTAGCAAAATCTAACAAAATATGTAATATGTTCTCAGGAGCACTACTGAAATATTTGGAAAAGCCATCCTCAGCAAAGCCTGATGAGCATCATGAGCCAACAGCAGGATCATCCTCTATGCAACCTCAAACACCAGTAGTAGAGCCTGATGAACCAACAAGTGGCCCATCTTCTGTTTAGCTTTAAACACCACACACACGCATTTCTACTGAGCAACAAGAACCAAGATCTGCTCCACCGCTTGATCCGTATGACTGGCCAGTTGTCCTGTCAGATGCTTTGAAGACAGATCTGGTGTCTCGAGGACCATTTCAAATCAGTCCAGATTTCACATTCCCTAAAAGAGAGGACGGAAGAAGCTTTCATCACCATTACATGTACAGAACATTAATTAATGGGAAAAAATAAAGCGAAGCTGGCTGATGTACTCAAGAAGGAATGATGCTCTTTATTGCTTCTGCTGCAAGGTGTTTTCAAGGAAGTCGTACAAACTAATTACGGATGGACTTTCAGACTGGATAAACGTTGGTTCGCTTCTGAAAGGCCATGAAAATAGTTCAGAACATGCAGATAACATGGCAACATGGAAGGATCTGGAACTGCGGCTAAAAACTGGGAGGACCATTGACCAAATTGAAATGTCATTAATGGAGATAGAGCGAAGACGCTGGCGAGATGTTCTACACGTCTTGTAAGTATAATCCAATCACTGGCAGAGAGAAACCTTGCTTTCAGGGGGTCTTCCTCTACATTGTACAATCGAGACAATGGCAACTTCTTGAAGGAGGTTGAGCTGCTTCCCAAATTTGATCCAGTGATGAAACAACACAGCAGAGTCGAAAGTGGCCAATATAGTCATTCAAGTTACCTCGGAAACATCATTCAAAATGAGCTCAATGGGTCCATTAGTGGGAAGATCTTGGATGCCATTGTTGCAGAAATAAAACGAGCTAAATATTACTCTCATTCTAGACTGCACTCAGGACATAAGCCACCAAGAACAGATGTCGATTATTATCAGAACTGTTAAAATGGGTGAAGTACCAGAAATAAAAGAATACTTCTTGGGCTTTCTTGAGGATTCAGAAAGTACAGGCCTGGGTTTATCAGTTCTGATTCTGAAGAGACTAGATGAACTGAATATTCACTTTGATGACTGCAGAGGACAGTCATATGACAGCGGAGCGAACATGAAGGGCAAGAACAAAGGTGTTCAGGCAAGGTTATTAGAGAAGAACTGTCGTGCACTCTGTTCCATGTGGGGCTCACACTCTGAATCTTGTAGTGGCTGATGCAGCTAAAGCTTCCACAGATGCCATTAGCTTCTTTGGCAGCATACAAAAATTGTACAACCTTTTTGCAGCAGCTACACAGAGATGGACAATCCTAAAGAAGCACGTGAACATAACACTCAAGTCTTGGAGTGAAACCAGGTGGGAGAGCCGGCTTAAGAGCATTGAGCTGTTCGATACCAGAGCCACAGCATCAGAGAGGCCCTGTTGGAAGTCAGAAACAATGCCACAGATGCCATAGCCAGGACTGAAGCACAAGCACTTGCAGAGGAGGTAGGGCCTTACCGCTTTCAGATTTGCACAGTAGTATGGTATGACATTCTTCATGCAGTTAACCATGTGAGCAAACTTCTGCAGTCTCCTACAATGCAGTTTGATGTGGCAGTCAACCTCCTCACAAAAACAAAAGACTCACTCACCAGCTACAGAAACACAGGTTTTGTTGCAGCACAAGGCCTAGCTAGGGACATATGTGAGGAAATGAATGTGGAGGCTGTGCTGAAGGAGAAGAGGCTCAGATCCACAAAAAAGCACTTTGCTTACGAAGCTCCTGACGAACCATAAAGACGAGCCTTAAAGAGTCTGGAAGTCAAATTTTTCAATGTGGTGGTGGATTGTGCCATCGGGTCAGTAAATGAGAGATTCAAAACATTAGATGATGTGAGGGACATATTTGGGGTTCTACACTTCACCACAATGAACAAGGAAGACTTGTCCTGCAAGTGTGAAAAGCTCTTTAAGATACTGAGCTCTGGAACTGACTCTGACATTGATGGAAGAGAACTGGCCCTCGAAATTAAGAACTTGCCGACTTTACCTTCACACAACATGACTGCATTGGAGCTTCTCCTTCATTCATCAGAAGCAACTGGAGGAACTATACCCCAATCTCTGGGTTGCACTAAGAATTGCCTGCACTCTACCTGTGACAGTAGCGTCAGCCGAGAGGAGCTTCTCTAAGATGAAGCTAATCAAGAACTATCTCAGATCATCAATGGGGCAGGATCACCTCAATGGCTTTGGCATCATAAGCATCAACCAGGACGTTGGCAGGGAGATTTCATATGATGATGTTGTTGATGATTTCGCCCAGAAAAAAATCTAGGAGGCAAAAATTTTGAAGATACAAACTGTTCTGTATAACTGTTAGCTATTACACGATTGTATCGTAGAGTTAGTAATTGTTTGGTAGTTGATAATTGCATTATTTTTTTATACATAGTTCTGTCATTTATTCTAAATAATGTATAAGCTAATTTTCAGGAATTTCTTGGAGTATTTTTTCTGTTTGTCTTCTGAAAGTACATATTTGTTGTTTTGGACACAAATATTTCATTAAAATTGTTTCATAATTGTTTTTTATTAACACAGCCATTTTTTGTATGTGTGTGCTGAGGTGATGTAGTAAGGCGTGAGTTGGTGGATGGAGAGGTGGGGCCTCAAATGGGTATACTGCCATTAGGGCCCCCTAATGGCTAGAAACGGCCCTGCCCTCATCCGTTGGATGTATTGTTTTTAGTCGTTAATGTTAAATTTATTTGCCTTCGGTATTTTAGCGCTGCGTAATGGTAAAGAAAGAAATTGCCTTACCTTAGTATTTCGTTGAGCCTCGCTTCTGTTCGTAGGACGCGACGATGTTTTTCGATGTGGGGCCGCGGTAGGATGGAGTTACACAACGAGTTGATTTGATGTAATTAATATAGGCAGTCACTCACTATATTTAAATTCCTGAATATATAGGCCTATCCTTTTGCGTTATTAGGTTTATATCACATGTTATTCACTCAGAACTTGTAGGAAGATAAAGTACGTCTTCCTTGTTTAAAAGCAGGGCTAAACATAAGCAATCTCCGAGGGAGCTGCTAATATAATATAAATTTTCGTCTTTTATTATTTGCTGATTTTGCAAAGTTCGTTGACTCTTCTCGAAGTAATTTTCATGAGTCAGCAGTGGAAAATTTTGGATACGAAATAATAAATTTGGTTTTCTTGTCATGCAGGCCCAATGCCTACATATGGGGTTCTATGTATGTATGGCAATTATTTTCATTCCCAATAGGCTATGTCGCCAATCCCGAGGCAATTTTGTAGATATTTAATTCAATTAATTAATAATTTATATTTAATTAAGAAGTAAAGGTATCACATACGATACCATGTTGTAAATATATATAGTTTTTCCATACTACCTATAGTTCAGATATGAGTTGTGTTTAAGACTAAACAGGCCATATAATGTTTAGAGTGTAACAAATGATGTGGTATTGATGTTATTTCTGCTGAGCATCTGAAATTTAGTAGTGACAGATTAGTGCCTCTGTTAGCTTTGTGCTTTACAGGTTTACTCATACATAGTGTTTTGCCGGATACAATGTTATCCGTTGTTTTGGTGCCAATACTAAAAGATAAAAAGGGTAAAATTAATAGTAAAGATAACTATAGGCCAATAGCCTTGGCCAGTATTGTCTAAGGTGTTTCAATATATACTCATTAATAGACTTGAATGTTACCTGTATACTAGTGATAACGAATTTGGTTTTAAAAAGAAACTGTACTGATATGTGTGTGTGCATTTCTTGAAGGAAATGGTCTGTAAATATCAAACTCTAGATGCTAATGTATTTTTGTGTTTCCTGGATGCCTCTAAAGCATGGGTCGGGGAACTTTTTTGGGTATTACCCAAAAATCTATTTGAGTAAAATGAAATTACCCCCAGACTTCAAAGTAAACAAAAACAAGCCAATTGCTCTTAAAATTGTTGCATATGGTATACAAAAAATTCAAATTCAAAAAATGTTTATTGGATCCATTATTATGGAGAAATAAAAAAAAGCCACACATGCTGGCATAAGAATAGCACACAAACAAAATTAGTAAAAAGGATTGAAGAACTGAAGAATTTCATTCAAAACATCACTTCAGGTTTTGGAAAAATGATGCTGTTTCATTTTTGATACAACAACAAAATCAGGACGTAAATTCGTAATATTCTAAAATTTAGAATAACACCACATTTATGTAACAAAATAAAATAAAAATATACGAAAAAAATATCAGCACAAAGTGTCAAGCACTAAAAGCACCTCTTCGTTTCATGATACCATGCACACGACTGAGGCTCATACCGCACGCATTACCCCAAAAAAAAATTAATTTACCCCATTTGGGGTAATTTACCCGTTCCCCGACCTCTGCTCTAAAGCATTTGATCGTGTTAATCATGACAAATTCTTCATGAAACTTGTAAATCGTAATGTACCTGGTTACTTGGTCCTATATTAATATTCTGGTATAATCACCAGACAATGATTGTAAGATGGGGTGGGGTTAATTCAGAGCCATTCTCTGTGACCAATGGTGTCAGGCAGGGAGGGATACTAACCCCCTACTTATTCATTGTTTGTATGGATAATCTATTTGTTGTGCTGAACACATGTAAAATAGGCTGCTATATTGGTACAGTACTATGATTGTTAATCATCTGATATATGCAGATGATCTAGTTCTTATTTCTCCATCTGTAAAAGGGCTTAGTACACCTTTGAAGGTATGGGAAGGATAACGACATAAAATATAATCCTGATGAAAGTCATGTTATGATTATGAGGATCAAGGCCTACAAGTATATAAAATTTCTTGAATTTCAATTGAATGGTATGGTGCTGTCAGACATGACTCCAGATTCCTGGGATCTTGGGAGCATTGCTCCAGTAAATTTGACCATGAGAAAAAGTAAATTTGGGTTTGGGTTTTGTTCATCCGCTAGACGTTATGCAATTTTTTTGCGTATACGTTCTTGTACAAACCAATTTTTTTAAATTACAAATTTAGTTATTTTAAGTTTAGTTGGTAATTCCAGATTTAACAATTATTTTTATTTTTTGTTAAGCTTCAATGTTTTGATAATTAAAATTTTATTAAAACGTATATTTTTTTAATATAAAATTATCAGGATTGGACTATGTTCCATTGATCTCGGCCAGGTTTGATAAATTGGCCAGATAATTACTTGTGCGGTTTTAAGTAATCCACCATGACTCTAGAATTGAAAAGTTTAGTTAAGTTTAAACTTACTTTTACTTACTTTAACTTACCTACTTTTACTTACTCTTCCTTACTTTTACTAAGTTTAAAGCACTTACTTTTACTTACTTTCATTGTACTATATTTACTTACTTTTACTCACTTTTACCATACTATATTTACTAACTTTTACTTATTTTGTATTTTTTCAGGTAGTCAATAATCAATAATGGATCCTAATATTGATGAAGTTGGAGAGAAAAGTGAGGGTGTTAAAAGGGGTTACTTTGTGGTCAATGCAAGAACAAATATTCAAAGAAGCAAAACTGGGAGGAACATTTTAATTCCAAAAAAATATTTGTTACAATACAAGAGGTCCCAGAGTTTGGGCCCACAGCTTAGATATTGCAGTAAAGAAATACCAGGATGAAGTGCAGCAAAGAGATACGGCAAAGCAGTCATTTAGTTTGTTCACAAAATGTGCTAGTGCTAGACCTCAGAAAAATGAACCAACTTCATCAACTGCTAATCTAGAAAATGAAACTTTTTCACTAGATGTTTCACAGACTGAAGAAAGTGCTTCTCCTCCACCTAAGAAACAAAAGGTAAGCGAGGAATCTGCGCATCAGACTAACAAAACTGCTTTAGAGGAATTTGAAAATTCCCAAATCCAGAAGACATTGAATGCAATTTTGCGCCTAACAAAAGAAACTCACCAAGCTGTTGTGGTTAATAAAGAGAAGAGTCAAAATATGCCTTCAAGTTCAAGTGTTGCATCCAAATCTAATAAAGCAACAAATTTGACATTTCCATAGCCCATTTAAGCAAGTGTAAATCAATACAAGAAATCCTGAACAATGATTTGATCAAATCTACATTCAAATTGGTGGAAAAGAAGGATCTAGGGCATGCTGATGATTCATTTTCAGTACCAAGTGATATAATGGAAAACATTGCAAATAGTGACACTAATGATGCTTCTGATGATAAAATGTTTACATTATATTGCATAGCTTGCACAGACCCCAAAGCATGTGCTTCAGACAAACATTCTAACATAAAAGGTTACTTCAATGTTAAAGATTTAACCTATGTATGCAAACAAGGAGAAAATCAAGAGATGGTTTAGAAATCTGAAAACCCACCTGAAGAGACATTTAATTAAACTTCAGCATCATCAAAGAGCTGCTGTTTCTGAAGTGATGAAAACATCTTCTCGGAACACTACTAAACGCATAGAAGACTTATGTGGCAACATCTTATACTACATAATGAAAACAAACACTGCATGGGCTCTATATCCAGTACTTCTAGCTGTATTACATAGGTCAGGTTGTGAGGTTGGAAATTTGAATCATAGCACACATGCGTGCGAAACAATTTGTGAGCTATTAGATAATCAACTTAAAGAACAAACTGTAAAGTGGTTCTTAGAACAAACTTCAGTAACAATAACAGCTGACATTGGAACAATTTTGGGATTAAGCATGCTAGTTGTATTAGTTATGAGTGAAGAAGATAAAACTGTAAAACTTGCTGGGATAAATTTAGTACGCAGCAAATCAGGAGTTTATTTGGCCAGTGAAATTTTTGATGTGTTGAAGTCTCCTAATCACTTGAAACTATCTGAAGAAGCAATTAAATCCAAGGTATCTGGAATGGTTGGAGATGGGGCTTTTTGTAAGGACAACGAGCCATTTAAAAACGAAATGAAAAAGTTGTTTGGAGAAAGTTTCAAATTTCGATGGGACTTAATGCATCTTGTGAACAGAGCCCACGTTGATGCATTGAAGAAAATTTGTAAACTAAGTGAGCTTTTAGACTTTATTCAGAATCACTCTTCAAATCTGAGATCAGGCCTTGACTATACCAATATGGTTCTTGACAATATCATTGGTTTTAAGAGACCAAAACTCAAATCTGATACTCGCATGGTTAATTACGAATTTGATTAATTTGACAGATTTGTGGAAAATTGTGTTTTTTGATCATCCACAAGAGAAAGAAATTAGTGCCAAGTTCTATGTATTGATTTCCTATGTAATAAAGATTATGTTGCAAGTAGCTCAAAAAACCACAGTTAGTGCAGAATTTGTAGAAAATATATTTTATAAAGGAGGGAAAACTGTTATGTTAAGAGTGATGGAAACAATTTCCAAATTAGCTAATGGAGGAAATGCAAATGATGTAGTTTCTGAATTTAAGCACGATACCACAGGGCAGCAAAAGGAACTAACAGCTGAGGATTACATCCTAAATGAAGTTTACAAATACATCAAGAAACGTTCTGATTACTACCAGGTTGCTGAAGTTGCTAGACCATCCAGAACCAGATCTGAAAGTAGTTTTACAAAAGACTCAGTGATAAATTGGCTGACAGAATATATAGAACAGCTGTGGAAAGGAATCACAGAGAGATTAAAGCATTTTGATAAAGATGGATCAACTGCCTGGAGTGAAGCACCAGCTGAAGGGACATTCTCCATTCTTGGTTACATTGTTGAACACAAAGGATCCATTAAGCCATCTCATTTGACTAAGCTGTGCAGAATTGTGAAGGAGGGTCCAGCTCCAGGCACTAGATCTGCTATAATGATCACACAGAAAGCCATTGATCAGTGGCCAAGCATACATGGCGGTAAATTCACAACAAATGCCTACATGCAAGGTCTAACATCGTCCACTGTTGCTGCTGCAATGAATAAATAAACTTAAGGTGAGTTATAAACTGTACATTATTGTATTATTATGTTTAGCTAAAACAATTTGTAATTGGTATGTCGTCAATTCAAGAGTTTACTATCATTAACCTATCCAGTGGTGTCAGGGGAAAAAAAGTAAATTCAGAGCTGTGCTCCAGTAAATTTTTTCAAATCTGGAGTCATGCTGTCAGAAGTAACCCAGACTAAGTACGTATCTTGGCTACATACTAACGGATAGTCGGATACTAACTGTAATATTCTAAGGCAATGTAGACAATTATATGCTCAGGGAAATACTTTGGTTAGAAAATTTCATGTGTGTACATTAGATGTTGAGTTGATTTTGTTCAAAACTTTTTCTACTTCAATGTATACAGCTCATTTGTGGTGGAACTACAGGATGTATAAGGTTGTAACATATATTCTGCTCAATTTTTTAGTTCATTCAAAACAAAAATTAAATTATTTATAAGGACAAATTTGCTTGAATTTTTAGTTTATTCACAACAAAAATTAAATGACAATGACAAATTAATTATCAATATAATTCCCTTCGTTTTCTATAACCACCTCCCACCTGTAGAAAAGTTTTTTATGCCACGTTCGAAGAAATCCCTTGGTTTCGAGTTAAAAAAGCGATCACTTCGTTTTCGATAGCTTCCCTGGATTGCAACTTTTGTCCATCTAGGTGGTATTGCAGACTTCTGAATAAATGGTAGTCTGAAGGTGCGATGTCCGGAGAATAAGGTGGATGAGGCATTTTTTCCCAACCAAATGCCTCCAATTGGGCAGTGGTGATTCGAACAGTGTGAGGGCGCGCGTTATCCTGGTGGAATAGAACACCTCTGCGATTAATTAATGCAGGACATTTTTCTTGTAATGCCATCTTCAATCGTTGGAGTTGTTGGCAGTTGACTTCAGCTGTGATTGTTTGGTTATCTGGCAGAAGCTCAAAATGAATAATTCCTTGCATATCCTACCAAACGCATAGCAAAATTTTCTTTGGATGGGGTCCATTCCTTGGCTGAGTTCAGGCTTTATTTCACGGCTAAGCCACTGATGTTGACGCTTAATATTGTTAAAGAGGACCCATTTTTTCATCCCCAGTGACGATCCGAGTCAAAAACGGTGCCTGCAGTTGCTGAGATTGCAATGATGTACAAATATCGATTCGATGTTGAAGATTCGCTTGTGACAAATCATGCGGAACCCATTTTCCAACCTTCACTACCTTTCCTAACAGCTTCAAATGACGATAAATGTTCATATGGCTAACGCCGAGTTGCAGGCTAAGTTCTCTTACAGTTACGTTGGGTTTTCCTCTACTGTTGCTTTCAGCAACTCTTCATCTAACTCATTTGGTCGTCCTGTTCGTTGATAATCTTTCAGACTGAAGTCTCCATTTCTGAACTTCTCAAACTATCTCCTACACATCCATTCGCTCACATGATTATTTCCATAAACTCTTTGAATGTTTCTTGTGGATTCACTAGCGTTAGATCCTTTATGGAATTCATACAGCATCACATGTCGAATATGCTCTTTCGTGGGCTCTGTTAGAAAATCTAGAAGAGGAAGAGCCATTGTTGTCCCAAGGCGATATGATGACTAAGTTGATTGATGCAGCATTACTTGTATATCAGTGATGTAGGTCTCGAGATCGGTCTCGGTCTCGAGACCGATCTCGACACCCAATTTGCAGATCTCGATCTCGGTCTCCGCTATTTAGATCTCGGTCTCGGTTTTTCTCCCCCGAGACCTTTCGAGACCGTAATGAAAAATACACGTTATTGGCATACTCATGATGGTGGCTTGGTTGAACAGACACAATTCAGAATGTTTATGAAAGTTTGTAAAAGTAAGGGACTCAAGGTATTCACTAATCAGTCACCCTGTTTTGAGTGGATGTTGAATTAATGTCATATATATATATATATATATTATTTAGACCTTATGCTAATTGCCATGCCTCTGTTTATAGTACCGATATGTCAATTTATTTTTCATAGAAATGGTGTTCGAAAAATGCTATACAGGAAACTCAAGCACGGAGAATGAGCAGATACAGAGAGACAGCGCTCATTTTCACAGCAGCGATGACGAAATAAAACAGAGTCAAACCAAAGTTCCGAGACTAATGGCAAAATATCAAAGCTATCGGTCCAAGCAGAAGAACGTTGAAACTGAGAAGATTTTGAACCGCAGGGAACAGTTGCGGCGGTACTTCTTAGAGATCGATGAATCTCATATTTTAGACAACTGCTTTCCAATAAAGTTTTGGCACCAGAAAAGGGGTAAATTCCCATCACTGGCCAATATTGCCATGACTGTTTTAACAGTGCCTGCTTCTAGTGCTCCAATTGAGCGTGTATTTAGCCATGGAGGCATAATAATGAGGCCCAACAGAAGTCGAACTTCAGCAGATCTTCTGAGCATGCTGATGTTCCTTAAGTGTAATGAGCACCTATCATACTTTAAATAAATGCACAAGTCAAACTGGGTAGTGGGTACGTTCTTTAAACCTTCTGTAACAGATATAAAAAGTAAATAAATAACAAGTACGTGTATATATATTCATTTGTTAATTTATAGGCTACACTTTTTGCATTCAACACACTACATCTGAGAAAGTAGTTATTAGTTTATTAATATACTTAACATAGTCTAATTTCCATAGTAGTGTAAAACAAATTGAAAGGGCATGAGCTTGGTCTCGATCTCGGTCTCGAATTTTAAGGGTCTCGATCTCGGAAGGTAGATCTCGATCTCGAACCTTTGATCTCGGTCTCGATCTTGGTCTCACAGGATCAGGTCTCGGTCTCGGACTTGGTAGTCTCGACTACATCACTGTTGTATATATTAAGGTGTGTGTATACACCCATCTCATAATTGTAAGGTTAGTGAAAAATTCACTTAATTTAGAGCTAGCATTTTTGGGCTCTTGTGGCATCATTGTTTAGGCACTCTTGTGGGTCGTCCGATTTGGTTGGTTTGTGTGGGTAAGCTACCGTACTATAGCTTAGGTCCCGCCGGCATAACTCTAATACTAGTTCCTACTCGGCCCTAACTCTAAAACTAATTCCTACTCAGCCCTAACTCTAAAACTAATTCCTACTCAGCCCTAACTCTAAAACTAATTCCTACTCAGCCCTAACTCTAAAACTAATTCCTACTCAGCCCTAACTCTAAAACTAATTCCTACCCAGCCCTAACTCTAATATAATTTACTATTCAGCCCTACCTGGGGAGTAACTAGATCAAATTTAAACCAAATCTAACCTACTTCACTCTGATCGAGTAGCGGGAGACGCCACCTCCACGTGTAGGTTTACACGCCTGTTCTTCCTGGATCCCTGAAAAGCGTGGCCTCATAAGATCTTATATTATGATCTTATGAGGACTTTCAGCTCTTGTGAACATTAACGATGGCTTCAGCCTCTTCATCAGCCACTCGAACCTGAAAAGCTCTTAAGTATGTCCTGCTTCGATCTGAACACTGGGAGCATTTCTCGATGGTCCATTCTGGCTCTCACCCACCCATCTCTCCTCTCGTGACCGTACACAGCTTGGGAAGCAGTTGAGACTTCCTGTACAGCTCTCTCGCAGGACTGAGTATGAACAGAGAAAGCGTCCACTTTGAGGAGTTTTCCTGAGATCCTCGAGCTCAGTCAAGGTCATCTTGCCGGTGAAAATAGGCTCGTAAATATTCTGATTCCCAGTTGATGAGATCCTCAGGTGAAGTGGCTTGCAGATTGACTTTGGGATTTTTATGGGGCCTCACTCGTATCACCAAAGTCTCTTCCTTCTCTGATCTTCTCTATCTGGCTCACAGCAAAAGCTCTCTGATGCTCATCCTCACTGCACAGGAATGAAGCCAGGATGTTCTCAGGATGTGTGTGGTAAGCTCCTCTTATCACTGCAGCAGAGATGATGTTCCGGACCTCGGTAGTCTGGTTCCTCATCACCCTCAGGCTTGAAAAAACGTGTGCAGGACCAAATTTGAGGTGGTGCTTCACTTTGATGTCGTAGTACATTTTGAAGTAGAAGTTAAGGCAGAACTTCACGAGGACCTCAAGCCTCCTCAACACCTCCCCCTTCAGTCCGTGCTCCCTCATCCACAACAGCAAGATGGCCTGTGCAGTAGTGAGCCACCTGGATTGGTTCAGAGGTCCGCACTTGAGACCAGCCAACTGTGGACTGAGACTTCAAGACTCGATGGCTTTGATCAGAAGATGGCAGTTGTGCTGGTCTGTGGAGAGAGATTTGACTATCTCTACTGGCAGCTCTATAATATCTTCAGTTCCTTCCACTGGTTTGAAGTTGAAGTTGACCTCAAGTTCATTCACTTTCTCAAGAAGTTTTCCAATAGGCCCACTGAAGCCTGACCGGGGAGTTAAAGGGCCGTCCAGCTTGATGATTAAGTGCCTCAGGGGAAGCTCGTTCACATGGAGCTGACAGATCATCCAGTGGCACTTGCGACCCAGCATCTTCTCCAATAGGGCTGTGGCGCCTCCAGACCACCCCGTGTTGGTGTTGGTAGAGTCTCCTCCAATCATTACAAGGCTCTCGTCAGCTCCGTGATCCAGAAGCCACTCATGCAGGCCCTGAGCGATCTTATGAGCAGGCTTTTCTCCTTCCTCAGGTTCCACGGGAGTGAAATGGAAGAGGTACTTTCCTTGAGGCTCCCACCGTGATAGTGTAATGCTCCTCGATCACTTTGCCAGGATGAAATCTCCGTCACTTCGTCATATTTCAACACCTTTGTGTTCCTATCCTGCTTGTCATCAAAGAATATCCCAGAGATCATCTCCTCCTCTGGCCTCTGCGTGAGAGCTTCAACTGATGAGGCCATTACTTCCTCCTCGGCCCTCCAGACTTTCATGCCATCTATGGCCAAGTAAGCCTTGTCTTTGGAAAGATGACCGGCCTTGATGAGGTCGTTCAGGAAGCCAGTGGCAACTGCAGCTGCCGGAACATTTGCCACCCTGTACCTCAAAGCTGCTGAAGGTGTCCCTTAGATCTTCATGTAGTTTCGTGTAGCAGAAGTTGGAGCTTCGGCAGGTACTTCAGCGGGAACGTCCATAGGAGCTTCAGTAGCCTCAGCATTGCCAGAGGCTTCTTTTGCAGCTTCTTCCAAGTTTGGCTCTTCGTCCTCCTCAAGTTTTTCATGAGAAGCTCCTCATTAGTAGCCTCCTCTTCTTCCTCTTCGCTGCTTTGATCTGTCTCCTGCTGTCTTTGAACTCTACAGAAGACATCTGGATTCCTGAAGCTTCGGAAATTACAAAGATTCAAATGGAGTAGGTTTTTTTTTCTTATGTATGTATTAAACCTGTGTAAGAGTTAAGCAAAGTTAATGTGTCTAAATGGCAACAAATTACGACAAAGTGTTAAAAATATGAGGTTGTGTTCAATTGAATATTTGGTATTTCAACATAGAACAGAAAACTGCAGTTTTGAACATGATAACGCGATTTTTGGGAAAAGTTGCAGAAAAGAAACCCCTCTTAGAATTAAATTTTACATAAAAATACATATTAGCCAGAGTGAAATTCGGACTGGAAAAGTATGATATGCCCGATTGGCCATATAAGCCCCAACGAAGACTGGGGAGGACTTCGAAGCTTATGCCACTAGGGTGAGGTATTTTTTTAGGCAAATTCCATTCCTGATGCTAAGAAAGTACTTACCTTTTTAACAATAATAGGCCCTAAAACGTTTGGCTTAGTTATGGACCTAGTTGCTCCTAAAGCACCGGAAACTTGCACCTATAGTGAATTGGTACAGGCCCAAACCGATCACTTCAAACCCCGAATAGTTCTCATCTATGAACGTTTCAAATTTTATTCGAGGCATCAGACGGTGAATAAAAGCATTGTAGAGTTTGTTGCAGGAATAAAAGCCCATAGCTGTACTTGTAAATTTGGGGACAAATTAGACGAAATGCTAAGAGATAGGTTTGTAATGGGTCTCAAAGAGGAGTCTACCCAGAGAGCCCTATTAGCTATACAGGACCTAACTTTTAGTCAGGCTGTAGAAATAGCTGCGGCTAGAGAAGCAGCTGCTAAAGATGTTGGAGCTTTTGGCAGTCACAGTAGTAAAGCTCAACACGTAAATAGCTTTAAATCTTCTAGACCTGGCAGAACTAATGAGCCTACTAGACAGACAAATAAAAGGTATGCGGCAAATACGACTAAACCTACTAATTCAAACGCTAAACAGGAGGAAAAGCCTTCCAAGCCATGTACTGGGTGTGGAAAACAGCATTGGAAGAAGGACTGCCCTTTTAAAGAAGCAGTTTGCCGAAACTAGTAAAATAGGCCATATAGCTAAAGTTTGTTTTTCAAAGAAAACAAGGGGTGAAAATTCTAATGATAACATTTCTAGTGTAAATCCTCAAAAGGGAAATACTTCGAACATTGGAGTGGAGTACCTATTTTATGAGCAGCAAATTGGTGATAATACAGGCCCATATATTGTAGAGGTAGGCCTAAATGGAATTACAGTTCCTCTAGAACTAGATACAGGTGCTGCCCGAACTGTCATGTCCAAAACAGTTTTTGACAAAACTTTCAAAAATGCACCTAAACTACATGCATCTAAAACAATACTAAAAAAATATGGGGACATACAAATACCTATTTGTGGAGAAGCATCCACCACAGTTACACTCAACAAGAAGACTGTCTCATCCCTTAACTCTTTTAGTGGTGGATGAGCAAGGGCCTACCCTACTAGGCCGTGATTGGATTGATTCTTTGAAAATGCCTATTGACAAAATTTTGCCAAAGGGTCATGCAGATGTGCATACACTCTCATATCCGTCTGACATAGACTCCTTGTTAATGGAGCTTTCTTCTGTTTTGGGGCCTGAAGTAGGCAACCTAAAAGGCCATCAGGTCTGTATAGAAGTAAATCCTAATGTAACTCCGAAATTTTGTAAGGCTCGTTCAATTGCGCATGCACTGCGGGAGAAGGTAGATTTAGAAATTGACAGGCTGCTCAGATAAAATTATCGAACCAGTCACACACGCTGAGTGGGCTGCCCCGGTAGTTCCTGTACTAAAACCAGACAAGTCCGTTCGGTTATGTGGGGATTACCGTTTAACAGCAAATAGAGCAGTCCTTCTAGATTGCTACCCTATACCCAAGCCTTATAAATTATTTAGCTCTCTTGCTGGGAGTAAATATTTCGCAAAACTAGATATGTCCCAAGCCTATGCTCAACTAAGTTTAGATGAAAATTCTAAAGAACTAACTATCATAAATACGCACCGAGGCCTCTAAAAAGACTCCGGGATACCGGACTTAAGCTAAAGAAAGAAAAGTGTTCGTCGGTCACTAACAAGGTTTCATATTTAGGGTTCCGCATAGATGCCTCAGGCATTCATCCAACAGTGGATAAACTAGAAGCAATAAAAAAATGCACCACCACCACAAAACATCACACAGTTACAAGCGTATTTAGGTCTCTCAAACTTTTATAGGAAATTTTTGCCGAATGCATCGACTTTCCTTGAACCCCTAAATAAGCTATTACGATCTGGGGAACAGTGGAGATGGGAGAAAACCCAAAAGGAAGTATTTGCGGCTTCCAAGGACGTACTACTAAAGTCCACTCTCCTAGTGCATTATGATCCTAAACTTCCTCTCATAGTTTCAGCAGATAGCAGTTCTTATGGAATTGGGGCAGTTATTTCACCACATTGATGGTGCAGATAGGCCTATCTGTTTTGCTTCTAGAACACTAAATGAGACTGAAAGACGATATGCACAACTTGAACGTGAAGACTTAGCCTTAGTATTTGCAGTAAAAAAATTTCATTTCTATCTATGGGGTCATGAATTTAAACTAATTACTGACCATAAGCCTCTCTTAGGTTTATTTTCACCTAATAAAAATATTCCAGTTATGGCCTCAGGTAGAATTCAACGATGGGTACTGGTTCTACAAGCCTATAAATTTGACTTAGTACATCGGTCAGGCAAACTTCTAGGTACGGCTGATGCGCTAAGTAGGTTGCCTTTAGAAAATCCAAATGAATGTGTACCTATACCTACAGAATGGGTTCACTTGGAGTTTTTGGAATCCACTCCAGTATCTGCGGTACAAATAGAGCAGTGGACAAAATCAGACCGTATTCTGTCTAGGGTCATCCATTACTGCTCAGTTGGTTGGCCTACTAAGGTTGAGAGTGAATTACAGCCTTTTTATCAACGTCAGTCTGGACTCTCGATCCAAAATGGCTCTCTCTTATGGGGCCACAGAGTGATAATTCCGAAAGAAGGCAGGTCGAATTTAGTGAAGGAACTTCACGCTGAACACATGGGTGCAACAAAAATGAAAGAGCTGGCGAGAGCTTATTTCCGGTGGTCCGGTTTAGATGGAGAACTCGAATCATTGGTTCGTTCCTGTCAAAGCTGCCTAGAGAACAGAGATCTCCCAAGGAAAAGTCCACTTCATTCTTGAGAATGGCTTACTATACCTTGGCATAGGATCCATGTTGACTATGCAGCTTCTATAAATAATACCTATTTCCTAGTCATTGTGGACGCCTACTCTAAGTGGTGGAAATTTTTCCAACCACTTCCACGACTTCGGGTGTTACTATTCGCTTACTCCGTTCGTGTTTCGCTCGATGGGGTTTACCCGTAGTCCTGGTTTCCGACAATGGTACTCGTTTTACCAGTGAGGAATTTCGTTCTTTTGTCCACCTAAATGGCATTAGACATGTCCGGTCTAGTGTTTTTCACCCGTCTACTAACTGTCTCGCGGAAAACATGGTCCGTACTTTCAAGTCGGCCTTGCGTCATTCTCGTGGGGAGGAAATGCAAGTGGTGTTGGATAGATTTTTGTTTAAATATCGACTAACACCTCACACAATGACGGTGGTGTCTCCTAAACTTATGATTTGCCGGGAATTCGTTCAGTTTTCGATTTGTTACGTCCAAACGAAACGTTACAACGACGAGTTTTACGCCATCCGGAAAAACAGAAGTTGTACCACGACACTCAAAAAGGGAGAGTTATAGAAGCGCAACCTAATGATCCAGTTATGATTCGCAACTATGGGGCTGGACCAAAATGGGTTCCTGCAACTGTGCAGGAGAGAACGGGCCCTGTTTCCTTCACTTCAAGTGCCAACTAGAATATGGTCGTTCTATTAAACGCCATCAGGACCAGATATGGGAACGTGAATTGCAGAATGACTGGAGTCTTCCGGAAGAGAGAACCGATCCTCTGGAAAATGGTTCAGTTCACCCGCCTATGCATGTTGCACCTATTCCTACTACATCAACCCCGCTCCGCAGGTCGTCTAGGGTCTCTCACCCCCCTGACAGACTAAACTTGTAGGGGAGGAGTGAGGTGACTTGTGTATATATATATTTATATAGTCTAAAGTCACTAAAGGGAAAATTCACTAAAAGAAAGCTGAATGGCTACACGAAGGGATAAACAGAGCAACGCGGGGCTGTTCGTTTGGTTTTGGCTGGACTAGAGCATGGTTATTCATATCTGACTAAATCGTTGGTGCTAAGTTTAATTTGGTGATGTTTCTAAGGTGACAAATGGGGTAGAAAGTTGTCAGTAAATAATAATAGTTAGGGGTAATGTCTATAGCTTCTAAATTAGTAAAGTTAGAGAGTTTAGGTAGACTGCTTTGTGGGACGACGCAGGAAATCTATGGTAGGCCCTAAAGAATATCTAATTCAACGCACCGGTAAGCGCCTTTGTTTGTTGTTTAGAAACCTAGTAACTTAGCGGGGTCACTAACCCCAAGCTGTTCGTTAATTTTGGTTTATTGTTCGTAGGCGAAGGTTGCAGACTTCAGTGCGCCAGTTACTTGGGTGGAAAATTTGGTATTCCATATTGGTGGTTGGTCAGTACCCCACCCAGCAATTCAGTTTATTTGAAAAAAGCAAAATTTGAGTTTGATGAGTTTGGTTAAGTATTTTTGCCAATTCAGCTTATTTGGTATTGAGCCCAATTGTTGTTTGCATTGAAGATGAGTGCAGCTGAATTGAACAAGTTTAGAAAAAGGAGAAGCTCCTACAAAGGTGTGTGTGTTTATGTTTTGTTTGTATGTTTCACAGTTCCATCATTGTTTAGCGTTATGGATATTGGTCAGTAAACGTAATAACAAAAAGTGGAATCTTATTTATGATGGAACTTGTCAAATATGGTACTTTATAGCTAAATAGCACTTTTAATATTTAACTAGACTTTTTGCAAATTTCTAAAACAAAAATTATTCACTTGTAGTATTCGACCAAGTACTGCCGCAGTCTGTCGCGGTTCTTCTCAGTCGCCAGGAACGGTAGTTGTGATGGTGGCCGGGGCGGTGTTTGACGTATTGAGCAGTCGCATGGGCTGGTCTGACCGCTCTCGCTGCTGATAGCACTATCTCTCGCCGGCACCTCATCGCTCGCGGTGTCGGCTGCCGAGGTTTCCTCGAGTCGATGAGAAGACGTCTCACCGATCATCGGGAAGTTATCGGTGATCATGCCGAGCGCGATGCATGCCTCCTTGCTGAGGAACAGCTTGTCGGAGTTGTCCGTGACATAGGTGAGTTGACGAGTTGTTACCACTTTACCGGTTTTGTTCTTTCCAGAGTCGCAGGATGACGGCGCCGAGTATTTTGATGCATCAGTTGTTGGCGGTGTGCATTCTCATCGTGACGGGGATAAAGTCGGCTCGTTTGAGGCCTATACGGTGGGTGACTTTGATGCCTGCCAGACAGCTCTGGCAGCCGGTGTCAGCCATCGCACCGAGTGTAGCAATTTTCGGCGCGGCCTTTAGCTCGAATCCGAATGCAACGTAATCTTCATCGACGGCTGTCACAGGTTTGTGAATGGCTGAGGCTTGGAGGCTTGCTCAATCCATGTGTCGGAAAGGCGATGATAAAGATGATGGTCAAGGGCGATGACTCTCCTGATGCGGCGTCGGCCAGTTGTGGCAATCGAGCAGAGGGCCTCGAATACAGCACCTTCGCATATTGCATGTGAATTCGCTACTATCTCGACTCTTGATGGTTTGTGCTTGCTCCTACACACTGCTTCAAAGTGGTTCTCACGATTGCAGTGGCTGCATGGGTGGCCATAGGCTGGGCAGTCTTTCTTTCGGACCCTGCCTGGGGCACTTTTGCCGTACCCTTTCCTGCCGCAATATGAGCACACCTCAAGGTTGACGACTGTCATCTCCTTCAGAGCGTCGTCCTTGTTCCGTCTGGGATGATCAACTCAACAATCTGTTTGAAGAGTCGAAGGTGGTGATCATCAGTGAGATCGAGGAGGGTGTAAGTATATTTGACAAAACAAAGCCGACCTGTCTTGCGACCGATTGGTCGAATTCTGGCTATCCCAGAAGCACTGTGAATGTCCTGGTGCTGAACCCTTTTGCTGCAGCACTGGTTGGATGGTCACCCTCGTTGGCAGTCGCTTCACCCACCCCGCCGAGTCACGCTACGCGCCGATCGAGGGGGAGGCTCTGGCAGTCGCTTCACCCACCCCGCCGAGTCACGCTACGCGCCGATCGAGGGGGAGGCTCTGGCAGTCGCTGACGCACTGGACAAGGCCAGGTACTTCGTCCTCGGCTGCGGTTGACCACAAACCACTGCTGAAGGTGTTTGGCGACAGGTCGCTGGAAGACTTACCGAATGCTCGACTGAGAAATCTGAAGGAGAAGACTCCGCTACAGATTTCGCATGATCCATGTACCTGGTGCGAGGCATCGCGCTGCTGACGCTACATCCCGCCAACCTGAGAAGATGCTCCTGGCAGACGACATCTCCGCTAGTAGCCAAGACGCTGTTGCTGATGATGACCTACCGTCGGCAGCTGCTCTGCGCCACTCATTCTTAGCTGGCATATGCACAGAGGGAACGGCTGCGTACAACGACGAAGTCCTCGACGACGAGGTTATGGCCTCCGCGATCTCAGCTCTGAACACGCTGCAGTCCGTTACCCGGGACCGGGTAAGATTGGCGACGAGCAGCGACCAACATATGACAGAGCTCGTCTCGATAATCAAATCAGGCATGCCTGACTTCGGTCACGAGCTCCCACACCCCCCTCGGAGAATATTACCAATTCCGAGAGGACCTGTACACGGTGGACGGCGTCGTCGTATTCAAAAATCGTGTTGTGACCCCTCCCTCTCCGCCAGGTTGTACTGAACGCGCTCCACGCAGCCCACCAGGGCGTATCGTCGATAGTCGCGAGGGCTGAGGTGTCCGTGTTCTGGCCCGGCATCACCCCTGCTATCACTACCCTCAGGAACAGTTGCAACCGTATGGCACCTTCGCAGCCCAGTGCTCCTCCAATTCCTCCGGTGTCCCCCCCCCCCCCCCCGTCTACCATTTCCAGTGCATCTGTGCCGATTATTTCCACTATAAGGGTACCAACTACCTGGTGATCGTCGACAGGTACTCAAACTGGCCGATTGTGGAGAGGACCACGGATGGCGACAGAGGCCTCATCAACAGCCTGCGCAGGGTGTTCGTGACTTATGGCATCTGCGACGAACTGTCATCTGACGGCGGCCCTGAGTTCACATCCACGGCTACTCGTCACTTCCTGGGGAACTGGGGCGTACACCACCGTCTGGCTTCGGTAGCTTTTCCACATTCAAACTGCAGAGCTGAAGTTGGCGTGAAAACAGCGAAACGACTGATCACAGATAACACAGGACCGAACGGTGAGCTCGATACAGACGCTTTTCAGCGAGCCATGCTACAATACCGCAACACGACTGACAAATATACCAAGCTGTCTCCCGCTATGTGTGTGTTCCGCCGTCCGATCAAAGATTTCATCCCGATCGTGCCCGGCAGGTACAAGCCACACGATACCTGGCTCGGGACGTTGGCGGCGAGGGAGGATGCCTTGCGGAACAGGCACATGCGAGCCACTGAATACTGGTCCGATCACACCAGACGGTTATCCCGACTCGTGGTCGGAGACGGTCAGAATCCAGAACCAGATCGGCCCCAACCCCAGGAAATGGGACAAGACTGGCCTGATAATAGAAGTGCGACAGTTCGATCAATACATGGTGAAGGTTGACGGTTCAGGCAGAGTGACTGCGCAAACAGAAAATTTCTGAGGAAATACGTGCCCGTCCAACCGCGCAGACGCCGCCTCACCATTGGGGACGACTCCCACCTTCACCTCCAGCCCTGCGCCCGGATCGGGGCAGTGCGCGACCTCACCCCCAAAACCACGCATGGACGACTCCCGCCTTCACATCTCCAGCCCTGCGCCCGAATTGGAGCAGTGCGCAACCTCACCCCCGAAACCACGCTCCCCGTCCGCAGTCGAACGATCATCCCCCTACCGCCCACCAACCGGCTGGCAACGTAACCTCACCGAGCAGCCCCACATCACTCCCACTGCACACCCACCACGAGGCTTTCCCTCCAGACCAGCTGCGCACCCTCAGCAGTGCCTACCAACACCGTCCCTGGCACCAGAGCTGGGCAGTATTTAAATACATTTGTATTTAAATACATATGTGTATTTAGAACTGTATTTATAAATACATTGTTTTTCATGTATTTAAATATAGTATTTAAATACTTTAATGAGTATTTAAATACAATGTATTTAAATACTCAAAATATAAAAATGTAAATACTTTTACTGGTTTAATACACGTTCTGCACTAGCACAGTACGACGCGTCGACAGTGTAGTACAGCATGGTTCATGTTTCAACGTGTCAGTTCAATCAGTTGTGTGCCACTCTTAGTCGAAAGCGGTTGATTTCTTTATCGTGTGCGTGTCATGGCTTAGTGAATTAGTGAATGCATATGTTAAAATTTGTATGTATTTAAAATGTATTTACAAATGTATTTAAATACAATTGATGTATTTTGTATTTAGTATCTAAATACATTCGTAAAATGTATTTAGTATTTAGTATTTAAATACATTTCTCCCATGTATTTAGTATTTAGTATTTAAATACATTTCTCCCATGTATTTAGTATTTAGTATTTAAATACATTTCTCCCATGTATTTAGTATTTAGTATTTAAATACATTCAATGTATTTATTGCCCAGCTCTGCCTGGCACCCACTGAGCGCTTCCAGCAACGAGATTCCTCGCAACCTGCTGCTCCAGGTGTACCGCTTCTCCAACCGATGCCCCTGCCGTCAGACGCTCCGGACGCGATAGGAAGACACCTTCATGGCAGAGTGATTACGATATGACGAACACGCTACATACTACATGAACAACCCCCTCTCCCCATCGACACCCATACCCTGTACCACACTACTACATATATAACAGTCTTTGTTCCCCTTTTTTTCACTATACTATATCAAAGATAGGGGGGAGATAGAGAATATTCATTATTATTGATCAGTGTCTTCATGTAGATGCCTTTATTTTTCATGTATGTGTTTGTTTTGTTTGTATGTTTCAGAGTCTATCATTGTTTAGCGTTATGGATATTGGTCAGTAAACGTAATAACAAATAAGATTCTGCCATAGAGCAAGAGGATTTAAGCTTAGTGACTGCGCAGCTTTCCATATTAGAAACTAAAAAGGTTGCTCTAAGTGAAGTAAATGTTAAAATTGAGGCTCTTATAGAAGAGGATGAAATAGAAAATAACATAATTACTTTGAAGAGATTATTGATGACATAATTAAAGTATGCCACAGAGCAAAAGAGTTTAGCAACTCAGTACAGTTAGAGACCAGGTCTAATAATGAAACACAACCCTCAACAAATGGTGTTTGTGAAGTTAATGTCAACAGATCTGCAGTTCAATTACCGAAGCTTGTACTCAAAACATTTTCTGGAGTATTCAAGAATGGCAAGGATGGGCAGACAGTTTTCAATCAGCAGTTCATTCTAGTCAAGTGTTAAGTGCGGTGGAGAAGTTTAATTATTTGCAGTCCCTCTTGGAAGGGGAGGCAGAAAAGACAATAGCAGGATTAGCATTAACAGAGGCTAATTATAATGTAGCTTGGGATATATTAAAGAAACGGCTTGGTAAACCAGAGATCTTAATTAAAAGCCACCTCCGCGAACTTTTAGCTATACTTCCTGTTAGTAATCCCAATAGTGTCAAGGAGTTACTGCAGTTATGTGATGAATTTGAAGTTATAACTAGGTCCCTGGACAACTTGGGTGTAGGAATGGAAAGGTGGGTATAATGTTGGTCACTATACTGAAGTCTAAATTGCCTAGCTCAATTTTGCTTGAATTAAGTAGGGGGACACTTTACAGAACATGTGTACATCCCCCTTCAGCAGATGTTAAGTCTTTTAGGCACAGAATTAGCAAGACGAGAGGGAATTGAGTTTGCACAGTGGGATGTTAAACAAGGGGACAAAGGCAGGCACAGGAATGCATATTTTGCGAAGGCAACCACAAGTCATATAAATGTGAGGTGGCTGAGGCTTTACCTTTTGAGGAAAGGACAGGGTAACTAAGTCCACAGCATGTTTTAAATGTTTTTTGAAAGGTCACAGAGCAAGGTTTTCTAAGTTTAAAATTTTGTGCAAAAAATGCCATGACCGGCATCAGCCATTATTGTGTGAAAACACTCCTACTAGGCCTACCCCAGAAGAAGAGACATCAGTGGCACATGCCACTGCTATGAAAGGGAGTAAAAGTAAAGGGGGATTATTGCAAACAGCTGCAGCATTATTAATTGGAAATGATGGAGAAGCTACTGTAAGAGTGTTCTTAGATAGTGGTAGCCAGTGTAGCTTTATTAAGACCAGAATTTCCAGGAAATTGAAGTTTAAAGAACTTAAGAGGGAAAATTTAAGAATTTCTGTGTCTGGGGGTTCCATTCAAAACCGAACCAAAGTTAAGAAGGTAGAAGTTCTGGTTAAGGGGTTGTTACCACAAAGTCCCACTATCAAGGTCCAAGCTGTAGAGATTGAGAAACTTTGTGCTCCAGTCACTACTTGTTTAGATATGGCATGTGTCCAAGAATTGCAAGTTAAAGGAATTAATTTGGGCAATAATAAGTTTGAAGGAACAGAAGATATTAGTCTTTTGATTGGAGCTGACTATTACTGGGACTTCATCACTGGTAATATTGTCTGCACATCTCGAGGTCCAGTAGCTATTCAAAGTAAGCTAGGCTGGATGCTACATGCAGTGCTGTGCTCGTTACTTTATAAATGTAATACCGTTACCGTTACTACAGTATAAATGTAACGCCGTTATTGTTACAATTACCATTTTTAAAAAGTAACGAGTAAAGGCACCGTTACTCGTTACCATTACTTTTAATGAAATGTAAATATATTATATACTGTATGTGCATAGGTATATTATAATTTATATATATATAAACATTCACTTGTGCGAGTATATGTTGGTTTGTATCCACTGATTAATGCATAGGCTATGAAGTCTGTGCATGCCTTCATTGCGTTGTTATGACTTACAAGTAGGCTGACCATACGTACCGTTTTGAACGGGACAGTACCGTTTGTTTTATATTTCCTGGCCGTCCCGTCGTTTTAATAAAAATGTCAATTTTGTCCCGGTTTATGTACTTACTTTTTCATGAATACAGAATATTACATAACCCCCGTCCCTTTTTTGCCATCATCCCAATGTCCCGTTTTTGTCTCAAGGAAATACGGTCAGCCTACTTACAAGGCATAATATTTAAAAAAAAGTGAAACAAAATTACTGCAAGATTTATTACTAGGAATTGCAACATAACAAAGGATGTAGCATACTATTGATACTAATTTAGTAATGCTAGAATATACCTGAAAAGTTTAGTTTTGCAAAACAATAATACGAAATACTAAAGAAATGAATCAAATGAGTTATTGTACATGGCAATGATAATTTAAATTTATTAGTTAAATATACAAACTTAAGAACTATTATTCAAAAGATCTTTATTGGCCTTTAAGAAAACAAGCTTCTCAAAAGTTGCATGTAAGAGCGAGCCTCGTTTCGGACGCAGTATATCCTTCCCTACTGAAAAAACCCGCTCAACAGCAGCACTAGATGGTATAGGAATGCAAGTTTAATAAACATATTTTTAAAGTTAGTGGATGGGAAGGATGCAGAGCGAACGTGCCGTGAAGGCCCAGATGAGAGGAATGACGAAACCTCTGTTGAACTTAGGTCCCTCCCTGCTCCAGGGTTCTTCGCCTTTTTACTTTGACAGTGCTGTTAGTGTAGGGGGAGAGGGTCGATGGGGGTAGGCTGCCAGCATGCCATCGGCCAACATGCACACCTCGCTCATAGTGAAGGGACAAATTTTTAACGGTTAATGAATAATGAGTGAGGATCGAAAGAAACTGCGAGCTACGATAAAAAAGTAACGAGTAACGGCTAACGAATGTATTTCCCTAAAAAAGTAATGTCGTTACTGAAAGAGTTACTTGATTTGAAATGTAACGCCGTTACCGCTACCGTTACTAAAAAGTACCGCATCACGTAACGGCCATTACTTGTAACGCGTTACTGCCCAGCTCTGGCTACATGGTAGCTATTGCAATGAAATGGAGGTTACACCTCATTTTGTTAAGATTGAGGAGAACAGCCATGGTTTGGGAAGGCATTTGAAAGCCTTTTGGGAACTTGAATCCATTGGCATAAAGGACAAACGGGAGAAGCAGGCGAGTACAATGAACAGTGATGTTTTAGAGCAATTTGAAAAAGGGATTGGGTTCAGAGATGGTTGCTATGAAGTTGGCCTCCCTTGGAAGGATTCTTGCAAACCCAGTTCAAACCTTCAGCTAGTTAATAGGAGGTTGGAGACTTCATTGTACAGGCTAAGAAAAAAATGAGGATTTGTTAAATGAATACAATGAGGCCATCCTAAGCTCCGTAAAGGAGGGCTATGTTGAAAGGGTGCAAGGTGAGCTGGTGAGCCAGGAGGCACATTATCTGCCACAACATGCAGTGGTACGGCGAGACAAAACTATCACCAAACTGAGGGTAGTTTTTGATGGCTCAGCCAAGGACAAAGGTGGTGTGTCCTTGAATGACTGTTTGGATGCTGGGCCAAATTTAAATGCAGATTTATTTTCCTTGTTACTGAGATTCAGGTTTGGTAGAGTAGCATTGACTGCAGATGTGAAGCAAGCCTTTTTGCGGATAAAGTTAAAACCAGAGGACAGAGATGCAGTAAGGTATCTGTGGGTGGATACGAAATGATAGAATGAAGTCAGTGTTGTTTGGCCTCAGCTCTAGTCCATTTCTGTTGGCAGCTACTATACAGTACCATTTTAAGAAATATTCTGAAGTCTATCCTAACACTGTTGAACACATAAGGAAAAATTTTTATGTTGATGATTTGCTGTGTTCTGTGGATAATACAGAAATGGCTAAACAGATATTCATGGAGGCTAGAGCTATAATGAGGGAGGCTGGCATGGAGCTTAGAAAATGGCAGACCAATCATTCTCAGTTACAAGAGTTTATGAGTCAGTCCTGTGTAGTACCTGATGCAGCAGAAAGTATTGAGGATTCTGGTATTACGGAGTTGTGGGCAATAGAGACAAAGGTGCAAGGCATTGTTTGGCAGCAAGGAGAGGATTTGTTTACCTTCAATGGGAAATCTTTAGTAGAGCTGGCTGAGAATGAGACAAGGTGGACAAAACGTACAGCTCTTAGTTTGGCTTCGAAGGTCTTTGATCCTCTTGGATTCCTGGCTCCATTTGTGATAAAGTAAAAAACTTGGTTTCAGAGCCTCTGGGAAATTGGACTTGGTTGGGACCAAGAGTTACCTGATTATATGGTAGTAAGGTGAAAATATTGGTTCAAAGAATTGGCACATCTTGGAGACATTGAAATTCCAAGATGGTACTTTGGAGAGTTGAACAATAGTCCAGACAATTTGGCGCTGCACATCTTTTGTGATGCAAGTGAGGAAGCCTATGCAACTTGTATTTATATAAGAGGCACATTCAAAGGAAGTAAGTTGCAGGTTGGTTGCTGCAAAGAGCAGAGTAGCACCTTTGAAAAGGCTTTCTATTCCAAGTTGGAATTGATGGGTGCAGTTATTGCTAGTCGGCTTGCAGTTGCAGTGCAAAAGTATTTGGCCCTTCATGAAATTCCAAGCTATTATTGGACAGACTCCACTATAGTTTGGCACTGGTTAAGAAGCCAGGCAAGGAAATGGAAACCATTTGTTGCCAATAGGGTGGAGGAAATTCAAGCGCACACAGATCCCAAGCAATGGAAGTATTGTCCAGGCACCCAAAACCCAGCTGATTTACCAACACGAGGAATTTCAGTGAAAGATCTTGCACAGTCAAGTTTGTGGTGGAATGGGCCAGAGTGGCTAAAAATTGGAAGTGAAAACTGGCCTTCTAATTAGCCTATTGTAGGAGAATGCCAGGCTGAAGAAGCATGGGTGAGTGAGGTGAGAAAATGCACTGTGAACAGTTGTCAAGTTATGCAGCAGGACCCCATATTGAGGCTTGAGGACATTAGCAGTCCGAAAAGGTTAAGAGTGACTGACAGCATGGGTATATAGATTTACAAACAACATTAAGGGAGAAACAAGAAGGGAAGGAATTCTGAACAGTAAGGAGATTCAGCAAGCCAGGCAATACTGGGTGGTATATGTGCAGAAGGAAAAATTTGGTGAAGAGGGAATTGCTCACCAGCAGTCCATTACAGGTCCTGCCAACACATTCTGCTCTCAAGGGTTTGGATGTGTTTTTGGATCAGGACTTATTGAGAGTAGGAGGTAGACTACAGTTTTCTGGGCTTCCAGAGGAGAAAAGACATCCAATTTTGCGACCTTCTGGGGGACACTTTGTGGAACTTTTGATCCTGGATACGCATCATAAGTTGTTACATGCTGGAGTTAGAGAAGTGATAATAGAGATCAGACAACAGTTTTGGATTCCCAAAATTAGACAAGTAGTGAAAAAGGTCTTGCATAAATGTGTGGTTTGCAAGCGTTGGAGTGCAAAGCCTTATTATGAAAAGGTGGCTCCACTTCCAAGAGAACGGTGTGTCTATACTGCCCCATTTGATGTAGTTGGAGTAGACTTCGCAGGTCCAGTCTATGTGTATGAGCAAGGGGAGTCTAACAAAGGTTATATATGTCTTTTCACATGTGCTACCACCAGAGCAATCCATTTGGAGTTGGTAAGCAACTTAAGTAGTGATGTATTTCTTTTGGCCTTTGAAAGGTTTGTGAACAGAAGGGGTTTCCCAAATAAAATCATATCGGATAATGCAAAAACCTTCAAAAAAGGCTGCAAAGGAACTCCAAGAAGTTTGGTCCCTGCTAAAAGAAGATGGATTCCAATCCTACTTTTCACACCATGGGGTACAGGCCTATCACCTTTGTTTATAACAGTATGCAGGATGCAGAGCCATTGACACCAAATCATTTTCTTTGTGGTAAACGATTAACATCAAACCCCAGTTTGCCAGAACACTTACAGCCTATCCATAGCACTCAAGAAGAGTTAACCAGAAGGTTCAAGTACCTTGAAGAGCTACAAGATCAGTTATGGAAGAGGTGGCAGATGGAATACTTGCCAGAACTCAATTATTACCCATCAGGCAATGTAAAGGGCTCTAATGCAAATTGTATCACGGTGGGAGAAGTGGTAATGATTGGGGATGAAAGACCAAGGCAATGCTGGAAGCTTGGTATAATTGAAGAGTTGTTTGTTGGCAAAGACAATTTAGTTAGGTCTGCACTGGTAAAGACTTCAGGAGGAAAATTAAAGAGACGTATACAAAAACTCTATGCTTTAGAAATCAGCAAAAACATGGATAGTCAAGATGAAACATTTGAGTTACAGCCTCATGGAGAAGGCTTGGCTAACCTTGCAGAAGGTAATGACAACAATGCCTCTTCGGTGGGGAATGTTAGAAAATCTAGAAGAGGAAGAGCCATTGTTGTCCCAAGGCGATATGATGACTGAGCTGATTGATGCAGCATTGCTTGTATATATTAAGTTAAGGTGTGTGTGTGTATATCCATCTCATAATTGTAAGGTTAGTGAAAAATTCACTTAATTTAGAGCTAGCATTTTTGGGCTCTTGTGGCATCATTGGGCACTCTTGTGGCATTTTTTTGGGGCACTGCGCGTCCTTGCTACTTGTTTGTTGAATGCAGCACTTACAGGGCGTGGTCTCATAGAGAGCTCTCTTGCAATTCAGTTTGGTTGTTTAGATACAATATTGTTGCATCGTGCAATGGTGCAGGTGGTGGTGTTGTTGCAAGGTTTAGAAAGACCATAAATAGTGCCCCTTTTGTTTTTTATCTTAATTTTATGCAACTGAGGCCGAAGGTAGGCCCACATCGAGTCAGCAACCATGAGGTAGGACCTAATAAGACCTCCAAGTCCGTAAGTTTTTAGTCTAGCTTAACTTGGGCTGTAGGTTAAACTGGCCCTTCAGAGCTTGGCCGTTCACGGCTCAGCTGGGATTCTGAACCCAATAAAATAAAACATAACAGGCTCCATGTTTTTTCAATTACTGTAATATCGTATGGGTGGCGTTGTAACTGTATGAAAAACACCAGGGAAAATATTCATTAGCCTAATCCTACATTAGTCTAAGCCATTCTGTATCGTGATAAAACATGTGCGAACCTGACGCCGCGTGTATTTTGCAGCATTTCTAAAACTATTTCACATTATCTTGAGGTTATTCTATTATCTATCGTCCGTTTTCTAATCGAGCAGAATTTATGTTACAACCTGATATAATTTGAGGAAACTATACGTTGCATATAATAATATTTTTAGGAGTTTATTAAGGACTCCAAGATTTGTAAATGGTGCTCCTTCTAGTGTCAGTATGCTGTTTGTAGTCAATAAGGTGCCTAACTGTGCCAGTATCATTTGCAATTTTGTATTTAGATTTATCACTAGACTTGGTGAGTCATCTGGAAGCATTGGCGTAGGCAATTGTATGTTCATTACACACACTGATTCACTGGCCTACTTAGGGGCACGTGTTTATTAGGGGGGCACCCAAAGGTGGGCAGTTGCGGCGCAACATTTTTGGTTGCGCTTGCGGCGCAACTTTTGAAAAGGGTTGCGCTTGCGCGTGCGGCGCAACTATTTCAGCAGAGTTGCGGTTGCGGCTGCGGCGCTACAAAAATCGTTGCGCGTGCCCACCACTGCAGATATACGTTAAATGCAAAGGTGGGCAGTTGCGGCGCAACATTTTTGGTTGCGCTTGCGCTTGCGGCGCAACTTTTTGAAAAGGGTTGCGCTTGCGCGTGCGGCGCAACTATTTCAGCAGAGTTGCGGTTGCGGTTACGGCGCTACAAAAATCGTTGCGCGTGCCCACCACTCGGGGCACCTCCTCTATAACCATAAACACAAAAAAAAATCATAATCGAATAATTTTTATTCAGTACTAGGTACTTACAGGTAGGCAGTGAAATACACGAGTATCAATACAGTTTAGTGTATGAAGAGAGAAAGGACAGAATCACCAGACAGCTTTGTCTTTGTTGCGTTCTACACACTTGTCTTAAACTTACGATTCTGGTGTAGGGTATCCGAGCGTTTAACTTTATCTAGGTTAGGCTAGGAAGAAATGTAAGCCATAAACCTAGCTGCTTTAGCCTACGTTAGTGTGATCATAGCTTTTAGAACTGGTATACAAATACAAAAGTAATTTACAGGAAGTGGCTGAATTGCCAGTCATTGGAGGTACTTGGTATCAGCCACTTCTTAAGCGACATCGTTTAGTACAAACATTTCAAATAAAATAACGTCATATTATAACAGTACCTACTATTTTTTCTGCGGGGGGCACCAACTCAATTTGGGGGGCCTGGCACCCCCTTGGCGACGGGCGTGTATGGACCGCTTGTATGGTGTTTTTACCTGTTGAGTCTGAAATAAAGTGTTTGTTAAGACGCTGCGTTCCTGACCGGGAGGCTGTGAAATCGAGTCCGGGCAAGGATTTTGTAAGCTCATTTTCTGGTGGGTCGTGGTTTGCATTCCATATTAATCTGTAGATCTAATGCAGGGGTTGCAACAAGGCGGTGGGGTTAGCCCCCCAACTTGCATAAAGGGAGTGAAGGGGTTTTGGGGGGAGAGGGAGAATGACATCCCCACAAAAGGGGTAACCCTAACGTGCCCTCGCCGTAGGCGAGTTTGCGAAGCACAAACCCCGACCGTAGGGCAGGGAGCCGAAGGCTCTGCTTGTTAGTATATATAAAATTTTAACTTTAACATGTGTTTTATTTTTACAAGGAATTCCCTATATTATCGGAACTATGTAGCCTCCCCTGGAGATTACTATTAGCTACGGCCCTGCTTAGACCTACAGTTTAACGTAGAATCCGAACCACGACCCACCACAGGTGGGCAGAAATTACAGTCCTCGCCCGGACTCGATCTCACAACCTCCCAATCACCAGCCCAACGGCCTAACCACTAGGTTACCCAGGGTACCCATTTAGCTATAAATCAAATTTTTGTATGGAAGGATGAACAGCTGGGCAAGCTGAGCACCGCCTGCCCTTGCTGGGAACAACCCGGAGCCGGTGAACACGTAGTCAGCGATGCAAACCACTACAACACTACCACCGTCGTATATAGGCCCATAGCCAGCGGGGTAGGCGAGGGTGGCGCGCCACCCCGCCACAGAGCAGCGATTTCCGCCAAAGTACATTATTTTTAGCTTCTGTGTAATATTCTCTTTGTTCTTGCATAAGTCACAGTGCGATGAAATTGGCATCGAAAAGGTGCCTAAATAGCTTTCTAATTTTCCCTAAATGTTTCTAGAGGCTTTCTTATCGAATCTAGAGGTTTTGGTTGATAATATTCTGGCAACAGTGGGCCCACCAGTAGACGATGTAACATTTTGGTTACCATCCACGCTTACCTACACGATAGAGAATATTTGACAATATTTGTTGCATTTTCACCATAACACGTAAGTTATGGGCACTATTTCATCCATATTGGTAATACAAATGTGTATTTCATCTATAACTGCATTAAACAGCGAGATCTAGCTTGAAATAATGGTATAATTAAATAATGGAGTGTCCTCAAGCCGGTGTGAAGAACTTTCAAGAATTTCAGTTGTCTTTGACAACAAATTTACTTATTTCATTTGAACACGATAGTTATTAATAGAGTAATAAATAAATAAATAATGAAAATAGGAGTGGTTTCCTTATTTATGTATCTCTCCTATACTCTATTGTATATACTCTCTATGTGAGTTTCGTTGAATGAAACACCCCCACTCCAGGGACGTAGCCAGGAATGTCCCAAGGGGGGGGGGCGAACTTGAGCTACGTTCGTCAGGTTCCGTGGTGAATCGGGTGAGCCCATACAGTTAGGGGGTCTTGGGGAAAGCTGGAAGCTTCCCCAGGGCCAGCGCATTTTAAGCTTATTTTGTGTAAAAACTTTGAAAATGTCAGTGCAACTGCCATTTTTGAACAGCCATTATATAACCATCCACATGAAATATGTACCCTTGACAACAAAAGTTTGGATAGGACAGTCACATTGGTGCAACCTAAGCTATATTATGATGTAATTACTTGTATTTTCTGAAATTTGAAATCAGGTATTGATACTATAGTTTTCATATTCAACAAAAAAAGTAACTTTTTTTCACACATTTATTGATTTCATGCATACACTTATTTAGTGTATATGTTGGGGTAAATGTGATAAATTGGTAATTATGCATAATTGAAAATATCATGACTTAACCTAACCAATTGTCAAGGGCGTACAGTTGATCTATTATTAATTATAACATTCAATTCAATTGACTTAACAGGGCATTCAAGGTTAGGTCAATTGAATGCCCGGTTAGGTCAACTGTACGCCCTTGACAATTGGTTAGGTTAAGTCATGATATTTTCAATTATGCATATTTACCGGTAATTATGCATAATTACCAATTTATCACATTTACCCCAACATATACACGTTTAACTACAATATATCGATGAATAACGAAATCATTGGAAGAAATCCAACTGAAACTCACGTATAAGGCAAGTCAAACCGATGCAGAAACAGCTAAATCACTTGAGACAGAAGAAACGCAGATCAACTTACCAGTAGTCGATTGGTCCTGTGGGCTGTGAAGCCTTCGTTTCAGACAGCACCTCAACCAGTACTTGATTGCTGACACTTGCATTTTCATCGCTTAGTTCTGGTTGGTGTGCATCGTTTTCCGCTTGTCTAATAACTTTACGGGAGGGTTCTGCTGTATCACTTTCATTGTGTTCTTCAACGGACTCAACTGATATTTTTTTTTAATATTTTCATATATCATTGCAATATTGTATAACGAATTAACGAAGCTTGACCAACATGCAGTGATGCAACACGCCCCACTCGTCACACTGTACTATGTTGCAGTGCATGTAAAACTAACGCGCCGAGCTGTGTTCATTTTCCCCACGCTTCATATTTCAGTAGTTCAGTACGATACGTGTTTATAAAAACGACGCAAAATATCGCTTAAATTATATATATATATATATATATATATATATATATATATATATATATATATATATAGGGGGTGTTTGAAAACTTTCTGTACAAATTGTAATGGGGGATAGGCAACACCAAGACAAACCCTTTTCGTCTATAAGTGTATGTCCGCTGACGTCACCATTCGGCGCGAGAGGGCGCCGCTGCAATTGGCTAAAAGGTGAAGTGGGCTAGACTCGCGCTTGCATTCTTAAATCGGACGTAGTACGCGTAACATGGAGCGCTTCACGACTGCTGAGATGGCTGACATGCATATGGTGTATGGGGCTGCCAATGGAAACGGAAGAGCTGCTGTGAGGTTGTACCGACAGCGCTTCCCAAACAGACGTGTGCCAAACCACCAAACGTTTGCGCATTTGCATCGGCGACTGCGAGAAACTGGAACATTCCATGCAAACATGCATGACACTGGTCGGGAGAGAAACGTGCGCACTCCTGACATGGAAGAAGAAATCCTACGGCGATTTGAGGACAATCCAAGCGCAAGCACGCGAGGTGTTGCACGTATCCTCGGTGTGAACCACGACCTGGTCTGGAGAGTGTTGCACGAGCAGCAGTTACATCCGTTTCATCGTCAGAGAGTCCAGGCATTACAACCTCGGGATTACCCTCTTCGTGTGGAATTCGCACGCTGGTTTCTGCAGCAGACAGCGGTGAAGCCTAATTTTCCGGCTTATGTGCTGTTCTCAGATGAGGCCTGTTTCACACGTGAGGGTGTGTTTAACATGCACAATTCTCACGTGTGGGCACACGCAAATCCACATGCTACACGGGTGCATGCGCATCAAGAACGGTTCGCCGTCAATGTTTGGGCGGGTATCGTCCATGGCAAGTTGCTGCTCGTGCAACACTCCAGACCAGGTCGTGGTTCACACCAAGGATACGTGCAACACCTCGCGTGCTTGCGCTTGGATTGTCCTCAAATCGCCGTAGGATTTCTTCTTCCATGTCAGGAGTGCGCACGTTTCTCTCCCGACCAGTGTCATGCATGTTTGCATGGAATGTTCCAGTTTCTCGCAGTCGCCGATGCAAATGCGCAAGCGTTTGGTGGTTTGGCACACGTCTGTTTGGGAAGCGCTGTCGGTACAACCTCACAGCAGCTCTTCCGTTTCCATTGGCAGCCCCATACACCATATGCATGTCAGCCAGTCGTGAAGCGCTCCATGTTACGCGTACTACGTCCGATTTAAGAATGCAAGCGGCAAGCGCGAGTCTAGCCCACTTCACCTTTTAGCCAATTGCAGCGGCGCCCTCTCGTGCCGAATGGTGACGTCAGCGGACATACACTTATAGACGAAAAGGGTTTGTCTTGGTGTTGCCTATCCCCCATTACAATTTCCAAAGGGGGGGGGCGACAGGCTCCGTCGCCCCCCACCCCTTGGCTTCGTCCCTGCCCCATCCCCTGATAAATTCTGGATACGGGCCTGGTGTATACAGGGCGTTATCAAATTGTTTCATAAATTACTGTACGTATTTAGGACGTCAAAGTGAACAAGAAAAGTTCGTACGACCATAAATCCGCAATCGCTTCGTTTCCGAGATACCTTGATTTTTTGCGGAGGACGAACCAATTAAAATGAAAGTCATTAAACAAAACAAACAAAACATCTTTATTGCGGATCATTCACAATCCATAGCCACTTAACCAACCTAACCTAACTATGTGATCAGTCTTTCCTTGTGAACAGACGTGTTTTATCGAGTGTCCAGTGTTATCAATTGAATAAGTGGTTTTCGTTGAGGTGTCTAAAAAAAAATAGTGTTTGGTGCATTCTTAACTAAATTACTTGGTGTTACTAATCATTCATTAACGAATATATTTCATTTATTGACTTTATTCATTACTATATTATTTGATTAAACCAGGGCTAGTGCACGTGGCTTACCTTGTTTGTTTTTCAATCTCTCAGAAAACGAGGAGTCATAAGGTTCATTTTCCATTCCTTCGGGAGATCAAGTAGAGTGTGGTCACCCACCGTGGGAAAAAAGTCGGTCGAATAGCGGATAGATAAGTTTAATTTAATAATTTTCTTTTACAGATCTTTCGTCGGTAGCTTAATTATATATTCATTTAGTATAGAATTGTGTTACAAGAACCTGTTTCTGCGTTTGAAGAACATTTTTGAGGGTTTGCGCAGGTGACGGCACAATAAGCACGCGGTAGACCTACGTTGTAATTTATTAATTTCCAAACGCTCGTTTTTTGTTTTTTAACTAATTAAAAGCATGGCACCCCCGTCAAGTACTTGCAGTGGCTGTGAAGGGAAATTTGCCGCTTACGCGTTTACAATGGCTAATAATAATAATGAACAGTTAGTTTGCAGGTGGTGCTCAAGCATGGAAGTCCGGATGAACGAGTTAGAACGTGAGAGGGAGGCTAGAGTGAGGCTTGAAGAAAGCGTGATGCTCCTGACGGCAAAATTAGAATCCCTTGAGACTCCAGTTACGACCCCTCCTGCCTCAGTTTCTACTAATAATATAAATAGTACTAATAGCCCTCTCTCTCTCTCTCTCTTGTTCCCAACCCTTCGTTCGAGTGCGTAATGGAGCCCATTGAGAAAACGTAAGACTTGTCTACCAGTAATAACAAACAATAAGTTTTCTGTTTTAGGTTTCGAAGATGCTGATGAACCGGAAATACGACTCGTTGGCGATTCCATTGTTCGAAGGCAGCTCGAGGAATTCTGTGGGAGAAACCCTCGTCGTAGACGCCGTTACTGCTACCATGGTGCAAGGATGGAGGATATAACTAATAGTGTTGATCATTTTACAGACGGTACCGCCGAGGACAACGTATGTTATTCATGTCGATACTAATAACGTTTTAAATTCTAGATCGGAAGAACTGCTGGCTAGGTACAGGGACTTACTAGAGCGATTAAAGGGAAAAACTAATAAGATTGTTTTAACAGGTATACTTCCTCGAATTATCCAACGTAGCGATTTCTACAGCAAGGCGACCTGTATCAATAATAACCTAAAGTCTCTTTGCCAACAGGAAGGAGTTCATTTTGCGAATTTTTGGAAGTTTCTACGGCAGGAGGGACTTGTTCCTCGGAGATGGACTTCATCTTAATGACGTTGGAGCTGCGCGTTTGGAAGACTATTTCATAATACTGTCTCTTCTTTTCAGGCTGCCGTAACTCGAATGGTCCCGGCGTAATTTCCACAAATTTCCCCTGCGCTCGCGAAGGTATCGCAATTACAAACAATTTGAAGGTTCTATCCTTAAATGCTCGTAGCCTACGAAATAAAATAAACGAATTTTTTTCTTTAATTGCTTGTAAAGACTATGATTTAATTGCGATAAATGAATCGTGGCTTAGCACTGAAACACGTGAATTTGTAGGGGAGTATCAAATTAGAGGTTATAGACATTTTGTTAAAAACAGAATAGGTAGGCGAGGAGGCAGTGTTATGTTGTATGTCAAAGATAATATTGCGAACGTTATAGAAGTAAAGCACATAATTCCAGAACCGATAGATTCGACTATAGCAGAACTTATATTGAACGATTTCAAACTTGTTGTTGCGGTTATATATAATCCCCCTAATCAAACAGCTGATACGGACGAAGCGTTATATCGTGAACTAAAGAGAATAATAGGTAGTGAGCAGGCTTTAGTTATGGGTGACTTTAATTGCGCCAACGTGAATTACGATACAATGCAGGGAGACGCGGAAGGTAATCGTTTAGTTAATTTTCTCGAGGATAGCTTTCTTATTCAAAAGGTTGGGGAACCTACGAGGTTGGACAGTATTTTAGATTTAGTAATAACTACGGATGATAGGCTAATCACTGATCTTCAAGTAATAGAACCGTTAAGCAATAGCGATCACAATATGGTAGAGTTTGTCCTCTCAGTAAGTCACTCAAAACCAGCTAACTCGACTAAAATTCCTAACTTCCAGCACGCAGACTTTTGTAAATTTCAAAGTAAATTGTCACACGTCAATTGGGAAAACGTAATGGGGATCTCCAACGCAAAACTAATGTGGGAATCGTTTGAAACAGTAGTTAGGACTATAAATGAGGAATGTGTACCGGACAAAATTAAGCGTGCGAAAGTAAACAACAAGCCCTTTTGGTTTACTTCTAGAGTAGGAGACATTATAAAGAGTAGAGATAGGGCTTATAGGCTACATAAGTGCGATAAAGACAATTTGTGGTGACGAAACAACTACATATCTCTAAGGCGTGAAACGAAAAGTGTAATAAAAAAGTCCAAGCGGGAATTTGAAATCTCTATAGCTTGTGACGGTAAAGAAAACCCCAAGCGATTCTTTCAATACGTCAACAATAGAAATCCAGTAAAAAGTGTCTTGGGGCCGTTGAAAAATGTTAACGGAGATCTAGTTCCTGAAAACAAGGAAATGGCTACCTTGCTAAACGAATTTTTTACGTCAGTTTTTACTAAAGAAGATGTAACGAATATCCCTACGGTCATAGACATAATACCTTTTGATAATGGTAATATTTTGGATAATATTGTGGTTAGTGAAAGGGAGGTAATGCGGTATATTGATAAAATGAAAATGCATAAATCACCGGGGCCGGATTCCATATATCCCATACAACTAAAAGAATTAAAAGATAGCATTGTTGTGCCGTTAACAAAGATTTTTAATGCGTCTATTTCTGAGAGGTGCGTACCAGATAATTTGAAGTTAGCAAACGTAACGCCTATCTTTAAGAAAGGCGATAAAGGTGCGGCGGGAAATTATAGGCCAATCAGTTTAACATCTGTTGTAGGTAAGCTACTGGAATCAATAATTAGGGATCGTATTGTCGAACATTTAGAATTGCTTAACTAATCTTTTACAATTTTTTCAAAGCGTGGTTGACGTTTACGATAGTCATCGGGCGGTTGATGTAGTGTATTTAGATTTTCAAAAAGCATTTGACACCGTACCGCACAAAAGACTCATTGAAAAAACTAAGGCTCATGGAATCAGGGGTGTAGTAATAAAATGGATAGAAGAGTGGTTGGGAGGTAGGAAACAGAGGGTGGTCGTTGATGGAGCGGAGTCGTGTTGGGCTAATGTAGCGAGTGGCGTTCCTCAGGGTTCTGTATTGGGCCCCTTGTTTTTTCTTATATATATTAACGATTTAGATGTCGGCCTAATCTTCAAAGTTTGCGGATGACACGAAGCTGGGTGGTAGGACGATTAATGACGAAGGTAGAGGTAAAATCCAGGAAGATCTGAATAAAATCGTTGATTGGTCAGTCACATGGAAAATGAGATTTAACGTTGATAAGTGCAAAATTTTACATATAGGTTCGCGTAACGGTAATTTTGCGTATAGTATGTCAGGAAGGAGTTAACAAGCGTAGAGCAGGAAAAAGATTTAAGAGTTATAGTCACTGGTGATTTAAAAGTAGCGAAACAAAGCACAACAGCGGTCAATAAAGCGAACAAAGTGTTAGGTCTTACAGCTCGGAATTTTGAGTACAAATCTCGCGATATTATAGTTCCTCTTTATAAATCATTAGTTAGACCCCATTTGGAGTACGCGATCCAATTTTGAAATCCGCATATGCGAAAAGATATAGTTATAGACGAACTTGAAATAGTTCAAAGGCGAGCAACTAAGATGATTCCATCGCTTAGGTCAAAGTCGTACGAGGATAGGCTGAAGGAGTTAAAATTGACTACACTCGAAACTAGGAGGCTAAGGGGTGATCTAATCCAGGTTTTCAAAATTATGAATGGGTTCGATAACGTAGATAGAGATAGCTTTTTCGAAATATCTCACTATAATAGGACTAGAAATAACGGGTGTAAGTTGACAAGTAGAAGGTTCGAGACAGCAGTTGCCAAAAACTTTTTTACGCTTAGAATAGTAAATAGCTGGAATAGTTTGCCGGTAGAAGTAATTAGTAGCACTGGCATACTGTTTGGTTAATTATCTGACAATTTTATGTATATTGGTATTACACGAGACATCTTATAACACTTATTATAACATAGCCACTTATTATAACAACTTAATATGCATATATAATCTTTGCTACATTACAAAAATAAGGTATTATAAACCAGCAGTTATCTGAACCAAGACCGCCATATAGGTGGTACAGTGGTACACAGTATCTGAAGACAGGACATTATACAATAACACATTACAGCTGTTTTGGACCCTAGTAATGAAATTATATATATTCTTCTGGATTAACATTTGGCTGGTAGGTAGGTTACGCGTAGTAAACATAAAACTGGCACTGCACCATTTTGGTTCCCTACATAGCATACGAAAAATATTATTATAAGCAACAGAGAGTTTATTTATAGCAGTTTTTGTATATTTCCACTACAGATGGGATGTATATAATGCAGTACAGTAAGTTCTAAAAGATAAGTTTTAACTTATTCTGAACACGCACCAAATTTCCTTACGAGTATGTTACCCTGTACATACAGCTTTTTACGTTTCCTCTCAATATCGAGTTCATCTCGCAGCTCGTGAGTAATTACATGACCAAAGTATTTACCTGTGTCTTTGACACAGTGACGTGCACAGACTTTCAGAAGGGCAGGGGCTCAGTTGAAAAAAGGGCACTCCCCTAACATTTTTAAAAATGAAATCCGCAATGCCATATAGGCTATATATATGTATACACACACAAAGAAAAATTTTAAAATTAAAATATATTTCCCTTCACTTTTATTATCTTAGGCCTAATCTAATCTAATCTAGGCAGTAGACCTAATTAAGCTTTTGTTAACCAAATTCACAATATTTAATAGCATACAATTTCTAAATAGTTACTTTACTTATAACTTTTATAAGTATCAATCAGCAGGATAAAGGGCAGAAGGATCTACCGTAATTGTCGTCCTTGCGGAAAAATTGCATCGTTTTATAATAAATAATCTAGGTATTTTTATTCACTTTTAATGAAAATTGTATTGTTTTTAAAAATCAATTTCATATTAAAAATGAAAAGGTTATGATATGTTGTTTAATAAATCATTTATTAATTTAATGAAATTCATGCCAGTACTAAAACCCAAAATCCATCGTTTGACACACTGGTGTACTGATGGGCCTAGCCTAGTAGGCCTAAGACTAAGTAGGGGACGTGGACGTTTTTACCAACTTTACGAGTAATGTCATACAATATTTTTTGGAGTAATGTCACACTGCTTTGGATTCCAACTTACCATAATTATCAGTGAGAAATCACTAGTTAGCTTAGGTTAACGTAAAATAAACAAACAGTAAACAATACACCCACATACCCGGGAGACGCAATCAACAGTGAACAGCTGCAGTCAGTGTTACCACTAGGGACGTCCTCCCTGATTGACAAAATAATAGTAACGGTATGTTAAGTTTATTATTCTAATAAAAAAATCATAGATCAAAGTAATTCCAGTTTTGAAAATCTGTTGAAGTAGCAGTAACTAAATAAAAATATAACTAATTAATTCAAATTTATGTCGAATCAATATATGTATGAATTTTGACTAAAAGGGCACTTTTGATATGAAGAAGAAAAAGGGCAGGGGCTCAAGCCCCCCCCCCCCTGTGCACGTGCCTGCTTTGACAGGTATAGTCTGACTATTCATTTCAAAAGACCCACATGATACATGTTTCAGTAGATTACACCTTAAAATTAGAATACAACTCTTTGCCCCATTATAGGTGCTGTCATTTTCTATACCATATTGTTCACATATCTCTAATAGTATTCTCAGCCCATGGGGAGAGGGTGACAGAGGAACAAGGTCATCAGCATATATTAAATGATTAATTTTTTTTTTCCAATGACAGCCAGTACGTGCAGTTTTTAGTTCATTGGTAAGGTCATCCATGTATATACAGAAAATTAAAGTTTATCAATGTTTATTTACAGCAAGTGTTCAAAATGGTTTCCCTACATCAGAGTACATGCTTCAACGCGTCGTTCAAAATTTTGTCGCTTACGTTCGAAAACACCTACATGGTTTCATATTATTTCTGAACAATCTTGAACACGTTGCCACAATTCATCTATGTTATTAACTTCTCTTGCATACACAAGATTTTTTAAATAACCCCACAAGAAAAAGTAAATTATATTTAGGTTCGAAGACCTGGGTGGCCAAGCTCATGTATGTACTCTGATGCAGGGAAACCATTTTGAGCACTTTTTGTAAATAAACTGTTCCGGGACTTTCATTTTAAATGGATTGTCGTCGGCAAAAAAGTAAGGTATCTCGGGAACGAAGCGACTGCGGATTTATGTTCAGAGAAACTTTTTTGTTCACGTTGTCGTCCTAAATATGTATACTATTTTAATGAGGGATACAACTTTGTCTCTATGGTATTTTCCAAATTTTGCTTAATTAAGTGGCGCCCGTATTCTGAACCATTACCAAAGGGGTAACTATTGTATTTTTAGCCAAAAAACAAGACTTAAACCTCAACTGGGAAATTGAGTTTCCACTTTTCACGGCACTTAACATGTCCGTTTAATCAAACTTTAATGTGGTACAACTGAGAATTTTCCCAGAAGAGTTCCTTGTTCCATGCACAGTCTGTGTGTAACACAAAAGTTTCTGAGGGGACCATTCTCAGTTGTACCACATTAAAGTTTGATTAAACGAACATGTTAAGTGCCGTGAAAAGTGGAAACTCAATTTCCCAGTTGAGGTTTAAGTCTTGTTTTTTGGCTAAAAATACAATAGTTACCCCTTTGGTAATGGTTCAGAATACGGGCGCCACTTAATTAAGCAAAATTTTGAAAAATACCATAGAGACAAAGTTGTATCCCTCATTAAAATACGTTGATTGAATGTCTCGCATAGTCAAAAAAACGAAGTTAGAAAATTACAAAAAAATATATATAGCTACTTCAGTGCTTTTTATTGCTTTTTGGGTATGAATCTAGGAAATTTTGAGTTGGCAACCCAACTATTATTCACTTCAGTTTGAAAATGGCTTCGGTCTGTGATGGATCTGAGGTGATGCTAGTAGAGCTCGCGACCGTGTTGAGAACTTGATTCGTCATGTGCCCGAGATGAAGACTAAAAAAGTGCATAACTTAACATGTTATTACATTATCATTTGTATAATTTAAGTCTCGGGGGTACGGGGGCGGAGCCCCCGTAAAGATCACGCATCACAAATTGATCGGTATAGGGTTCACCTCAATTTTTGTTTTTTTTTTCCACCAAAACATGCTAAAACCATTGGTTTCCTGTTGTTTAGGATAAATCTGACCATCGCTATTACAGTAAATTGTTGCTTGTGCTGTGTTGCCCCACCCAAAACCCCCGGTTTCCACGGTGGTCCCCCCAGATTGTAGGAGGGGTTGGGGGGTGAAATAACTTCAAGCAATAATTTACTGTAATGGCGATGGTCACATTCATCCTAAACAACAGGAAACCAATGGTTTTAGCATGTTTTGGTGGAAAAAAACAAAAATTCTGAACCATTACCACCCCTTTTTCTTTGATTATTCAATCCGATGTGAATGCAATGAGTTTCTTGCTTATATTGAGGTTCTGAATATAGTGGGGCAACGTTGCTATAAACCTTAGATCCTGTCCCAAAGCTGGATCCTATCAGTGAGATAACTGGTGAAGGAAGCTATATTTTGGGGCCTCTCTGCGATTGACTTGTTGCTCATATTAGGCTTGTTGCCTTTTTATTTGCTTGTATGTATAATGACTGTACCTGTTGAGTCTGAAATAAAGTGTTTATTTGTTTGTTTTGCTATGTTACGCAACTTCTTTCCAACTAAATGCTACTTTTTACAAGTAATCAGGTTACTTTTCTTCATACGTATCTCCCAACTCTAAGGATATGCAGTCTGTGGGTGAGACTGATTTGGAGATTTTGTCGTTTGGATATTTATTTTTGTAAAGCGTATATAATTCTCTGATATTTGTCAACAACAGTATTTTCTGCTTGTGAACCTTCCCTTGTGGTGTTTTTATTGATTTGTAGTCTTTTTTACCAGGGCATTCTCTAGTATATTCATTGTTTTGGAAAAATTCTATCACTCTTTCCTTTATTTCATCGCTTATACCCTTGCTACTCTTTTTATTTCTCATTATAGGAAGGATACCTTCTTTTCTCTTTAAGGCCCTCACAGCATTAACCATTCTGGCTGACACTTCAAATTCTTTCATAATTCTTTCTCTGGACCAGGTTTTACCAATTGGAAGGAGTGTTAGAATTTGTATCTTTTCTTGTCTGGTACTAGTTTTACACTTTTCTTTCAGTTCCTCTATCATATGCTGATAACACTTTTCTTCCTTACTCTCTATAGGTTTCTCCGCTTCCTCATCCAAAATGCTAGGCTTCATATGAAGTACTTTTGACAGCTTTGATTTTGTTGGTTTCAATTTGCTTTAGTTTCCTTTTCATGTAAAACTTTCGATCTCTTGCTCTTACATACTTAATGGGTGAGCATTCTAGTGAACCTAATGTTTCGTCAAATGTGTGTCTAACTATTTCTTCTGGAACATATTCATCACTACCTGAGTCTTTTTCATCTTCAATCGTCTTGGCTCTAGAGAAGCATGTTGAGCAAAGTTTCTGTCCTGGTATCAGATTCAGTCTAGTTGCTATGTCTTTGTCAATAATTTGTAGTGATTCTGCAAATAAAGTAGGGTAATGTAAACTCTAAACACATTGGAAAATAATTTTAAAACCTCAACATTTGGTTATAGGCTATTTGTATAAAATATTCAAAACATATGCATTCAGTAGCACAGTATATAGCCTACCCTATTAAAATTAAATAGCTAATTTAGGTTACAATTTACAATATAAACTTCTGGTAATTATTCGTTTTTTGACCCAGTCTCTTTTTATAATGAGAGCAAACGTTTCTGGTCAATTTTGAGGTGTTCTGCATGAATCTGCCATCCGTTTCCTGTGCAAATGCATAGTTTTTGAGATATCGTCATCTTGAAAACTACGCATTTGCACAGGAAATGGATGGCAGTTTCGTACAAAACACCTCAAAATTAACCAGAAAAGTTTGCACTCATCATTTTTGTTTAAACTAATGAATTTAAACGAAAATATCATGACTTAACCTGACCAATCATCAAGGGCGTACAGTTGACCTAACTGGTGTAACGTACTGAACTGTCCGCAAAACATTAGGACCGATCAATTTGTGATGCGTGATCTTTATGGGGGCTCCACCCCCGTACCCCCGAGACCTAAATTATACAAATGATAATGTAATAACATGTGCCAACCTTGCATGGGTAGTCCGCTAAATTTCGCGTGCCCTTAAACTGAAATGACACACGGTTATTTTTAAGATTTTTTTACGGCACTTAAAGACCTTCTGGTCTTTTGTTAAAATATAAGCACTATTGCATTTAGGGCAGGTCACGGATGTCTTAATTATTCTGTGATTGAAAAAAAGGTCTAAACTCTTGTCTTCATCGAGGGCAATATGGCGGATCACGTCTTAAAAATCAAATATGCATAACTGACACGTCATACTTCTAGTCATAAAAAAAACAAACTGAACAGACAAAAAATTGCTAAAAATGATTTACTTGTAAAACAGGACAAATTGAATTACGAAGAAGTAGCCAGAATCACCAAATATACCAAAAAAGGTAGCCAAAATAAACAAATTAACCGAAATTTATATACATGCATATTAGAAAGTAGAAAATATTTTTTTTATAAAAAAGTACATTTTATACAAATTTGCACAAGATAATATATATATTTTCTTATTCAGTTTTGATTGGTTATTCAATATATATTGCTGTTATAGCTGGGTGTGACTGGGTCAAAAAACTAATATTAACCAAACTTCTTTATGAAATATAAATATATTAGTACCTATATTTACTTACTTGTTATCTTCTTTCGATGATTTCTCCATGGATCTTGGCAGCTACGTTGCATTTGTTGGTAATGCATTCCAAACATTTTTTCATGGTGGTAGCATACAGTAGCACTATTTGGGTTGATTACAGTTGCTTTTGTTCTCCACAATAGCAGTTTCCTTGTTTCATCTGTCAGCTCATGTAAGGTATACATACCCACCTTCCTGGTGAGTCTGTGTTCATGACATGGATCATCCAAGTACGTACCAAAGCTGCACTTTGATTCTTGATTAGAATAAGCCATTATTACAGGCAGTAAAATTAAGTTAATTGCTCTAGTTAAATTTTCTGAAAATAAAAGATCATGATCTATAAAATAGGCCTGGACATTAATGATTAACCATCATGTTTTACATAAGAATATACAAAGCGAAATGAGCTACCCAGAGCCCTTTGAGTCGCTGGTTGTTTTGACAGACATTAAATTTCTTGTATGTTTTAGACTTATTTACATATTATTACAATTGTAAATCAACTTAAGTAATAAAATGGAAGTAAAATTACAATTCAATGTCATAAATAGAAATTTAAAAATTTACAAATTTTGCAAAAATTTGAGATTTTTCACAAAAAGTACTTTTCTTTGAATCACCAAAACTATATGAAGGAGTTGAGTTGAGATCTATTCCTTAATATATGTTTTTTTACACATGTGTATCTTTCTTTACTAGAAGTATCAACTCCCTGACTAATTTCGGACACCTTTATATTAAGCCCCAAAGTTGATGTTAATTTTGCAAATTTTGTGAAAATATCATCTTTTGGAAATTTTAAAAAATAGAAATAAATCCTTTTTTGGTTATTTTTTTATTTCACTCATAAATTTACAACCCATAGAGACTATTAGGAGTATTAAAACAGCTGTGATTGATGTAGAACTAAAACTTTTGAAAATGGTAGAGTCGTAAAAGTGGGAGGAATTGATGCAAACTTCAAAATGGAGCCATATTTAAGCCCTTGTAACTTAGAAACTATTTGTTCCACAGCCTTTTTGCTTGCAAAATTGAAAAGCCCACCAGAAATTGTATTGGCATGACAAATTTGAAGCTTCTACTCCTATTAGAAGACACTTTTCAAGGCCTCTCAAAATGAAGGCATTGGCCGATCAAGCCCAACATGGGCATTTTTTGTCGAAGGTGGGGGCCATTTAAGCGACCATAAAATTAAAAGTTTTTGACTGAGGAAGCTAAAATTTTAGATTTAAGCTATTGAATGGTGTATGAATCAACCCTGAAAATTTGAAGAAAATCGGAGATGGTCACCCGACCAACTTTCTGAAATCTGTACCAGTTGAGCTGGAATGACTCTGTTGAAATATAACCTTCATTTCCTATGCAAATATGACTAAATATGACTCCCAAATAATGTAAACAAATTCTTATTTCTTTACATTTGCACAGGAAATGAACGTTATATTTGAACAGAGCACACCAAAAGACACTAGAAAAATGTATTTTTGACTTCAACTTCAGGTCATGGCATTTTGTAAATAATTACCTTCAATTGACCTAACCACTCATTGAATTAACCTAACAGGTTAATATAATCGAAAATGCCTGGTTAGGTTAACTGAATGCCCAGTTATGTTAATTGAATGCCTGGTTAGGTTAACTGTACGCCTTTGATAATTGGTTAGGTTAAGTTATGATATTTTCGTCAGTTTAAACTTTTTTTAGGGTATTCCCGTTAACAGGAAAGTACCACATACATGGCCGTAACTACCTATGAGGTCACCGAGGTCCGGACCTCGGTAATTATTTCCTAAAAAAAAAAAAAAAGACTGAACCGTTCTCCGTGTATGAAACGCATATTACCGCTTTTCTTTTGAAAAGAGGGAGCGTCGAGCGTTTTGTGTTTAGTGTATAGCTTGGATTGTGTTTGTAGATGTCATTTTGGTCTGAATTTTGCTCGTCCTGCCGCGCTCGAAAAAAATCTGGACCTCACTAATTTCTAAACCCTAGTTATGGCCCTGACCACATAAACTATTTACAACCACCAAAGCAGTTTACATAATTTAAGCTAAGAATATACACTATATATAATATACAAACTATCTATCTCATTCATGAAAGAGTCTAAATTTTTCTTAAAATTAACTAATGAGCTACTGTTTACTGCATCAATATGGCAAGTCATTCCAAAACTCAACTACTCTATGACTAAAAAAGTATTTTCTTAGATCAAATCGACAAGGCTGTTTTCTAATTTTATGTCCACAAGTTATCCCATCTGTCTCTAGTGAGAAAAAGTTATGTACATCTAAATTGTCCAAACTTGAAAACATTTTGAACATCTGTATCATATCTTTTCTCGTATAACATCTCTCAAAACTAAACATATATACCTAGTTCCTTTAATTTCTCCTTGTATTCCAATCTTCTTAGGTTAGGGAGAAGCTTAGTTGCCCTATGTTGCACACCTTCAAGCATATCAATATCATGTCTAAGGTGAGGGGACCAAGTTTGAATGCAGTATTCTGATTGAAGCTTAACATAAGAATTATATAATTTACAGATGACTTCCTTACTCTTGTAACAAACATTCCTCTTAATAATACCTAACATTTTATTTGCCTTATCTCTAGCCTCTAAGCACTGCTTACAAAATTTTAGATCACGACTAACTATAATACCAAGATCCCTTTCCTGTCTAACATCGGTTAATATTTGATTTCACTCCCAGTTACAAGCAGTTGAACAAATACTATATATTGAATTGCCATTAAAAACTGACTAAAAAATATATATATCTTATGTTGTGCAAATTTGTTCAAATGTACTTTTTTTAATAAAATATATTTCCTGTTTTGGCTATAATGTATTTTTTGTTGGTTTTATTTGGTTTCTGTCCTAGCTATTTTTTTTCTAATTGGATTCAGTTTGGTGGTGTTTATGATAGAATTATGAGTGCAGTTCGTGTGGTTTCGACTTTGAGAACTTGATTCGTCATGTGCCCTAGATGAAGACAAAGCATTGGATGTTTTTATCAATTACGGCATTATTCTTTCATCTTTAACTTGCCCAAAATGTGACAGTGAGTGCCTAATACGAAAAGATCAGAAGATATTTAGGTGAAATAACCAATATTAACCTGTTACTGTGGGTTAATTGAATGCCCAGTTAGGTCAACTGTACGCCCATGATGATTGGTTAGGTTAAGTCATATTATTTCCATTAGTTTAAATGAAAATGACGAGAGCAAACTTTTCTGGTTAATTTTGAGCTGTTTTGCATGTTTCCTGTGGTAATGCGTCATTTACGAGATCTCGTAACATGAGCATATCCTATATGTTTGTTATGATATCTCAAAAACTACGCATCTGCACAGAAAACCAATGGCAGATTCATGCAAAGCACCTCAAAATTGACCAGAAGAGTTTGCTCTCATTATAAAACCAGACAGGGAGTAAAATTGAATATATAAAGGTTAATTTCTATTCTGAATGGCAACCAGTACCCGTATATATGGACTCTGGTTTTATAGGTTTTTGAGGATGCTAAATATAATGGTGAGGTCCATTTTTGTCACTGTGCACTGAATAACAAATTACACAAATGTTGCACTAGTTGGTGCACTGTGTTTCTGTTTCTTTATGCGCATGTGTGCATCCATTAATATAGTTGCGCAAAGGAGCATCTCATAAAAAATCATGGCTTGTGAAGGTTGTCAGCAAACGTCCTATATGCTAATTGCTGAGGTGTTGGTAAAGATGCAGTTTCATGACCATCTAAATTTTTTCCCTGCAGTCGTGGAGGAATACAAAACACTATTGTTTACATTGCAAACAAGTGTTTTGTATTCTTCTGCAACTTTGCAGATCTGTAAAAGTAGCAGAAAAAAATCAAGAATTATCACCAAATAATGCAGAGAAAAGCAATAATTATCACCAATTAAATAACTAAAGTTAAGTGAATACCCAGTTAGGTCAACTGTATGCAGGGCTGGCCCTAGCTTCTGAGGGACCATGTGCAAGATGGTTGGGGGCCCCCATTAAATATTCCAAGGAAATTATAGATAAAACATTATGCTACCTGAGTAATTTCAAAAGAAAGTCTGTATACAAAGGCAACAAAGCACTTGCTGTTCTGTTTTATGTTCTTATTCTAATAATTAAAAATAACACTATTTTCATATATATATATATATATATATATATGTTATTTAAGCAATATTTTGCTTAAATGCAACATGCCCAACTTGTCACACTTGCATGCACTGCAGCATAGTACAATCTAACTGGGGCTGAGCTGTGTTCAGTTTCCCCATGCTTCATATTTCAGTAGTTCAGTATGATATGTTTAAACACATCCAAACATGTTTGGACATGTTTAGAAAATGATGCAAAATATCGCATATATACAGTAGATACCAAAATGTTATAGTTTGGTGATGAACCTTGGTTGTAATTACTGTAGATTTTTTCCTGGACTTTCCAAGGGGGGGGGGGCAACCGCCTCCATCGCCCTCCCCCTTGGCTACGTCCCTGATTCATACCCTTCAGATATTTTGACAAGGGTAGAGTCATATGTGTCAAATTAGCAGGTTCTGAGTGTATACAAAATAACCCATTATACTAAATGCAAAAAACTTCACTTTTTTACGTGAAGGTCAAAATATGAGAATAAAAACCCACTCTAATAGACAGAGTTTATTTCCACGACAGTTTCGACGCCCACTGGCATCCTCCTCGGGTGGATACAGAAACACAAATGAAACAAAACTGTTTTTCCCTCTTGTTTTGTTTCATTTGTGTTTCTGTATCCACCCGAGGAGGATGCCAGTGGGCGTCGAAACTGTCGTGGAAATAAACTCTGTCTATTAGAGTGGGTTTTTATTCTCAAACCCATTATACACTTTTTCTTCATTGCTGTATCCATCCTTACTGACATGGCACTAACTTGGGCTAGGGCCTTCGGCCTTCCTGTTCTAGCCTAGGGTCATCTCTGGCTTTGTGTAGTTGCTTTGAAAAGTATCACATACATTGCACAGTGATATCATTGGAATTTATTTATTATTAACAAGTTATTTGTATGTGTAAAATCCTTAAAGATGTACAGTTGGCCCTGCTATAACAGATACTATTACAACATGGATTTGTATTTATGTCAGGGTTGATACCCAAAAACCCAAGACCAAAAACTCGCTAAAAACCCACCAAAAACCCAACCTAAAAACTTGCATCAATTTACTTCTCATAAACTTATTTTTAACTTGGCATTTTTTATAATGTAGTTATGCAGTCTTATATATTAACAACTTTAAACTATAATTAATTTGATAAGGCCAATATAAACTAAAATTTCCAGAAACTATTTATTTGACATTTCATTATGAACCTTTTATCTAATACTGTATCTAATTTATCAATCTTCTAATTGGCTACCTATATCTGAAAATAAATCTTGTTTCTTTTCAGCTTTATAATTTAAATAATTTAAGTGGTACCTAATATTGATTATTAATCACTATGTTCAGCATCTTTTGACCTTAGGTGATGGTAGATTTGAACCAACATTTCTGCCTTTTCTTTCCCTAACCTATTTCGCATTTTACTCCATACCAAGCCAAACGTTGAAAAAAATCTTTCCAATGATCCGGAACTGGCTGGACAACTATGAATAGATCTCATAAATTTAGCAAAACCTAATGGTAACCTGGTCTCTTTTTTTTTCTTTCATTTCAACAATTTTCCACCAATTACTAGCTGATGTAGAGCTTGCTCACTATACTATCTTTGAATAAATAAGGAGGAAAAATTAGTGCATCTTTTAAGCCGAATGCATAATATCCTGCCATGTATTCTGAATTTGTTTCAATCAGCCATTCTTCAGCCTCTTCCTCTTGAACTCTATTCAGTTTTTGTCCTGAAAAATAATAGAACTGTGTGGAAACAAAAATAAAGCTAATAATATAGATTATATAATTTATGTTATGGTATCTAATTTATGCTAAGTGTTATCTAATATGGCAATGCCAGATGATTTGATTCAGATTAGAGAAAACTCTTCTGCCCATACAGTTCAGTTGCTTGTGTTTTATATATTGATAGTAGTTAAGCATTTAGGTCCTATTTACCTTCATACTTTGGGTCAGTTATATTTGCCAAAAAATGACACATGTGGCTCCATGGCTTTTTTAAATCTCTCAATAATATCTTCTTTATATGGAGCTAATTTTTCATCTTGGATTAAATTGAGCCAAATTTCAACAGCATCAGATAATATTGTATTATCAGCTTGCAACTGTAATAAAAAAAAATAAAAACTATAAAGTTATATATGGCTGAATGAAAACATCTGTAAACATTTAGAATTATGCATTGTTAGAATTTATTTTTTGGTATTACAAGTTACAACACATAAAATGAAGTGTATTTTAATTATTTATTAGTAGTGCTTTAGTACAGGATTCTATAAATAAAATGTGTACTATAAGTCTATAAAATATCTTGAAATTAATATTGGTATTTAAAGTTAAGTAATTTTAACTGCATAATATAAACACACCTTATCTAGAGCATTTCCAACAAGTAAGAGTTGTGACTGTAAATTGAGTGCCTCTCTCTGTATAGATAAGTTATCTATCAATTTTCCGATGTCGTGATCAATGTCTTCAATATGCTCTCCTCTTATTTCTATATATAGAGAGTAATTGGACAAATAGGTTTTTATGCATTCTAACTGAGAATTCCATCTGGTTTCATTTGGTAGTTGCGGCTATTTAGGGTGGTTCTTCAAAATGAAAGTTAGAAAAGTCATGCTCCTAACCCTTAAAATTTTTTGTATGTATGAAAAAATCCTTGTGGTGAAATTTTAAGTCATTTGGACTAAATTTGGGAGTTGCACACACAGTTTGTAATTTCACATATGTGTCTCGCATAAATGTTTGGAGTTGATTATTTATTCTCCACTGCTATACTTGTGATTTTGACCATTCCAGTTGACCTTGCTGTGTACTGCACATTTTGAAGTTGTTTTCAAGTTAATTGTGTATAGTACAGCTGTACTCTGGTGTATGCAGACCAGTGGGAGACAATGAGTCATACACAAACCTGTTCTCTGCCACATAAAGCCACCAACAATCAGTTGAACTCTGACCATATTAACAGTGGGAAGAAGAAATCAATTATACTCCAGATCTTACATTGATTGATTAATCTATTCATTTATTTAATTAGTATTATCATTTAGTTATTATTTACTGTAATTTTTTTTATTAAATTCTAATCAATTTCATGTATTTTTTTCAGAATAATTGATACCTATCAGTGATTGATCATGACAACTCGTTCTAAGGATTACCTTTGCAAACCAGATGATGGGATTGAAGGAACAAAACTTTCTTCTAAAGGATAAGTTCTTTCATTCTTTCTGCACCTTCACATTAAGGGAGGGGAAGACAATTAGGGAAAGTGCCACAACAGTGATCATGCATGTAACAGAATTCTGGGAGAAAGCAAGAATTCTATGATCTGCAAAGATAATGCAATTACTAAAGTAGAGAAGCTGTACACAGTTTATCAGAGTTTGAAGAAAGGGAAAAACAGAAGATCAGCCTCACAGATACAGAAGGAGAATGACTTTGAGGCAGAAATGTCCAACTTGTTTGACATAGTCACCTCTGATGCCTTCACAATAATGACAAATCAAGAAGACTGAGAATTCCTAATTGCTCAATGGGAACCAGGCTGTAGAAGAACAATGGGACCAATTGATGCCAAGCAAGCTGCAAAAGAGAACCAATCTCTGAAGAGGAAGATAATGGAAGAAGAATGGAGGTGTGAATGGGAGAAGGAAGATGCAGCATCCTCAAACACAGTACAATTGAAGTCATCTTCCACCAGCAGCACAGATGAATCTGGAAATGAAGAGGAAGGTTCTGCTGTTGCTGTTGAAGGAGCCAGCCTTTCAAAATGTCTCAGAGCCAAAAAGAACATACTGTAATATCTCCATCACTGTCTATGGCTCTTGACAGGACAAAGCTGTCAGACAGGGCTGCTACTTATGTTCTAACAGAAACAGTATGCTCAATTGGTCAAAATCCTGAAGAATTCAACATCAACCGCTCCTCCATCCAATGCCTGTGTCAGAATCACTGGAAATTGCTCACAGAAACCCTGAAGGCTGAGTTTCAAGCTGATGTGCCTTTGATTGTCCACTGGGATAGAAAACTTCTCAGGGACTTGACAACCAAGGAACATATTGACCACCTACCAATTATTGTTACTGGCAAGGGGGTCTCCCAGCTGCTGGAAGTTGCCAAGTTAGCAAATGGGACAGGATCAGAACAAGCCAAGGCTGTAATAGCAGCTCTTAATGAATGAGGTTTGAAGGAGGTTATGGGATTGTCATTTGACACTACAGCTGCTAATACTAGGCAAAAGTTAGGTGCATATGTTCTCATAGAATAGGAGCTACAGAAGGATCTTTTGTATCTGGCATGCCGCCACCATATCTTGGAGCTTCTTGCTGAGACAACTTTTACCATACTCATGAGTACTACCAAAGGACCAGATGTTTTGATTTTTAAGAGGTTTCAAGATCAGTGGGAGTTTATTGACAGAAATTCATATGTAGCTGCAGTTGATGACAAGGAGATAGCTGATCTCATCAGTGACCCAGAGCTAGTGGCTTGGGCTAAAAAGTCACTGACAGAGCAAAAGGACCTTCGTGATGACTACCAGGAATTCATAGAGCTCTCATTGATCTTCATGGGAGTCACTCCTCCACAGGGCATCCACTTTATGGCACCTGGTCCCATGCACCATGCTAGGTGGATGTCCAAGGTAATATACTCACTCAAGATCTGGCTTTTTCATCATCAGTTTAAACTGACAGACAGGGAGAAGAATGGTCTTCAGCAGATGTGTGTCTTTGCAGTTAAGATCTACCTCAAGGCATGGATTGAAGTTCCTCTGTCTGTATCAGCACCAAACAATGACCTGAATCTTCTGAAGGCTCTCCCTGCCTATTCCACTGTCAACACTGCTGTATCAAAAGCTGTTCTAGCCAAGTTCTCATCACACCTCTGGTACCTGTCAGAGGAGCTGGTGGCCCTTGCCTTTTTTGATCCATCTGTGTCCTCTTCTACAAAGAAGCTTATGGCAAGGGCAACAAGGGAATGTGAAGGAACAGAAGATGCTCCTAAGTGACAGACAGTCAATCCAGCAGCTATTGAGTAGCTTCAGCTCTCTGATCTTGTGACTAGAGGGTTGTCAACAGCCTCACTGTCACAAATGATCATGCAGAGCGTGGAGTTGCTTTCATTGACGAGTACAATCGTCTCCTGACACAGGATGAACAGCAAACCCAGTATCTGCTTCAAGTTGTGACAGAACATCGCAGGAGGTTTCCCGATTCCAGGAAATCAATGCTTATCAGGCAACAATGAGTGGCTGGCAACCATGATACACCTGCCTTTGAGCGGCTAATACTCCCTTTTTAGGGAGGGGGACCTGAGTGCTTGTGTTTTTAGGCCACCAGAAGTTCTCCTGTTTATTATTATGAAAGTATCCTGAGTTGCGATATTTATCAAAACTTTAAGGTCACTGTGCAACCCCTAAAACTTGATGTATTCAAAAAATATATCACATGCAGAAGTTTTACCTCAATACCAAAAAAAATTAAAGGTTAGGAGTAAAACAATTCAAAAATTTTTTTTGCCCTTATGTAGCTAAGAACCACCCTATGCGGCATCATACCCCCTTTCTCCATTAACCAACCCTAAATTATAAATTTTTATTACAAATATTGCTGGATTTGACAGCATAAATAAATAGCCTATGCAACTTATTAATGAGTCGTGAATTAGGATTCACACTGGTGACAGTGCTAATACATAAAAGTAAAGCTGACAGTAGCTAATTTATTGGATTTGTTTTTAGCTTACATGAGGTTGGTGATGGTTTTGGAAATATTTGTTAATTTCTACAACATGCTTGAGAACTGATTTTGGGGAGACATCTTTTTCTACCAAATTTAGATGGTGTGCTGAACAGTCATAAGTAATAAGACTGTAGTTGTCCTCCTCAAGAATTTCTCTCATTTTTATCATTTTGTTTTCATTATCAGTGCATATAGCATATACCTGAAAATAAAATGTCATAACTCATAAGGAATTGAGCATTTGAGTATACCAAGGCGGAGAATTACATTCAGTTTATAACTAAAATAAAATGTACCTACAAAATAGTTACTTACATCAATGCCATCTATTTCTTTAGTTTTTGTTATTGCTTCTCTAGCTAACTGTGCACAATATTCTGCTGTCTTTTTTGTACTTCCAGCATCTGCTGCTGAAATCAGATATGGCTTTTTTCCATTATGAATACTGTGCACAATAATAGGATCATTACCTACTGAACTCCAGCCATCTTGTATAAGGGTAATGGTACAATCATCAAGATTAAGGTCATTCTTCATTTCATGGATTACTTTATCATTAACTTTTATTAACAGATCAGATGCCAACCTTTTCCTGTTTGGTGGTTCATATCCTGATCTTAGACCTTTGATTAATTTTATAAATTCTTTATTTTCTAAAATGTTGAAGGGTATGTTAGCTGAAAAAAAGAACCTTGCAACTTGTAAATCTAATTCTTCCTTTTGGTCCACAGTCATTCTTACCACAAATGGTGTAATTGATCTTTGCCTTTTATGCTTTATTGGTGTTGAATGACAGAATGTGGAGGATGAAGAACCTGTACTGGTGTCACTCATTTCAGGCACATTTTCACTTTATAATCTTTGGATCATCTTTGCCAGAAGCCAAAGTTGGAGGAAGTGAATCAGTTTCAACTGATACTCCAAATTCGAATCTTGGCATACCTCTTGCCTCATTTTCAAAACATTCCACTTTTCTTTTACTGCATTTCTCTAGATGATGTTTCACACTCAATTTTTTGAGTGATACTTTCTTTGCAATAATTGCATAGTACTCTAATAGGCTGATCACTTAATAAAGTCTCCTCGTCCCATTCGCTAGCTTTAGATCTTCCACCACTATAACTCTTTGAGTTTGGCCTCTTAAAAATTTTAATTTGAGTTAGGTCTAAATAAAGCTGAAATCTGCTGTTAAGAAATAAAGGAAAGATCTAAAATTAAAATGGAGAAAATTCTAATATGTCATTATTATCTCTCATATCTGAACTTTCTATGAAATAAAGATGTCTTTTAATGCATATTATAGATTAGATAAATAAATTAATAAAATAATAGATATATTAGGCACTACATAATTATGGAACCTTTCTAAAAAAAATTTCAACCCATCAAAAAACCAAAAAACCAGCAAAAACCCAGTTGGTTTTTTTTGTGAAAAACCCAGGTTTTTGCCAACCTTGATTTATGTGCTAAGTATCAGGTCATCCCATAAGTAATGTCATTTTTTTATAATAGATTAAGTTTAAATTAGTCCTACTTGGTTTAAGCATAAATTTTCTGAAGGTTATATCTAAGAGGAGATCTATCATATTTTGCTACATACTTTACAGACCTTGACCAGTGAAGATGTGTGTTTTGCTTTATGTGAACCCCTCATAAACATGGCGGTATAAGAAGAGCATATCAGGCATATAATGCTTTACGAGTTCAAAAAAGGGAATAGTGCTACTGAAGCAATGCGAAATATTCAGGATGTTTATGGCAACAATATTCTGCATGTGAGGAAATGTCAAAGATGGTTTCAAAAGTTTAGGAGTGGTGACTGCTATTTGATAGATGCAGCACACTCTGGACACCCTGCTGAGTTTGATGATGACCTGCTGTTAGCTGCATTTGAAGAAGACTGTTCAACAACTGTCGAAGAATTGGTCCAGAAACTCAATTCATCCCCATCCACCATCCATTGACATTTGCAACAACTCAGGAAAGTGCCTAAGTTAGGAAAATGGGTACCACATGAATTGTCGGTTGACAATATGAGGGTGCAGGTAAACATTAGCACAGCTCTTCATTCCCGTGAACTCCAAGATCCGTTTTTGCACCATTTAGTGACTGGTGATGAAAAGTGGATACTGTACCAGCATGTTAAGCACCGTCGACAGTGGGTTTGTGCCGGAGAACCAGCGACACCACAGCCAAAACCAAATCTTCACCCTTGGAAGGTGTTGCTTAGTGTTTGGTGGGATAAAAGTGGTGTAATACACTTTGAAACCTTACCACACAACCAAACAATCACCGCTCAAGTCTACTGTCAAGAACTGGATCAATTGAACACTGCACTAAAAGAAAAGAGACGTTCTTTGGTTAATCAGAAAGGAATAGTGTTCCACCATGACAATGCACATCGTCATACTGCTCGGATCACTGCAAAAATTGAGGAGCTTGGGTTGGAAAAACTTCCACATCCTCCATATTCTCCAGACCTTGCGCCTTCAGCTTATCATCTCTTCAGGAGTCTGCAAAACTATCTTGATGAGAAACAGTATACTTCTTTAGATGACCTGCACACCAGTCTTTGTACGTTTTTTGCCTCAAAACCACCTGAATTTTATAAACATGACATTGAAAAGCTTGTAGGACATTGGTAGTGTGTCATTGATTCTGATGGAAAATATATACTAGATTAAAAAGTTTGTTGTTTTTTTTTGTCCTTCAAATTCCGATCTAAAAAACGACATTACTTATGGGATGACCTGATATTTTAAGAGCATAAAAATGTTATTACATGGAAAATTTGAAATTACGTGCAAAAAAAAAAAAAATTTTTTTTAAATATCAAGACTGCAAAAACATTTGTTGACTTATAGTTAGCTAAGTACTGTCAGATTAAACATAGTCTAATATTCAAAACCTTCGCTCACTGAGAGTTTAATTTTAGTATATTTTGCATGGAACAATATGAAAAATGTAAATACAACACTGAAAACTCTCAGATAATGTTCAATGGATAATTCAAAACCTTCACTCACTGAGATTTTATTTTTACGTTTATTTTGGACAGAACAATTTGGAATAAACAAACACTATTAAAACCTCTGAGTCCCCTTGTGTTTAGCTCTATAAGCCATTGATGTCTCTCTTTAACTGATGACAGTTCATTTAACAGATTTTCTTTGCACATTTAGCAGAAAATTGGATGAACTTCTAGCAGGCTATATAAAGAAATTTATCGCGAAAAAAAAATGTGCATGGCAGTTAACACTCAATGCATATTTTAAGAAGAAATCTGACATTAGTGACCCAGATGACCATGACAAAGAAAATGCTGAGGAAGCATAGCAGTCAACTTCAAGTGAGGTGTAACATATTTACTGTACTGGCTGTATTTTTACTGAACTGTAATTGGTAGTATTTTTTTCTTTTGTAACTTTCTTAAATGGAATTTTTTACTGTAATATTTGTTTCTTCATACATTATGCACTAATATATGTTGGTAAAAGCATTTGAACAATTGATAAATTGAATTTTAAGGAAAAAATAATTTTGAGAAAATGCATCCCTCACTTATAACATTATTACTATGTAAAAACAAGCTTGTCACAGCGTGCTGTTTTTCCAGAATGCATTCCACGTATTATAGCAAGGCCGACTGTATCTCCCACCCTGTGTACACAATTTGCAAACTGATTGTCATGCTTGAAAGCATCTATTTGTTTTCTAAAATTATCTGAAGAGCTACCATTTACCACATGTGGCAAGTCATTTACAACACATCTGAGATTTGTCTAGCAGTTGATGGGTATATGGTTAAAGCCCAGGTTATAGAAATTCCAGACCCAAATTTGCTCTGTATGTGCAAATAATACACAAAAAGTTAGGGGGAAGGAAAGGTTAAGGCAACAGGAATTGTTAATTTTTCAGTTTTTTCAACTTGGCCTATTTACTTCTACCAAGTGTTCCAGCAAAATGCACTTACTTTCTCTATTTTAACAAAACAATCAGAAAAAAGAGCAAGAAGGTATTAACCATTATTAGAATGAGGTGAAATAGAACAAATCTTTGGCAACACACCAGCTGTACAAGGATAAAGATTTTGCTAGTTTTCAAATTTAAAAGTATGGTCCTCTTATTATTCAGCAGAGTAATTTAAACTATAGCTGGTCATAGGCAAGAGAAGTATGGGTAAAATTTAAGAAGCCAGATGTGGTTAAAAAAAGCCCATAAGCCACACCACCATTTTCTGATCAGTTAGTGTCATGGTAATGTTACCATGATATTGGCTGATCAGAAAATGTGTATGATAGTTACTCGCTGTCTCAAAGCTGCATCTGGATTCTGGAATTTTACCCTTGGTAAATTTCAGAATCCAGATGTAATTCACAGACATAGCCCATAATTAATAACCTAGCCTAGTCTAACTTAATCTAATATAACTTATTATGAACTCCAAATTTTACCAACTGTGTTTACCTTTTGTGAAGTATAGATAATGCACCTTGGTGGTGTAGTGGTTAGCGTTGCTGACTGAATCCATCAGCCCCAGGTTCAAGACCCGGTGACAGCAGCCAGCATGCAGCAAAACCCAGCTGTTCATCCTTCCACACAATAAAGAAAGTGGTTGGTAGATAAATGGGTACCCTGGGTGGCCTAGTGGTTAAGACGCTGAGCTGCTGGTGGGGCGTGGTTCCACATTAAACTATAGGTTTAAGGTGGAGTGAAAAGCTTGACCTTCATCAGAATGAACAATTTGGGCAGAAGCTAACCAAAGGTATAGAGATGTGTTGCCTTTTCTAGAAATGCCTCAAACAAATTAGCCCTCCTATATATATGGAATGCCACATATAGGCTGCTAAATAACCAGTGAAATATGCTTTTATTAAAGACCTACCTACCTACCTGCCTAGGCCTATAAGCTAGCTTCTATGAGCTCTGCCTAATGCTTCCCATTGCTGTTATTAATTTTTTCTAATTCTTAGGAAACTATATATGATATAATAATGTAATATTTAATACATTATTAAGGCGTAAATAATCCTGTAGGCCTTTGATTAATTAGGTAGCTATGTTGTCCTAGCTATACTGCACTTGCTGTTTGCCTGAAAAAACAAATTTTCACCATTTTTATGTAATTTACACTTACCAAAGCACTTCCACAATTTAAATCACTTTACAAAGTTCTTAAAATGTAAATAGGTGAATAGTTTATACTTGTCTCCCAGTAGTTTATATGCAAGTCATTTAATGTTGATGTAGTGACCTGTGGTTTGGATCCCACATAAAGCTGTAGGTCCCCTCCATCATATGACCTAAGATGTTGCAAAGGAGGTTAAACAACCCCAATCATTATTAATTATTATTTAATGTTGAAACAAGGAACATCACACCTACACTTTCAAATGATAAGTTTGAGGAATAATATGTACATTAGGGTGGTCCTTGCGTAGGGGGTGAAATTTCAAGTTGAACATTTTTCAGCTCCCACCCGCGGAAATCGTTCGAATGGTCGAGAAAACTCTCTAGGTGATTTATTTTTTTAATCAGACAACGTTTACCCCTCCCTCATTGAGCATTACCATTAAGCTAATTTTTTGACTTTCAAGTAAATGTTACATAATTTGTAATGTTTGTTTTTTCATTCTTTCCAGATTTTCAGTGGTTGGATAACTAATGTGTGTAAAACTGTAAATTCTAATGATTATAATTTAAACTGAATAACTCCTTTAACCATAAGTCAAGCTACCAGTCAGTGGTTGGATAACTAATGTGTGTAAAACTGTAAATTCTAATGATTATAATTTAAACTGAATAACTCCTTTAACCATAAGTCAAGCTACCCGTCAGTGGTTGGATAACTAAGTGTGTAAAACTGTAAATTCTAATGATTATAATTTAAACTGAATAGTGAATAACTCCTTCAACCTTTAAGTAGATAACCTGGATCATGGCAGCGAAGCTGCGCTACCTGATTGCCCCGCAGGAATCGATCGCCGGGTCGCAACTTCCTTCGCAAAAAGAGGTCTTGGCCCTGACGGTCTACAGGATCGACGTCCAGAAGAAGTCACTTCGAGAGGCTGCCAACCAGGTCGTCGAGCTCGTCACCGAGGTGTGGTCCAAGGCGCGAATCCCCCTCCGCCGGAAGGACCACATCGTCACCAAGATTGAGAAGCTCCACAAGGAGTTCAACGATGTGAAGAGGAACAAGGGGCGAGCTGGCGCTCAAGCGAAGTGGGAGGACGAGTTCAGCGAGCGGATGATGAACCTGTTCGACGTCGCTGCCTGCCGCTAACGCCATGGAGCTGCTCAAGAACGAGGAGGACAAGGCGTTCCTCCTCGCTCAGCGCGAACCCCGTCGGCGCGGCAAGCTGGGGTCCGTCGACTCGACGCTAGCCGCTGTCGATGCCCGCACATCTCAACGCCAAGGGGAAGAAGACCGACGGAGGCAGCGAGCCGAGGAAGAAGCGACGACATCTACGGCCCGAGTGGAGCTCGAGTGGTCTTCGTCCTCTTCCAGTGGTGCCGCAAGCGCAGCGGAGAGCGACGACCATGGAGAAGAAGGGAGCCCTCGGGCTCCCAAGCGCTCCAGGCGGGGCACGACGAACATCGTTTCGGCGGCTGTGGCGTCGTCGCTGGATCGCACAAAGGTGACCGACCGAGGAGCTGTCTACGTCCTGACAGAGGTTGCCCGGTCGCTTGGGCACGACGTCGCAGAGCTCAATATCAACCGCAGCTCCATCCGCCGACACCGGCGCAGGCACCGCTCCAGGCTCAACGTGGCGCTCAAGGAAGAGCTGAGGGCCGGCAATCTTGTCGTTCACTGGGACGGCAAGCTCATGCAGGACTTGACGAGCAAGGAGCAAGTCGATCGGCTTCCCATCTTGGTCTCCGGTAACGGCGCGGTGCAGCTCCTGGGTGTCCCGAAGCTGCCGAGTGGAACGGGCTCTGAGATGGCCAAGGCCGTCCTCAACGCGTTGGAGGAGTGGGAGCTCACTGAGCAAGTGAGTGGCTTGTCATTCGATACCACCGCCTCGAACACCGGCCGGAACAACGGAGCGTGCGTCCTCATCGAGCAACACCTCGCGAAAGACTTGCTCTACTTCGCGTGCCGCCATCATGTGCTGGAGCTCCTCCTCGGTGCGGCGTTCACGGCTGTGATGGGCCCCACGTCCGGTCCTGACGTGACCCTCTTCAAGCGTTTTCAGGAGCGCTGGGATTTCCTGGATAGAAGCCAGTACGAGTCCGGCGCTGCGCACCCCGATGTCGCTCCTCTGCTCACCACTGTCGACACAGGGTGGTTTGAGAAGGCGATAGTCGAGCGCAAGGACCTGCGCGACGATTATCGTGAGCTGCTCGAGCTCACCCTCCTCTTCGTCGGTCACGTCCCCCCCCCCCCGAGGAGTGCGTTTCCGAGCTCCCGGGCCGATTCACCACACCCGCTGGATGGCGAAGGCAATCTACGCCTTGAAGTTCTGGATGTTCCGACAGCAGTTCAAACTCACGGCGAGGGAGGAGAGTGGCCTCCGGAGCATCTGCATCTTCGTCTGTCGGGTCTACGCCAAGGCGTGGACGGAGGCTCCGATCGCCGCAACTGCCCCCCGAAATGACTTCGCCCTCCTCAAGGACCTGCTGGCCTACTCTGACATCAACCCTGCGGTGGCCAAGGCGGCGCTGACCAAGTTCCAGAACCACCTCTGGTACCTGTCGGAGGAGCTGGTGGCGCTGGCGCTGTTCGATCCGGGGATCGCCGTCGATCAGAAGAGGAAGATCATCGCCTCTCTCCATGACCGGGTCGGTGAGGAGTCCCGGGCGAAGCGGCCCACGCTGCCAAACCGAGTACTCGCCGGGCTTCAGTTGGAAGACCTGGCGTCGTCCAACACACGAGGTTTCTTCGAGAAACTTCGACTGGAGGATGGCTTCCTCGAGGTCGACCCGGAGACCTGGCCGAAGCGGGAAGACTTCAAGACAGCGGCAGCACGTGTGGGAGGGCTCGCCGTAATCAATGACCATGCCGAGCGAGGAGTTGCCCTCGTCCAAGAGTACAACTGGACGCTGACCCACGACGAGGAGCAACTCCAGTTCCTCCTGCAAGTCGTCGCTCGCCACCGCTGCCAGTTTCCGGACTCTCGGAAGCGAACCCTACAGACCCAGGATCGCTAACCGGGCAACAACTGCAACCGGGCAACAACTCCGGGGGTAAAAGTTCAAGGTCGATGAGGGAGGGGTAAACGTTGTCCGATGTAATAAAAAATTCAACTAGAGAGTTTTCTCAACCATTCGAATGATTTCCGGGGGTGGGAGCTGAAACTTCCCAACTTTGAATTTTAAGGACCACCCTAATGTACATGAATGATGTATGTATGCAGGTTTGTAATTGGAAGAAATTTCTATGATGTAGTATAATGTATCAGTGGATTATGGGTGTGGGAAGAGCTATCACTGACTCTGTCCCTGAACTGCATGTGGATTCTTTAAATTCACCAAAGTGTTATATTTAGTAAAAGTGTAAACAAAGATGTTAGCGTTTGAAGATTCTGATTCTTTAAGATAGATTTAGACCTAACCTGAACCTAATTTATGACACCTCTCTTTGGCTTGATCTAAAGATTAGTTTGTTTGCTTTAAAATCCTTATTAGGATTAGGTCTTGTTCTTAATATATAGTTATTTTTTGAAATTTAGACAAAAACTATTCATCTCCCAAAGTTCAGAGTTTAGAGCTGTTTACTCATCTTCAAGTTCTGAGACATAACTAACACCAGAATTTATCACGCAAACACCTTCATTAAATTTTATTCCATTTTTCAGTTGAATATTCTCTCCAAATTAGAAAAAGATTGAAAACTGAAACATTTAAGTTTTCTCCATTCCTGCGCATTTTCATTGTTTGAAAATGGACAAAAATGAGAGAGAACTTTGTTTGAAAGAAGAAATAATGAATATTAAAACAGAAGCTGAATTAAAAGAAGAAATAGTGTATTATGAACAAGGTATATGTGAAGAAGATTCATTTGGCCATGAAGACCCCAGTTTTGAATGGCAGGTAAAGAATACAGAGAACAGACTCCTAATCCTTATAATAATTGGATTTTCTCGCATCAAGAAATGTTCTCGCGATCCACATTAAAAAATGTTAATTTTAAAAGTAAAAAATTTTCATACTGGCACTTCTTTTTAATGAGAAAGATGAGATGAAATGAATGAGAGAAAGTAGAATGAACCAAAATATATTATCCCGTACAACTGAAATTCTTCCAGTTGTACCATACCATTTTATTTACTTCAAAGTTTTAGCTTCACTGAAATACAGGCGTCCCCCGTTATACGATTGGGATGCGTCCCTAAAAACCCCATCGTATATCAAATGATCGTATATCGAACTGAAGGTCTTATGGGGAAAATAGGGATACGTTCCCAAACATTCTGGAAGACCCCCAAAATTTGCAGATTCCACTATTATTTTGCTATATATTTTACTGTTATGTACAAAAAGTGTCTGAAAGTAAGAAATTGTGATAAATAAAAGACAATTTATACATGAACACTCACCTAATCGTATTCAAATCCTGCGCCTGTTCTGATCCTCTATCCACAGATTGAGAAGCCTCTCCATCTCTTGGATAGTTGAATCCTGGCTCTTCGTTATCCTCTTGGCAGATAACGACGACACATTCTCGCCAGCTGCCAGGATCTTGTCGGAATTCTTGATCACTGTCGACACAGTGGACTGAGCCAGTCCAAGAATCTTCGCTATCGAATTAGCCCCTTGTCCATTCTTGTGATGCTTGACAATGTCAAGCTTAACCTCCAAGCTCAAACTCTTGCAAGGCTTCTTAGCAATACCCGAAGCACCAGCACTTGGCCTTTTCTGAGACATGCTTTCAAGTTGGAGATCGTTAAAGCGAAATAAGGCAATCGAAAGATGGGGGTACTTTTTTAAAATCGTTAACGCGGGAAATCGTAAACCGAACGATCGTATAACGGGGGACGCCTGTACAAAAGAATTTCTTCTTTATAGTGAAATAAATTTTTAATAGTGATAAAGATAACTGTGGAGTTTACTAAAGAATGTATCCTCATTTCAGGGTTGCCAAATTAAAGATGAATCTGTGGAAGATGTTTCTATAAAAGAAGAACAAATAGATTTTAACATAAATAAGATTGGAAATGAGGTAAGTATTTTACTTCTTCTTTAGTTGGCCAAACATTAGGCTTGTATTTACCCTTCAGAAAATGATAATTTCTTCAATGTTTTAATATATTTGGTTTGGTTCATACATATCTTCCAAAGAAGCCAAAGTAGGTGCATCATTTTAGTTTATTCTATCTTTGTATAGTGATCCCCCGACCTGCATGAGGGTTCCATTCCTGAAAAAGCTCATGCAGAGTGAAATTGTGCGGGTTGGAACTATCTCCCTCATAATATAAATGGGGTTCGGGATATAAAAGTTTTAAAAAAATGTATATATAAAGTAATTTTTACTTGAATAAAAGCTTTTAAATCATCATACAATAAATGTACAGTGGATCCCTGCTATCCAAGGATCTAGATAACTGAGGTTTCGCATGATTGAGATTTTCCATTTAAAGAACCATTCCTCCACTAACTGAGATTTGCCCCGCTGTTGAGATACTGACCAACATCACATGTTTGTTCTAGAATGCCTGCAAACGACACTGAGGGCTAGAAAAACAAGCAGATGAGCCACCTAAAGATCTTTCAGCTGCAGAATTAAGGGAGATGTTGGAGCTCATTGAACGTGCCATCAAAATCATGGAAAGAGATCCCATCCATGGCAGAGCCTATACAACATACAGCACCATCAATTCAGCACTCCTCCCATACCGAACTGAACTCCAAGAAATGATCAAGCCCAAGCATACACTGATTGATAGTTTTTGAAACTGAAAAGGGCTTCCTCTGTAGAACAAGATGAACCAAAACCATCAACTTCAGGGACCATCAACATTCCACACACTCACAGAACCAAAATACTTGGTGTCACATACAACACATCATTATCTTTTGCAAACCACATTCAGGACATTAAAAACAAATGTACGTCAAGACTTAACACACTTAGGGTACTAACAGGCACAAACTTTGGACACCAGCAGGAAACAACATCACTTATATACAAACAATATATTCACTCAGTTATGGACTATGCTAGCCCATGCTGGGCACCCATTATCTCAAACACACACACAAACACCTTACAAACAATACAAAACAACGCACTTCATATCATTACAGGATGCACTCAAACAACACCAATAGAACACCTGCACACACAAACAAAAATACTAAAAGTTAGGGAACATTTAGACATGAGGGGAACACAATTCATGGCAGCAGCGACAACTAACCCACAACACCTTTGCCACTACATGTACAATCATGCACCAACACCCCGCACCATTTTAAAGGTAACACTAGAGAGACATTATAACCAAATACTCCATTCCATACCATGACCCACAGACATCACACAGTACAGAAAACACATACACACACACACCTAACCCACAAAGCACTGACACGACTCGGTCCGAATGCGGTCCTAGGTGCGAAGCTGCCACCCATTAACAGGTCAGAGACCAGCCTGAGCAGATCGGATCGAGTTAACTTAGCACGATTCCGATGTGGACATCACCCCAACTTACGGACATATAAACACAGACTAGACAACTCCATAGACGACACCTGCCACCTGTGCCAGGACACCACAAACAATTGAACACATTATGACAGACTGTACCGCTCTAACGCAACAACGAACACAACACATCACTAGTGCGCTGAACCTCTGGTCCACTCCGGAGAGGGCGATCGGTTATCTGCGTGCTGCCGGCTTGCTCGATCAGGGTGGGCTGATTGGCTAAACAACAACAACAACTTCAGGGACCTCTTGAAGCTCTCAAAAACATGACCAATTGCCTGAACTACCAGATGCCTAATGTTGTAAAATTCTTGGGAATAATCTTTAGGGGAATATTCTCAAGATTTTTCTTGAGAATATTCTCCGAACCAAGAATTTTTGAGAATTTTCTTTTTTAGAACATCTGAGGGGTTTTTCAACTATTCCAATACAACTTAACTTCAGTTCCTGTCAAAATGGAGAAATTCATGATTTTTTTATTTGATTTTTTTCAAAATTATATAGAAATTAATAAAATATATCTCTCAAGACACTTTGGAAATAAAAAATACCCCTTGTAATTGTGTGTTCAATTTCAGTTTTTCAGTATAATAGCTAATAAATAAAAAAATAATGATTTTTATGAAATCATATTTTTTATTTATTTGATTTTTTCAAAATTATATACTGTACTGTACTTAAATACTATTTAATTTAAATTAAAAATACTGTAAGGTCTTAAAAGTTAGATTTTGCGATGATAAGGGTCAGTTTTTAGTTTTCTGGAACCAGTTAGCCTTGTAACATGTAAAGTATGGTCCCATTAACTGAGGTTCTGCCAAGATATTTTTTTGGAACCAATTAATCTTGGATAGTGGGGGTCCACTGTATATAAATAATGCATGTAAAATAATGTATAACAACAAGTATAAAAAGTAAAAACTTGTAAAAAAAAAAAAATTTTTGAAAATATCACGATAAAAGTAATGTAATAATCCAGAGGAGCACAAGAAAGAAGACTCAATATGAGATAGTCTGTGCAACAATGATAACTGATAAGCCTGCCATGGTCCCAAAATGTCCCTAAAGTATTGTATGTACTGTACTTATACAGTAAGTTTATTTCAATATTAAATCAATAGTATCATACCTCTTTTGACAAACCCTCAGCCAACAGATTTTTGTTTAACAGACATGAAAAAAATATTCATTTAATAAATACCATACTGTATAATAGTAAGTATAGTACCATTCAAGAAAAAATCAATCAAACATTAGTGAAAAAGAACCAATGATAATGTCTGCTGCCATCTTTGTTGTTTACATCCTCTAAGCCAATCAGCAATCATCTCAAAATGTATACAGTAGCCCACCAAGATTCGTGTCAGTTGTGTCATGATGGGTCTCTTCATATTCGCTATCTACGTGTGTTTTGTGAACATTTTATGCCCATCATATCTGGGAAATGGCCTGTAAGTGAGTGTGTTGGTAAACCAGCCAAGGTGCCCAGGAAAGTCATTAGTATGGACATGAAAGTGATATGAAGGGTTGAGGCAGGCGAGCATCAGGTTGATGTGGGTCAGTTGCTTGGCTTGGCTTCCTCTACTGTTAAAACAATACTTGATAACAGTGAGAAGATAAAAAGAACCAGCCAGTCTACCACATCCTTAGTTGCAATGAAGGTTTCCCGCACAAGGAATAAGCTGCTGGAAATGATGGAGAGCCGACTGAGCATGTGGGTGGAAGACCAGAACCAGTGCCACATGCCCTTAAGCCAGCTTATCATTATGGAGAAGGCAAGGAGCCTTTTTACCACCTACCTACAGGAACAAGAAGGTGAGGGATCTTCAATGGAAACTTTCACAGCCAGTTGAGGCTGGTTTGAGAAATTTAAATGTTGCAGCAACCTGCACAGCCTCCATATCACAGGCGAAGCTGCAAGTGCTGATGAACAGGCTGCCCATCATTACCCCAACACATTTAAACAGATCATCCAGTAAAGCAACTACCCACCAGAGCTCGTTTTTAATGTGGATGAGACAGGCTTGTACTGAAAACAAATGCTGTCTTGTACATTCATCTCACAAGATGAGAGGCTTTCATCTGGCTTCAAAGCAGCAAAGGTGTGTAGGTACACAGTACAAGTGAGGCAGCAGTGATAAACCACACAGCAAACTCCGAAAAAATTAACTGGTGAGGGTTATTAAATTTGGTTCCATTTATTATTGATGTTAACAAAGTCTTCATTTGAATTGTACAAAGTTAAGCGTTGTCACCTATACTGTTTGTGGCAGTCATTTTTGTCGTTTTATCATCATTGCACTGGAGCCATTTGCTTGCTGTTTAATGTTTACTTTTCGAACAGACAACAGTGGAAAATCACACATGTATTTCTAAGTAAAGGCAACTTTTTTCTAATGTTTAAGACCTATTTTGGCACATTTAATCATTATTTAGTCATTCTGTAAGAAAATAATAGTATTTAAAGGCATTTATATATCATTTCAACTGATTTCGCTATTAAGCAAGAACCCATCTCCATAAGCACCATGTTATAATGACCTCCATTACAGTATATTTTTTAAAATTAATTATCTGGAAAAAGGTTTGTTTACACTCGTATTGATAGACTTCTTTCATAAATAAAATTATTATTATTCAGATGGGGCACTGTACCTGCCAGAACTCATGTCATTAGTTGGCTCATTGCCCTAACATCTGTACTACCTACCATGCATGTTTTGAATTATATTTTTTTTATGCACAAAGGAAGAGCCAAGGATAAACACCTGCAAAAATGGGTTAATTACATATCTGGGATGGATAGCATATAAAAATCAATTTTTTTTTTTTATGTAGGAAGGAGGGGCCAAGGGCAAATGCCTGCAAAAAGCTCCCCTCCAATAGAAGAAGAAGAAGAGAGCCAAAATCAAGGTCCAGAGTTTTTGAGATGCCCAGACACTGCGTTTGAAAGATGGGGGATCATAGACAGGAGGAAAGATGGATTGAGGAAGCTTGTTCCACAGTTGACCAGATGAGTAGATGAAAGACTGAAAATAGTGATTAACCTTTGCATTAGATAGTTGGACAGAAAAGGAATGAGAAAGTGTAGAAAGTCTGGTACTGCTTGTTGTTCGTAAAGGAGGAGGCATCCAGTTGGAGAGTTCAGAAGAGCAATGTCCATTATAATAGTGATAGTAAAGAGAGAGTGGGGCAACAATGTGGTGAAGAGAGAGAGATTGAAAGCAATCAGTAAGAGGCAGGGAATTGATGAGATGAAAAGCCTTTGATTCCACCTGGTCAAGTATGGCTGTGCGGGTTGAGCCACCCCACACATGGGAAGCATACTCCATACAGGGGTGAACAAGACCCCTGTACAGAGACAGCAACTGAGTGGGGGTGAAGAAATTGAGGTGGTGGTGGTACAGCACACCTAACCTCTTAGAAGCTGTTTTAGAAAGAGTAGCTATATGTGATCTTTCCAGGAAAGATCAACAGTAAAGGAAATGCCAAGAATGTAATGAAAAGAGCAAGGATTGAGTTGTGTGTTGTTGAAGGTAAGGGGATAGTTGTGTAGAAGATTATGATGAGTAGACAGATGGAGGAACTGAGTTTTTGAGGCATTGAAAGCCACAAGGTTTTCTCTACCCCAATCAGATATACCTTTCTTTTCAAATGTTTTGTGCGATGATTCCTCATTTCACAAAGGTCAAGCTTGTCACCCTTCCTCTTGAGTTGGCCTGGTGAAGTAGTGAGTTGGTTTCTTGTACTCTCCACCTCACATAGCCAGGTACACTCAGCTCATCGGGGCTTGTTCTGAGCCAGGTGTCTAATCTTCTTTTGAAGATGTCTACTGCAACACCACTCATGTTCCTTAGGTCTTTAGGCAGCTGATTAAACAGTTTTGGTCCTCTCACAACAAAACTATTTTCTTTCAGGGTTAAGGATGTTCCCTGTCTTACCTTTAATTTGGGAACATGACATAGTCTTCCTTTTCTACTTTTCACTGTTGTTTGGGGAGTTACAGGGTTCAGAGTAAGATTAGAGACTAGTTTCTCTATTATTTTCCAAGTGTAAATAATGGTGTATCTCCTCCTTTCCAGTGAATATAGTTCCCAGTAATTTAGTTCTTTGCACCTATTGATCTTGGCTATGAAGCTTCTTTGAATCATTTCTAGGTGTCTAGTGTCTTCTTTTTTATATGGACATGTTAGGACTGAGCAGTATTCCAATTTGGGTATGATCAGCATTTTCAGTAGAGGAATCATTATATTCTATCCCTTCGTTTAAAAGTTCTCAGTATCTGCCCAGTTATTCTCTTTACTCTGTTTACTGCTATCTTATTTTGTGTTCCAAATTTCACATCCTCAGTCATTACAACCCCTAAATCTTTTGCTTTAGAATTTCTTTGAATTTCTTGCCCATTTGTGGTATAATATTCCATAGATTTTAGGTCCTCTCTTTTTCTGTACTGTAACAGCTGAAATTTCTCAGTGTTAAACTTCATATTGTTGTCTTCCATCCATTTGTAGATTCTGTTCATGTTGGTTTGTAGAGATCCTATATCCCTCTGGGTTTCTTATTTTTCTACTGATCTTTGTGTCATCAGCGAAGGATGTTATTGTGCTGTCTCTGGTAATGTCCTCATCTATGTCAGCATGATTACGAAGAGTAGTGGAGCTAATACTGTTCCTTGTGGTACTGAGCTGAGGACCTCTGATTTTGAAGAAGATACTCCTTGTAATGTAATGACTTGCCAGCACTCACTAAGGAAATTATATATCCATTTCCCTACTTTTCCTGTTATTCTCATATATTTCAGTTTATGTATTATGATTCTATGGTCACACTTGTCGAATACTTTGGCAAAGTTTGTGTATATTACATCATAGATTTCATTACTTTCAAGTGCATCAATAATGTTGTTGTGGTGTTCTATTAGTTGTGATAGGCATGATCTGCCTGACTGAAACCAAAACCCATGTTAGTTAGTATTTAATTTTTTCTGAGTTTCCAAAAAGTCATAGATTTTCTGTCTAACTATTCTTTCAAATATTTTAGTGAGATGGGATGTAAGTGACACTGGCCTATAGTTTTTGGCCTCATATTGATCTCCTGTTTTATATATTGGGACTATGTTCACACTCTTCAGGATGCCTGGTATTTCTCCCGTGTTTAGTGATCATCTCCATATCCAATATAGGGGCTTGGTGATTGCATTCTTGCAGTTTTTGATCAGTGTGGCATTCCATTTGTCTGGTCCTGCTGCTGAGTGTGCTTTTAGTTTCCCCATAGCTTGTGTAATATCATCTGTCATAAAGTTAGTCTGTTATACTTCCTCTTGTATTTCTTCTTCAAAGAACTTTTTCCTAATGCATATCAGTTGTTAGTTTTTGGGATACTAAAAGATGATTCATACTGAGCTCTTAATATTTCAGATACTTCTGTTAGATCATCAGATAAAGCACTGCCTTCTTTTTTCAAAGGTCCAATAGTTACATGGTTTTTCAATTTCCTTTTTGCAAAATTATTGAAGTACCATATATTGGGGCATATAAGTCTATGGTCAAGATTAGTTGATCCCCTAACTTTCAATTTCAGATTCAGATTTTAGCCTATTCTGGGTGTTTAATTAAGTCAACCACCAACTTGCCAACATAAAAAAGTAAAACTTTGTAAAAAACCTTGTAAAAATTAGTTATCAAATCCTTCATAATCATCATCTGACATCATAAGTTTATTATATACATCCTGAGATACATTTGCAAGTGCTTTGTCTATGGATCCCATTCAGATGTTGACCAACAGCGAGCTAATGCAGGACTGAGGCCCTATGACAGGTAGACCTGTCTTTAAATACAAGTTAAAATGGAAGGTTAATTTTTTAGACTGGGCCTATAAGTTGACTCCCTACTTTAGGGGCATAATTTTAAGCTTAAAATACCGACTTATAAGCCCTAATATACAGTACTTTGAATTAACCTTTATTGCTTCTATAGCATCATCACCTTCCTCTATATGCTTCTCAATTAGTTCCTGTATGATGCAATTGATACTCTGCAGCTTATCATTTAATATTTTTCTGATATCTTTACAGTTACTTAATTTTGCAGTTGCTCTCTTTCTCTTTTGGAACACTGACCTCTTTTGTGTCTCGAACCAGCTTCTCTTTCCTTTTTGTTGTATTTTTGGGACATGTCTTTCCACAGTTTCCAGCATCTTCTCTAAGGTCACTAGCATCTCTTTTGTTGTCTTGGCCTTGAAGATGGTTTTCCAATTTATTACTTCCATGCTGGATGCAGTGCCTTCCCAGTTTATAGCTTTGGAGTGAAAATTACAAATTTTGAATTTGTTTCTTTCTGTAGTTCGTGATCTTTCCTTGTTGCTTTTATATTGGTTATTATTTCAATAATGATGTGATCTGATATTATAGTTGGGGATATTTCTACATTATCAATTAGGTTGCTGTTTGTGAATACAAAATCTAGGCAGTTATTTTTTCTTGTTTTCTGTTATTTCTTGTGTTAGCATAAATTCATCAGCTAGAGCTAGTAGCATTTTTACCTGCTGCTGGTCTTTCCGTGTGCCCCCCTTGTCCTGTATACATATATTTTTTCCTATTCTTTTATATTTCATGAATGAAAAATTAAAATCACCTCAGAGAAAAATATTTGGGGTTGGAGAGAGAGGATCTTTTACCCAATTTCTTACCTCTGTAATGGAATCTGAGAATTTTGAGGTTGGTGTGTTTGGGGGTCTGTACATTACAATTAGTACCATATTTAATTTTTCAACTTTTGCTGCTACACATTCTCCATAGCTGTTTGAGGTACTTAGTCATTTCTGCCATATGCCTTTCGTATGTGTAAATAGCACATCCTCCTTTATGTCTCACTGTTCTGTCAGCTTGGAGGATGTTATAGTTGTCAATTTGTATTTCTTTTTTGTCAATACAGAACTCCGTTTTCACAGTTTGCCTAGCAGTCCTTTACATGGGTTTCCATGGGGCATGCAAAACCTGCTCTAGTTTCTTACACAAGTCCTTTTAGGTATAAAATTTTGTCCAGGGAATGGTTTGATTTAAGGCCCTGAATGTTGGCTAGAATTATTTTTATTTTTTCCCTTTTTGTATATACTTGTTTCTGATTCATTTTCCAATGGTGGTGCTGGTTTTGTTGCCTTGTGATCTTCTGAGAATTTTTCTCTCTTTATCTCTCTCAATAGCACAAAGATCAGAGGTCAGGTGTTCCATAGCCATGCTACGCAAATAATGCAAGTGACTGCTGTGAGGGACACTTTGGGAAGCAGGTGGGGTCATTGGCATAGGAGTGAATAGGACAGGAAGTGTGAATTAAAAGATCATTAATAAATAAAAGGAAAAGAGTGGGTGACAGGACAGAACCCTGAGGAACACCACTGTTAACCCTTTGAGGACCAAAGGACATATTTGTCCCAAGGAAATAATAATATAAATTGTACAATGATGCAACGTTTCTACAAATACATCTACATGTTTATACAGGTATCGTTTAGTTGTCGGAAAATTAACCCAAAAATGGGTCATTTAAGTGACTATAGTTACTAATATCTAATTGTAAAACACAATAAAACTTAAACTTTTAAGTTCAAAGAAATGTATACTGGTCATCAAAGAGTTAATGGCTTTAGGAGAAAAACAGTGGCCATCTACAACTACAGCTACAGATTGGCCAGAAAGGAAATTAGAGATGAAGATACAGATAGAAGGATAGAAACCAAAGGAGGGCAATTTGGAAATTAAAGATTTGTGCCAAACTCTATCAAAAGCTTTTGATATGTCTAGCACAATAGCGAAAGTTTCACCAAAATCTTGAATGGAGGATGACCAAGAGTCAGAGAAATATGCAAGAAGATCACCAGTAGAGTGTCCCTGTGCAGAATCCATACTGATGATCTGAAAGAATGTGAGAAGAAAGGTGTTTAAGAATCTTTCTATTAAGGATAGATTCAAAAACTTTGGAAAGGCAAGAAATCAAAGTAATTAGACAATAGTTGGAGAGTTGAGAGCAGTCACCCTTCATTGGGACAGGCTGAATGAAAATGAATTTCCAGCAGGAAGGAAAAGTACCAGATGAGAGACAGACAAAAGAGTTTGCCTTGGCAGGGTGTCAGCACAGAAGCACAGTTCTTAAGAACAAGAGGAGGAACACCATCAGGACCATACGCCTTCCTAACATACCATGCTAACATACCATGTTAACATACCATGCTCACTTGACAGCCACAAAAAACTGAGGCGAAAAGGAGACAGGGTCACTACCTCAAAAACTCAGTTTTCCATCTGTCTACTTGTCACAATCTTCCACACAACTATCCCCTTAACTTCAACAATACACACTTCAATCCTTTCTCTTCTGTTAACATTCTTGGTGTTTCTTAGGTTTGTTGTTGCAGTTTATTCACCCTTAATCAGTTGCTGTCTCCATACAGGGGTCTTGTCTACTCCTGTTTGGAGTACACTTCTCATGCGTGGAGTGGTTCTACTTGACTGGGTGGAATCAAAGGCTTTTAGTCTTATCACTTCCCTGCCTCTTACTGACTGTCTTCAATCCCTCTCTCTTTACTATCACCATTATAATGGACATTGCTCTTCTGAACTCTCCAACTGCATACCTCCTTTAAGGAAAGCATGCAGTACCAGACTTTCAACACATTCTCATTCCTCTTCCATCCAACTCTCTAATGCAAGGGTTAATTGGCATTTTCAATCTTTCTTTCCCCCTATTTATGACCTCCAATCTTTCAGTTTCCAAGCATCTCAAAAACCCTGGACCTCGATTTTGGCTTTTTTCTTCTTCTATAGGAAGGGTGTTTTTGCAAGTATTTGCCCTTGTCCCCTCCTTCCTACATTAAAAAATAAATCAGGTATGCTGTAAACATTCCAAATATTTGTGAACAATAGTGGTACTACCCTTATTGTGCATTCACCTGATGGTCTAGACCAGGGGTTCTCAACCCACTTCCATTACCCACCTGAAGCATTGGCACTCACCCTGTTACCCCTAATGATGTGTAAATTAATGAAAAGTTAAAGTAATAGTTTATAATCATACAATTGTCTGTAAACGCTCTTAAATAAAATATGTACGGCTTCCATCCCCCCCCCCCCCTGGATATCCCAAATTTACCCACTGGTTGAGAACTCCTAGTCTAGACCCACATCCACAAATTAGACTTAGCTGAAGAGCAGTATGTCTTTTGGAAATTGTTATTAATGGTTTAGCCCTTAAATGCTCATAACGAATCACAGTATAATGCCCATTGAATCAGATAAAGTTTGTTAAAAATATAAACATACTTTTAAAGGTTTCATTTGTGATAAAGCTTTCTTTACATTCAAATATTATCCAAGTTATAAATTCATTCTACAATTTATTTAGGCTGTGAACTATATTTTATTTTTCTAAAAAAAAAGTATTCAAGAAATTTAATTGGAAAATGTTGAGCAGTGACTTGAACTGACATGAGTAATATCACTGATTATTTTTTTCTCAGTATTGGCAGAGATTCAGCATGGGATATACCTTTGACATTTAAGAGTAATTGACCTATTATTGTCTAAAGCAATTAATTGTGTGTATTTCATTTCTAGGGACATTCCAAGCAGAACATAACAGTAACAAAACAATCTGAATTTGACAAGGACAAATGTTTGGCTGGAGATGAACAACCAGAAAGTACCATTGTGTGTAATGTTGATTTATTTCATGTTAAAAATGAGGAGAATCCTAAAATTGTACAAAAGAATAAATTTAAGTGCATAGGTTGTTCATATGAAACAAATGTGAAAAAAAATCTTATTATGCACCTAAGAATTCATGCTGGTGAAAAACCTTTCAAATGTGGGCAAAATTCTAGTCTTAAAGAGCATTTAAGAATTCACACTGGAGAAAAACCTTTTCAGTGTGGGGATTGCTCTTTTAGTACAGCAAAAAAATCTGGTCTAATTAGACATTTAAAAATTCACACAGGAGAAAAACCTTTTCAGTGCAGGTATTGTTCTTTTAGTACAGCACATAAGGCTAATCTTAAAACTCATTTAAGAATTCATACTGGAGAAAAACCTTTTCACTGCAGGGATTGTTCTTTTAGTGCAGCAAAAAATTCTGATTTGAATAGACATTTAAAAGTTCATACAGGAGAAAAACCTTTTTTTCAGCATAGGAATTCTTCTTTTAGTGGAACAAAAAACTCTAATCTGAATGGACATTTAAGAATTACCCCTGTAGAAAAACCTTTTAAGTGTGAGGATTGTTCTTTTAGTACAGCACTTAAAGGTAATCTTAAAACTCATTTAAGAATTCACACTGGAGAAAAACCTTTTCACTGTGGGGACTGTTCTTTTAGTGCAGCAAAAAAATCTGATCTGAAGAGGCATTTAAAAATTCATACTGGAGAAAAACCTTTTCAATGTGGGGATTGTTCTTTTAGTACAGCACATAAGGCTAATCTTAAAACTCATTTAAGAATTCACACTGGACGAGAAAAACCTTTTCACTGTGGGGACTGTTCCTATAGTGCAGCAAAAAATTCTGATTTGAATAGACATTTAAGAATTCACACTGGAGAAAAACCTTTTCAGTGTGGGGATTGTTCATTTAGTACAGTGGATAGGGTTAATCTTAAAACAAAAAATACAAACATGAGAGTGAAAACCAACTATAGAGATGATAAGCTAGGTGCAGTAGCTGCACTGCATAGAGAAGGGTTATCTGTAAGAACAATTGGTGAACGCCTACACATGCCATTTAGTAGTGTCCAATATTGGGTAAAACGTTTGAAGGAGACACCAGGTGCCACACTTCCAACACGTAAGTCATGGAGAGGAAGGCCAAGAAAGACCTCTACAAAAACTGACACGATGTTAAGAAGAGCTATTGTACAGCAGCCTTCACTATCAGCTCGGGAACTAAAGCACATGTACCCAAAACAGCTGGGTAACATATCTCTGAGGACTATTCAGGAACGACTGCAAAAACACCTGAAAATGCCAGCTGGGCAAACAGCCAAGATATAATGGGCACAAGAAAGTAAGTTTTTCCTGTAGGCAAATGTACTACTACTAAGTTTTAAGTTAAACCCATTTGTGCCCACTCTCCTGTGTATAGGATACCTATAATATTTTAGCACAACATGTATATGAGTCACCTGAACAAGATGAGACTTGTCATGCTTATACTTGCACTAAACATAAAATAGTCATCAGTTATCTCTCTGATTTGAAAGTGCATTGTTTGACAGCATGTGATATTTTTTATTTTTATAAAAATGGGATAAAAAACTGGTTGGTCTCTATTTGGTCATTTTTCTGAACTAATTTAGCTGGAACTTTTAATAATGTTTGTTTTTACTGTAAATAATACAGGGTGTTTATAAAGTCCCTATCTATTTCAGTGAAAATGTAGCAAAAAGAGTAAAATTCAATAACAATATAATAGAAGGCATACATTTAATGAATACTTAAGCATATGATTCTACATGAGCACCATCAGTAGGTATCTCTACAGAGTAGGGTGTTTCATAAATGAGAACCACATTATATTTTTAATCCACATAGATGCCCATGTTCGTTTTACATATTTATCACTCCTGGCCAAAAATGAGACTCCTTCGACAACAATAAGGGGTCCCGAGAAATCACGCCTTATGTCAGAGAGCACAGACTCATCACTTCATCATTTCCCCCTTTTGCTTCTTCAGAAAATCCTTCCTGTTCTTGAAAACTGCTTTCAGCAGGTACTGTTTGTCTTCTTCCTTCGTTGTTAGGGCAGTATTGAATTTCTCGATGAGAGCGATCCCCCATTCAGCCGAATCATTCACCACAGCCAGGACGCGGACCCTAGCTACGCCTGCTTGGTAGTTTGGGTTGCTTTCCCAAGATGAAGCAGGATCTTCGATGAAGGCGCCGTTGATCCTGAGTGCGGTGAAGAGATCCTTCATCCTCAAGGTAACAAAATCTAAAATCATCTTTCCTTTGAAGGAGCCAAGGATAGTCTTCCCCTCCAGACACTTCAACGCTTTCCTCGATGCCGGCTTGGTGAGGTTCTCTCACATCCTTTGTTTCTCTTCCTGAGGAACCCCTTGATTGAAGAATGCCAAGCCGACCAGCATCTCGGAGAAGTACCAGAGGTGTCGTTTCATGGCCGCTTGCGCTTGCTTGGCGACGTCGACGATCATGGCATCTTCCTGCAGTATTTCCAGGTCCAGTAAGAACTCCAGATCCACACATGGGGCCTGCTCTGCTTTCATCGCACGACTCCAAGCCTTTGCATAGGCCAGGGCGACGAACACACAGATTTCTGTGACTCCTTTCAGCTCCTGCCCGGTCATCCTGAATTGGTCCTGAAGGAAGTACAGCTTCAATCCATAAATGGCTTTCGCCATCCACCGCGCATGGTGGTATGCTCCTGGCTTCCGCAGTGGCACATTGGCGACAGTCTCTTTCCCGAGAAAGAGGATAACCAGTTGAAGAAGTTCTTGGTAGTCATCCCGCGGCTGACCAGAAGCCAGAGCTTCCCTCACGACAAGGACAGTTCGGTCCTTGAGACCCTGAAGAGGTCCAGTGATGCTGCAGCTATCTGAATCAATAGCAGTGGTGATAAGAGATTCGTCGATGAAACCCCACTGCTCTTGGAATCTTTTGAAGATCCCAGTCTCAGGCCCAGAGGTGGGGCCCATCGAAGACCAGAAGACTTGGGCCAGGACAATTTCGTACATATGGTGCCTGCATGCTAGGTAAAGAAGTTGCTTCTCAAGACCCTCCTCAATCTTGATGTAGGCTCCCACGTGAATCCCGGTGTTCAATGCCATTGTGTTGAATGATAACCCCTTGATTCATTCGGACAGGTTGTGTTCCCACACAAGATCAATGCAGATGCGTGCTGTCTCCACTCCCGTGCCAGCTGGAACTTTCGGAACTCCAAGCAGCTTCTCCTGGCCGTTCCCAGTGACCAGCGCAGCAATCCGGTCCACAAATCCGTCACCTGTGATTTCAGGCAGCATTTTCCCATCCCAGTGCAATACCAAGGGCTCCTCAGGACAGAATTCTCCCTCTTGATACGCCTCTGCTGCTTGCTTCTGAAGCGACTGGCAAGCATGATACATTGTGGAAGAGGAGATGGATACCTCGTTCAAATCGTGCCCCAAGGATTGCGCGACGATGGCATAGGGCATCGCTGCATCATGATAAGAAATGTTCATCCGGTCATACGCGACAGCCACATCCTGAGTGATGAGGTTCCTCAACCGCTTCCTCGGAGGACATGAAGCAGACGTGGAGGCTGCCAAGGAGGGATCATCTTCCGCAGATGGCGACGCCGAGGACGAGGAGCTGTCTTCAAGAGTAGCATCTTCTGTAACCGTCTTGGCCCGCTTGAATTCCCGGTGTCGTCTCTTCTCCTGCTGTTCCTCTCGATGCCTTTGCCTACTCTCCATTTGGGCCAGCTTCATGTCTGCCGATCCCATACTGCTCTCTGTTTGGGTCCTCCTGCTGACTCTTGTAGAAGAGCTTGTCTTCCTTGTTTGTCATCATAGAAAGGGCATTGGAATGACCAATATCGAGGATTTTGTTCTTGAGTTCTGCCTTGAACATGTCCTCCACAACACGACAGCTCTCCTCGGATCTGTTCCTGCTTTTCACCAACTTGTCATAATGCTGGAGCAGAGCTTCCATTTTCCGAAGGGCGCTGTCCTGCCTCATAGTAGGGATCCTTGCTCTTTTCCAGAACACCATCACAGCATCCAAACAGAGGTTCAGACATTTTCTCCGTCCTATGTTTTCCTGTTTTTGATGGAAGAAGCACTTTTGCAAGACTTGCAACTTCATTGGCAGGTGGCTACCCAGGATCTCCTTATTCGGGTGTCCGATGAGCCAAACCTCTTTCTTGCTTCGAGTTGCCATGTTTATCTGCAATGAGGAAATATACGAATTAGAAAAGAGTACAAATACGCAATGGTAGACACAACGAGGACAAAACTCGACAACTGACACAAAGGACAGAGAGCAGTGCACCCTTCCATCAGGAAGCAAGGCAGTTGACTAACACTAGAACAGCTGAAATTAGAAATACCTAAGCAATCTGAAGCGTCAAATCTCAGGACCCCTAAACGTGTTCTGATCTGGTTGAAACCTGTTCAGACGAGTTTTCTTGGCAAAAGGAACAGGGGCATCAATGTGAATTGAACTTCCTTCCACTTCATCCATCAACCACACTGCCGTGAAACACCCTACTACAGAGTTTGAATCTGTCAGCAGCATTGCAAAACACATTTTGGAGCATGACAGAGGTTATTTTTGTAACTGCTGTTACGATGAGCATGTAAATGTCCCAGCTTCATTCAGATGGCATTTTAAACACTGTCAAGTTTCAACAAGATGGGGCACCTTGTCATTATGCAAACATTGTTCAGGAGTACCTAAATGAATGATTTCCAAATTGGTGGATTGGATGTGGAGGCAACAGGCCCTGGGTGGCTCAATCTCCTGACCTAATGCCCTTGGCTTTCTTTGCATGGGGCTTTATCAAATCAAACATTTATCAAATGAGGGTTACAGATCTGCAAGATTTACATGCTTATATCAAAACAGCAGTTACAAAAATAACCTCTCTCATGCTCCAAAATATGTTCCACAATGTTGCTGACAGATTCAAACTCTGTAGAGATACTGACAGTGCTCATGTAGAATCATATGCTTATGTATTCATTAAATGTATGGCTTCTATTATATTGTTATTGAATTTTGCCCTTTTTGCTACATTTTCACTGAAATAGATAGGGACTTTATAAACACCCTGTATATAAATGATATAATAGTTTCCATATTCTCCTTAGGAAAAGTTTTACATTATTTTAATTTTCGTGCCCTCTCCACAGGACACTGGGCAGTGAGAGTATCAATTCTATTTATAATAATTTTTTTTCCCTTTTTTTTTTTCTCTAAAGGTCCTAAACATGAAATAGGTTCTTGATATCCTTGAAGATGATGATGATGCTGTGACATCTTTTTAAAACTTCCAGCAGTCAATGAGGACATGGATGAAGATTCAGGTGAAGAAGATAGTGGAGGACATGTAGAAAATTTGAATAGTAATTTACTGAAGTCAAATGGCCATGCAAGAACTTACAGTGGTCGTCTTATTGGAGATGATTGTAGTCCACCAGACACACCTGAAAATAGGCTACTCCTCCAACTACTTCAAAGCTCAAAGTAAAGGAAAAAGGGTTGCAAGAAGTAATTTAGAAGAAAGTTTTTATCACATCTTGGAGATCTGCATCCAAATTTTGGTGTTCCTCAAATTTCATTCAAAGGAAAATCTCCTTTGGAAATATTTGATTATTTTTTGATCTGCCCATTCTAGAGACTATTGCTCATGAATCCAAATGATATGCAGCTAGTAAAGGGAAGGAGTTCAGTGTAAGTATTAGTGAACTAAAAGCTATCCTCAGTATACTATTATTCTCTGGTTATCACAGTCTCCCAAGAAGATGCATGTACTAGAGTGAGGACTGTGACCTGTATTGCAAAATTGTGGCAAAGGCAATGTCTAGGAATAGAGCTGAAGAGATTCTTTCCTTTATGCATTTTGCTAACAACCAAAGACTAGGTAAAATGGCCAAAATTTGACCTTTGCATCAGTATATGATAAAAGTATGGATGCCTTCCCACCAACACAAGAAATGAGCTTTGATGAATCAGTGGTGCAATATTACGGATGTCATGGATGCAAACAATTTATAAGAGGGAAACTAATTTGGTTTGGATTTAACATTTGGTGTTTGAATGCTTATAATGGGTATCTCATAAATTTTGATGTTTATCAGGGAGCAACATATTTAGGAAACCCCAACTATGAAAATATGCACAGTAAAGGTGCATCCGCACTGCTCCATGTTTTAGATGGCCTTACTCCAAATATTGCTGAAGCCCCACTAAAACTGTTCTTTGATAATCTATTCACCAGTTTGGCACTACTAGTTGAATTGAAAAAAAGAGGATATGCTGGTACAGTGGGGTGTGTCAATTTTGTCAACTTTTTTCAAATCAATTTTGGTAGTGAAAATATAGTCTTTTCTTGTCAAAACTTGAAATTGGCCAACCAAAATGAAATAAAATAACCCTTACCTACATCAATTTTACCTTAAAGTTTCAGAAATTGACTCTTTTACTAAATAATAGGACATAAATTGATTAACTATTCATGTGTCACAGAATTATCCCATTGATTGCATATGGAGTGTTTTCAAGGTCATATAGTTGTTGTACAATGTACAAGTCACAACATGAATAGAACTGTCCCTCACTCTCAGTCCTCAGTTGCCTCTTAGATGTCATAGATGGTGGTTTGCTGTTATTGCTCTTGTACCTACTTCATAGTTATTCTACTAGACGAATACTACAGTTTAACTGTAAGTATGGATTATTGATTATTACAATTATTTATTATCATCATATTCTTCTGTCTAATTATGTTGTAATCCCATGAAATATTTTTTTATTGAATTTTAGAACATCGAATGACTAAACTTTGAAACAACGTAATTGATATAAAATACTTAAATGTTTTTCTTTCCTTTCAGATATTCCTAAGATGCCAAAATTGAAGACAAGAGGTCAGTCGTCATGCCACTTGAGCCTGTTAGTCGGTACAGGCAAGGAGCTTCCCGTATCAGAACTACCAACAGTGTGAGACATGCTGAGACTAGGGTTACTCCTTCGTGAACAAAATACAAAGGATAGAAGGAACTACACAGAGAAAGAGCTCATAAGGGACATGATTCCCCCTCTTCTGCATCAGTGGAAAAAAGCTAGTGTGTTATTCAAACCACCTGTACTCAATCAGTATAGAACTATTGAGCTAAAATTAACAAAGCTGTGGCACAAAAGCAGTTGAGACATCACTTGGTAAAGGAAAACTAGCAAAGAAAAATAAATTTCTGCACACACTTGATACTCTTCTTGACATTTTTAACTGCCAATGTCCCATAGAGTTGTGTTCTGAAGCCAATTGTTCTCCCTCATGCAGAAGAGAACCTCACCCTCACATTGATTGTCGCTGTCCTCGTGAGAAGAAGATCCCTGTTTTGGAGCTGGCTTTCATAAAGGCGCAGAGAACAAAGGCAGGAGGCCAAGGAAGTATGCAGATTGGTTCGGGCAGATTATTCAGAAACCAAAAAACAGATTGTTATTGCTAAGAAAAAAGAGAAAATCCGAGAGAGGGAAGAAAGGAAGAAAAAGAAGAGTGAAGAAGCCACCCAAAGAGATGAAGAGCTCTATCAAGAGGTTTCTCACTTCTTTGAAAGCTCTTCAGATGAACAGAAAGAAGCAACATCAGATGATAGCTCCAAAATGCCATCTGAACCTTCGCTGAAGAGAATGAAATACAACACTAAAGACATCTCAAACATTGCCCTTGCCAGTATTCGCCACCATACGGGGCTACGAGAGACTGCAGAGATTGCCACTGCCGCTTGGATAGATGCAGGCCTCATCAGCCGAGAGGATACATCCTTAGTGATAGATCATAATAAGATAAGAAGAGCACAAGAAAAAATATTGAAGGAAATATCTGATCAGCATGAAAAAGATTTGAAGGAGGAAGGTCTCTCTTGCCTTTTGTTTGATGGAAGAAGAGATGACACAAAAGTTCTACAGGTTGAGAGAATGGACAGAAAGTTTCCCGGTCTCATCAAAGAAGAACACTACTGTGTGTGTTCTGAACCTGGTGGCCGCTATTTGTTTCACTTTGTTCCTGAAGCAGAAGTAGAAGGCAAGAAACATGCAGAGGCAATTGCTGATCAAATAATATGTTGGCTTCAAGAAAGAAGACTTGACAGTTCACTGCAGGCCGTTGGTGGAGACTCAACTGCGGTGAACACTGGATGGCAGGGCGGTGTTATGACGCATTTAGAGAAAAAACTTGGAAGAAGGCTTGTTTGGATTGTATGTGATTTGCACACAGGGGAACTACCTCTTCGTCATCTCATCCAGGAACTTGATGGTCCTACAAAGAGCAACAACAAGTGGTCAGGCCCCCTTGGGAACATGCTAGATGAAGCAACGGAATTAGAAATAAATACAAAATTTCCAGAGTTCGAAGTAGGCCCTCCCCTTCCAGTGTTGTCTGAAGAAGTTATCAAAGACCTCAGCACAGATCAATCTTACGCTTATCGTATTGTTCAAGCAATCAGATCAGGAGAGTTGCCTCAAAATCTGGCTCTCTTGGAGATTGGACCCATAAGTCACAGTCGTTGGTTAACTACAGTGATTCGTTTCTGCAGGATTTGGGTTTCCAAACATGCACTGAAGGGCAAAATGCTACAGAATTTGATGTTGATTGTTGAATTTATTATTGGGTTTTATCTTCTTCACTGGTTCAATGTAAAACTTAATCCAATGTGGATGGAGGGGCCCAACCACATCGTTTCAATTACAGCTACTGAGAACCCAAAGGAAAGTAGTGGTGGACATCGTGTTACCTGTGGTGAGAAGGTCCGCTTGGTATGCTAGGCCAGAGGCAGTTTTGCAAGCAATACTCTGCAGCCAATGTACCAAAGAGCGAACTGAGGCTGTGGAAATCATTCTAAAGCTTAGAGGAACATCACTAGATGATGACCAGCTGGGAGACTGCTCTGTTCAGACAAGGAAGGTACCTCCAATAAACGTCAATGCCATGAAATTGTCAGAATTAGTTAACTTGAGTTCGGAAGTTTTGGAGCCACCACTGACAACATGTATAACAAACAAAGATTTAACAACTTAAAGAGGCCCCAATGCAAGTGCCAAAGTGGCCTTCTCACACTCAGTGTGGAGAGATGTGTGAAAATGGTCACAGAAGCAGCTAGTCAAGTTTACAGTCATGAGAGGCGAGAAGGCTACATCAAAGCGCAAGTAGCAAGCTGAATGCTGATGTCAAGGAACCGCAGTAAAAAGGACATGACTGCATTGGTTACTTTCAAATAAAGACTCTGAATGATATCTTATTGCCACTTTAAATGTTGATAGGATGTTTGCGCACATTTGTTATTTTGTTACAAATTTACGGAAAAATGGAATTTTTTAATTAAAATTGATGTAGGTAGGAGTTATTTTTTATTGTTTTTGAAGCAAGGATATTATTTTGTATGCCAAATGATTACATTAAATTGCTACCAAATCACATGATTTTCAATTTAGTCATTTCACTCCCAAAATTGATACACCCTACAGTGGTACAGGCACTTCAGGTGATAACAGAATTCCAAATAATTGCTCACTAAAGTCTGTTGCTGCAATGTAGAAGTATGTAAGAGGAACAATGTCAGTGGTCAGTGATAAAAGTAATAGGCTAAATCTAGTTCGGTGGAAGGACAACACTGTTCTCATAACAACAACAACCATTCTTGGAGCTACACCCAAGAAAAATGCAGGGTGGTCCACAATTGAAAAGAAGAGAATTTAGATAGATTAACCTGTTTCTGTTGGCAAGTATAACAAGTTCATGGGAGGCACAGACCTATTGGATCAAAGTATAAGTGTATATTGGACAAGGATTCAAATAAAAAATGCTGATGGGCCCCATTTATAAATTGTTTGCATCCATGATGTCCATAAGTAACTGATATTTGTACGTACATTTATATACATAATAATTGATAACAAATGTGTAAGTATTGTTTAAGGCATACATATTGTAATATATTTATTGATATGATGATTAGAAAATGGCCTATGGGCCTAATTAGTTGTATAGGCTTTCTACCTTAGATTTAACCTTCCTATTAAGTGCACAGTTGTATGTTTCTGATGATTTACCTGTAGGTATTTCAAACTAAGAATTAATGGTGACCAAGTAGTTAGATCAGTATTAATGTAACTTGCGAGTAAATCATGTACCCTATAATTGAAGGATAAAAGATAAATGTAAAATTATATCTTATTAATCTAGAAGTCAAAGTTGTCAAATGCATCATTTTTTGTTCACTTTTTTCAGCTCTGACCTCTGTAAAATTTCACCAATTTTCCTGCACACCAAAAGTCAGTTTCTTAACTTTGACCAAATGTATACCTGAATGTGCAGGATACCATTTCACTAGCAGCTGAACTTGGGGGGATAAGTCAGAACACTGCTAAAAACTGAGCAGAAAACCTGTCAAAGAATTCACTTTGAATGTCCTCTTTCCCATTAATGTCCACCATTTTTCAGGAGTATGTTTATATAATTCTATGACTGATGATGAAAACATAGGAGGAAAATTGCTGTATCTCTTTTTCTGAATGTTATGAACCCAACTAAAATATGAAGCCTATTTTAATTATCCATTTTTTTGCTACTTCCCTTTATGCTTCAAGCCACTCACAGGCTTATTTTCTTCTGCTTCCTATAACTTTTGGCATTTTATATCTTGTATGTATGAGAAACCCCACTGCCTGTGGCCACCTTGTCATGGTGAGTGGGCGTGTTGACCCAGTGGGCTACGTCGGTGGGGGCTTATCCCCCGGAAGGGTCACCCATGCTGGACAGGCTACTGGGGAGACCGGGCGAAGAGCCACTAAAGTCTTTGGCTCAAAGTACGGGTCTCCAGTGCTGTCCTCCAGAAGTGACGCCCTTAGGGCGTCACTGTGTTGGATGGTTGTATGTCCGGGCCGGTGGGATTGGGGGTACTGGGATCTTTGCGCCATTTGGGGGCAAACTTATGCATCACGGGGCACCGTTTTTAAACCGACGGTGTGTCCCCTGGGGACAAGGTACTCCGCCCCCTGCGGTTTGCGCTCGGCCTCCCGGTAGGCAGTTTCTCGCGTGCCCTGTGTCCATGTTCTACAATATTAATAACATATGGAAACTGTTACCTCTTGCCCTAGAACTCGGGTGGTGGGCAACCAGGCCCCCCGAGTTCTCTACCACTGGAAGACCACGTCTTGAGGAGGTCGCCCCTCCTCCACCAGCGGGACACTTGCACTCTCTTCCGTTACCGACCCCAGCCTCTACCTTGAATATGCCATTGGACATACACCCTCTGGAGCAGGGTTCTCGCCCCAGCCGTTGGGCAAGTCAAGTTCCACCCAAGACTTGCCTCCAAAATCCGGGTGCTCCCCTTATGCCCCCCTCACCTGCCGTCGGCCCGCCTCCCCATGGAGAGAGCCCTATGGTGGACGGGGAAGTCGGCATTCACGTCCATCCTGTCGACCGTTGGATATCCCAGTCCACTTCGATTCTACAACCTCCCTATCCCTTCCAAGCATCCACAAATTCCTAGCGATCCGGCCTACCTCTGGGTCCCTTCCGACCAACTCTGAACAGACGTTTCAGGCGATCCGAGCCCGCAGCAACTCGTCGCTATGATGTGCGACCACAGAGGAATGGCTCCCTCCTCATAAAATCACGCTCAGCCGCAGAAACGAAAGCCCTACAATCCCTCACTGAGGTCCTTGGATCCTCGGTGTCCGTCTCCCTAAGATCCATCGCTTCACATCCCGACAGGGAGGCACCCCCTCCCCCACTCCGTGCCTACTTCTTACCTTCAACACCTTAGTCCCTCTCGACTGTACCGTATTGTATGAGGTATGGGGGACCGCACGTCGTGCGAGTTCACTGGCCACCCATACATCCCAGACCCGACCCGTTACTTTAAATGCAACAAGTTCGGATACGTCAGTTCAGTTTGCGGACAACCGCACCAACTGTGTTCGTTGCGGAGAAATGGCTCACCCAAACAAGTGCCCCAACACACCCAAATGCTCCAATTGCAAAGGCGCACACCCCACTTCATCCCGCAAATGCTTATTCTTCAGGTTCGAGGAGGAAGTCCAAGGCCTGCAGGTAGCGGACTTCCTTAGCCTCCGATAGGTGCAAGACAGGGTGCGGAGTTGGAAGGTGAGGCCGCTCAAATCCTCTTCGACCACTTCTTCCCAAAGGGAGTCCTCGCTGGACCCGACGACCTCCTGTCCCCCCCTCTTCACGCACCTTACCTCTTCAGATTCCCCAGGAATCTGGGACCAGGACACCCAGGCCGCGTCCACCTCAAATCCTGCCCTCCCAACACACTGCACACACTCGAACTTAACGCCCGGGGTAAGCTGACGAGGTGGAGACGCTGGAGCAAGTCGCCAGACTCTCCAGCCTTTCAACAGGCCTCTTCCTCTTCCCCAGATCTAAGAAGACGGCTTGGACCCTTCACCCCCTAGTTCGTCTACGAGGACCATATCACCCCACCGCAGAAGTCCCTCCAATCTACCCCCACAGACTCTGACAATAGTAGCCGAGTTACATTACCCGCCTCCCACGACGAGATCCAATCTAGACAATATTCTCTCCCCTGAGGATCCAGTGGATGCGGCACTGGCTCAATTACATGGTGTGGCCTAGGGGAACTCGGCCGCACCCATGTATCTTATGGATCTGCCCTTGCCTCCTGGTGCCATTTTTTCCACCCCTCCACAAGAACACTGGTTCATCCCCTTCCATCCCCACAGTACCTGCTCCCCCAACACCCTCCTTGTCAGCCACCCTGAGCACGTCCTCCCTCCCACCTGCCCGATACTTCCAGTACCCCTTATCGCCACCCAGGATCCGCCGTGAGACCTCAGACAGGCGGGGAGGTGGCACTATGGAAAATAAAGCGCCCTCTGGCCCGAATACAGAAGCCCACCAAGAAACTCATCACCCTCTGAGCCCATGACGTTCCCCTAGCTGCCGTGATCCGCGCCTCCGGTCTCGCTCGGCTGACGACCCGCAATCTCCGCTGAGGTCGACTGGCCGACCGATTCCTTCTCTGGTGAACGACAGATAGCCAGCCATGCCCCTGACCCATCCTTCACCTTCGCGAACCCCAGATCTCCCTTCATACCCCAGCCCCCTAGCACCTACACCTTTACCCATCCCCCCCATCATCGAGTAATGCCCCCCCCCCAAAATACAATAGTACACTGGAACTGCAGAGGAATATTTGCGAACTACGAAGGTCTTAATTCCTTGATTGCCTCTTCCCATCCGGTGTGTGTCTGTCTCCAGGAGCTAATCCTGGTGACCAGGCCCATGCCCTGCCCTACTGGATATTCCTATATCACAACCCCGTCTCCTACCTGCACTCGAAGGGGGGCTGCCATTCTCGTACACCACGTAGTCCCCTTCCACAATATCTCTATCCAATTCCCGTTACAGGTGATTGCTACCCGGCTTTCCCTGGATAGACAGTACACCGTCTGTTCAATATGCCTCCCTCCCCACATAGACAGTACACCGTCTGTTCAATATACCTCCCTCCCCACATAGACAGTACACTGTCTGTTCAATATACCTCCCTCCCCACACTCAAGCAAGAATCCCGCGATGACCTGGTGGAGGTGGTAAAACAACTTCCCAGGCCCTTTCTATTACTGGCCGATTTCAATAGTCGCCACCTCTTGTGGGGGGAGACATACTCCACCTACATGGCCCCGACCCTGATTACTATCATGACCGAGCTCTCCTTCGAGTGCCTCACTGATGGCTCTCCTACATTCTACCATGCCATCACTTGCACTCCATACTGTATAGACCTGTCATTCGTCTCGACCGATGCCCTCCTAGATTTCACATGGCAAGTCCTTCAAGAGGACTATGGTAGTGACCATTTCCCTCTTCAACTCATGCTAAAAGAAAGCGCGCCGAACTTCTTGGCGTGCCTTTGTTTCCGGCGCTTCACCACCTTCGGCTACCATCTGGAAGAAGGTATGGGGTGTTGAGAGGCGACATGTCCCCTCCCGACCCCTGGTCCTTCTGACTAATGACGGTCTACAACACCCATTGGGCAAGTTGTGAGAATTTCGATTAGGCAGCATCCTACATCACATTGCTACGGGAATTAATTCAACCGGTAGATTCCGTGAGAGGGCAGGGACAAACTCACGATCTCACCCCTTGCAAGATGTTACCTGCCTGTTGAAACTCACAAGATTTCGGGCGCCTTTAGAGCCCAATCTGCGACCTTCCATCTTCTACTTATTGCTGATCGCTAGCCCTATGGGCCGCCATAGGCACCGGGGAGACAGTTGCTCCGACGAGCCGAGGCGTAGGGCGCGCGATTGATGGAAAATTTTGGCCGAAGTCATAGGCCCTATGACGCGCTACTTATAAGTCAACGAGTGGTTTATAGAGGGGTCTGCTGCCGGGCTGGGATCACCCCGGCCCTACCTTTTCATAGGTGCTTTCAGCCACGGTCAAACTTCGATAGGTACTCGGGGGACGTGGACCGAGAATTAATTGAACGGCTACAGAGGCTACTTTGCGCGGCTACTAGCTCCATTCGCAAAATTCTCCAGGTTGTCCCTGGCACACGCTTAGACTCATCGGCGATCCCATTACTCCGGGAACCCAATAGGAGGCCTATCCATTAGGCCTATTGCTCTGGGGAGAAGATTAGATAAGATTTCCCCCCGCTTCCTAGCCTTACGAATTCATGGAATCATAGGCTAACCGACGTGGTGCAAGGTACGGTTTTCACGTGTTGTCGTACCCCGAAAGACTTATCGGGTCCCCTTGACTCCGGGAACCCAATACAGCCTATCCATAGGCTTATGGCTTGGGGAGAAGAAGATTTCCCCCGACTCCTAGCCCTATAAATGGAATCATCGGCTAATCGCCGCAGTGCAGTCGTCAATCACCTGACCAAAAAGAAATCTATCTACCATTTCATAGGTGCTTTCAGCCACGGTCAAACTTCGATAGGTACCCGGGGACGTGGACCGAGAATTAATTGAACGGCTACAGAGGCTACTTTGCGCGGCTACTAGCTCCATTCGCAAAATTCTCCAGGTTGTCCCCGGCACACGCTTAGACTCATCGGCGATCCCATTACTCCGGGAACCCAATACGAGGCCTATCCATTAGGCCTATGGCTCTGGGGAGAAGATTAGATAAGATTTCCCCCCGCTTCCTAGCCTTACAAATTCATGGAATCATAGGCTAACCGACGTGGTGCAAGGTACGGTTTTCACGTGTTGTCGTACCCCGAAAGACTTATCGGGTCCCCTTGACTCCGGGAACCCAATACAGCCTATCATTAGGCTTATGGCTTGGGAGGAGAAGATTCCCCCTCGACTCCTAGCCCTAGAAATGGAATGATCAGCTAATCGACGCAGTGCACTGGTCAATCACGTGACCGAAAAGAACACCTCCCACATCGTAGGGGATGGGGGATCTCCTGAGCCCCGGACCCCTTCGTAAATTGCTTGGAAATCTATGCTGAGGGGGAGAAACCGGTCGTTCCCCGATAGGGACATAGGTCCTATACTCGGGGAACTCACGTAACGCCAGTTTTACCCCCACGACGGTCTTCTGCACGAGCCCAAATCGGTGGCAAACCACCTAGCTCCTACCTTTGCCGCCGTTTCTTCCTTCGCGGACAATTCACTCGCACCCGCCTCTAACAATAGCTCCTCTTCACCGACCCAAGACAGCACCTACAATCGGTTGTTCACCATGCGTGAACTACAGGCGGCACTGGACTCACGGCGATCCCCTTGTCCCGGCCCGGATTGTATCCCGTACAGCATGATCCAGCACATCCACCCTACCTTACAAATTTTCCTACTAGACCTGTACAACTACATATGGATAGAGGACACCTTTCCCTCCCGGTGGAGGGAGGCCCATGTAATCCCCATCCCCAAACCTGGTAAAGATTCCCTCGATCTCACAAACTACAGACATATCGCCCAAACGTGTTGTGCCCTCAAAATCTTCGAAAAAATGGTCGCTACGCGACTATCCTTCCTCAAAAATAGTAATTCCTTCCCGGCTACCTAGTCCGGCTTCAGACAAATCCGCTCCACTACTGGTCACCTGCTCCTCAGCCGAGACGTGCAGAAAGCCTTCGACAGTGGACAATTCGCCCTATCAATTTTTTTTTTTTACATACAGAAGGCCTGCGAAACCACCCGTCGGAAAATAATACTCAGTCAGCTCCAAAATCTGGGTCTCGTCGGAGCCCTGCCGACCTTCATCAGGGGCTTCCTCTCCTCCCAGACCTTTAAAGTTCGGGTGGGCTCAGCCCTCTCAGTGTTCTATGTTTTTCCATCGTAAACAGTCTCAAAATGCTTTCCACCCACCATCCGTTCTTCCATCTACGCGAATAACTTTGCGATCTACTTCACAAGGCCGGAGCCGTCCGTCGTTCAACGGCAAATTCAGCTCGCCATCTACCGGGTGGAAAGGTGGGCGACGTCGGTGGGGTTCCGATTTTCCACCCCCAAGACCAAGTGTATGCTCTTCAGCAGAAGACCCTCAACCCTTCTTGTCCCCTCTGTCATGTTATACGACAATCCTCTTGAGGTGGTACCTTCCACGCGTTTTCTGGGTATGACTCTGGACCGACGGCTCAACTGGGTTCCCCATCTCAAACACCTGAAGCAATCCCTCCAACGTCCCCTCGCTCTCCTAGATCATCTCTCCCACACCACATGTGGAGCAGACTGACGAACTCTCCTTCACCTTTACACTTCCATGGTGCAGTCGAAGCTGGACTGTGGCAGTGTAGTATACGGTTCAGCCTCCAACACCTGCTTCCGTATCTTGGACTCGGTACTTAATAGAGGCCTCCGCCTCGCCACCGTGCCTTCCGCTCTTCCCCAGCCTCCAAGTAGATTGCAATAACCTCCCTCTCGCCCTCCGATGGGATCGGCTCCTCACGAGGACATACCTCCTTGCACAGAGACTACCCTCTTCGCCTCTATGCGTGGCGATTTCTGAACTCCCAGCCCAGGGACGGAGCTGGCACTTCACTGAAGTGGTCCGTTCTTGACCTTTCCAACATGCCCGCCCCCTCAGTTATCCCCATCTCATACAGCATCTACCCTCCCTGGCTCCTCACCCCTATCAATTTTTGCAGTGACCTGTGTGCCCTACCAAATACTACCACGACCGCTACGTATACAGGTCACTCGTCCGAGAACACACAACCCAACACCCGGACACAGTCCCCATTTATACAGATGGTTCTCGCTCGGAGGCTGTTACGGCCGCCTCAGCAGTGGTACTGGCCCAGCCGCTTTCTCAAGGCGTCAGCCTACCCCGCGAGGCCTCCGTTTTCTCAGCAGAACTCTTTGCGATTATGGAGGCCCTCGACATTGTGCGTACCCACTCTGCCAGCTCCTTTGTCTTTTATTCAGATTCTCAAAGCGCACTTCTCTTCCTAGAGAGATTTAAACCCCCTCACCCGCTCGTCTGTACCATCCAGCAAACCTTCCACTTTTTAACAACCTTCCGACACAAGACAATCGCCTTCTGCTGGGTCCCGGCACATGTCAGCATCCAGGGTAACGAGGAGGCGGACTGCACGGCAAAGACGCCCTACTTACTGCCGGCCTCCCCCCCCGGCCCCTCCCTTTCTCCGACTTCCCGACTTTCCGCTCCCACTTCAGCTCCATCTGGCAACGGGAATGGAACCATTCCACATACAACAAACTTCACAAGATCAAATTGCAATTAGGATACTGGGCCTCCTCATTCCACCGGTCCCGCCATAAAGAAGTGATTTTAGCCCGTCTCCGCCTAGGAGACACACGCATTACACATGGTCATCGTATGGCTAAATCGCCACCCCCGCTCTGCCCTACCTGCCATACCCCTATCACTGTCGTACATCTGTTCGAATGCCTAAACCTGTCCGCTCTTCGTCCCAGGTGTTTCCTTCTCTTGTCCAAAATTTCCATACCATTTTCCTTTTCCTCACTCATTCCCATCTGCTTCATCGTATCTAAGGCCATACCCCTCCTACCCCCTATCCAGCAACTGAACCTTACTCTCCTAGTCTACCATTCACGCACTGTCTCGCCGAGATATGTACCACTTTCCCTAGGTACGAATCGGCGGTAAATTAGAGGAGGGGGGAAAAAATGTATGAGACTAGAATTAACTATTTTGAGGTTGATGGTTATTAAACTTATTTTAACTAGAAAACACGTTTTAGATTACATAGTTATCGGAAGAAGGATGTTATATTTGTTTTTTGCATAAAGCATATTTTGTGTTCAGAGGGCTGATTGTTTAATATCTTCAGTTATCTGAAAAAGCCATGCAAATCTTTTTTTTTTAACTTATTTTTTTGCCAACCCTACCTTTCAGCTTATAACAAACTGAAATCCACTTACAGAATACATAGTGAAACAAACAAATTAGGTGTAGAGTCAGACCAAGGATACTAAGCCAAGCCTACCTATCATTATAAAAGTTTTTTAAATTAATAAATTAAGTATGCCCAAGTAAAAGTAAAGAACTGATAGAAATTTAAATGTAGAACTTGTATTAGCAAGGTAAATTAAAAAAGAAAAACAAAATAAAAGATCCAAAAGGACAACCTCTAATAGATTCTTCAAGCAAAGGTCAGCCATTCCAGCAGACAATCAAAAGAGCAAAAAAAAAAAAATCAGCCAAACTAGACAAAGAATGAAGAAACGGCTCCATTTTTTATCCAAACTAACGAGGAGTTGCCAAGAAAATACCATAAAAAAGTAGTTTTTTTATTATTAAACTTCAAAATATTAGTTTAATTGAAATTATAAATGTAAAATTTAGTAGAAAAACATAAGAATAAAAAGTTAAACATGGCAACCGCTAATTATTAAAGGGAGAATAGAATAAGTGTAGGTCATAATGGCCATCTGAAAATTAAGAAAGCTTGTCATTGTCATTATGCAAGTTATAAAAGAAGGTTCTACTCCCTACACGAATACAAGTTAATAATACAGTGCTGTAATATGAATTTTAAAAGAAAAGTATTTTTAACCCTTTGTCAGACAGTGTGACTTTACCAATTCTGTTCTGGCTAACGCCAGACGATTTTATTCAGTATCAGAAAGACCTCTTGCAGTAAAGGATTAAGCAAACGTCTCTTAACCCTTTACTGCACAGAGGTCTTTCCGAGACTGAATAAAATCGTCTGGCGTCAGCCACAACAAAATCAGTAGTGTCACACTGCGCGACAAAGGTTTGTCATCTGTCATAAACTGTTTGCACCACAGAAATATATGGAATTGTTATACTGTATATGTATATATTTGCGGGTGGCGGGGGTGAAGAGTTATTATTAAATTCAATGTTTATCATCATCATCATCAATTATTATTAATTATTATTATATTTTATTAATGTAACTTTTAAATTTCAATGTTTTATAAAATTATTAATAATGGATATAATAAAACATTGTAAATATTTATCAAAAAGAAACCCTTAAGAGAAAGAATTGAATAATTGATATTTTAAATTTTAATTTTCAATTAAAATTTTTAAAGTTACATCAAAGGTTTAATTTATTCATAGTTAAGATAATTTTATATCCATCAAATTAGAATGTTGGATTGCCATTCGGTGATCAGTGAATCCTACAACAGCCTATTTTGTCACTTAAATTTAGTAAAGTCCGCCCATTTTCTTACTTATTTTTTAAGAATGCTTTCATTACAAAGGCTTTTAAAGGTAAGAGTTATTGCGTTTATGAAGTTAGAATTAGACAATTAGTAGTGAGGACAAAATATAACAAAATTAGGCCTCACTTAGTCTACCCATATGTTCTTTCTTTATTAATTAAGATATAATTTGAAAGCTAGTTAAAAGTTTAGTAAGTTAAAATACTGTTCGATTAATATTCCGCAGAATGCATCACCTAAACCTTGGAAAAATAACAATAATATATTCAGAATCGTTGTAAAAAATAATGAAAGAAAATATGTTTGTTATGCTGTGCAAATTAATATTAATAAAATAAAAAAAATAATATTTAATGTTATCTAATCAAAATTGGCAGCTGAAAGTATCAGATTTAGTGTTTACGGGGGTTAGTTTACGTTAAGTTAGAATGTAATAAAGAAAATGAAATTACATACCAGAAATTATTTATTTGATGTATTTTGAGGAGTTTTAACAGAATCTGGTATCCGTTTTTGTGAAATTAAACAACTTTTGAGATTTACATTTCTTCAAAAAAAAATTATTCCGAAACCCGTTTAGTTGTACAAAAACGGATAGCAGATTATGCTGAAACACATACAATACATCAGGAAATTATTATCGGTATGTAATTTCGGGTGATGTGTGTTCTGCGGAATTTTTTCCTAGTACCTACTGTTCTTAAAAATTTTAAGTTGAAGTTCAAGTTGAAGTTAAAATATAAGGCATTTCTATCAAAGAGAAACTCTGTGATACAAATTGAAGACTTAGAAAAATTGTGATACTTTTTGGGTGAAGTGAAAAAATAGGCAGTACAATGAAGTGCAAATAAAAGTTTTTTTGTTTATTCTTATTATATTAAACTAATGGTAATATACATTATCCTGGCATACTTACAGTATGGACTACTCGTACAATCATTCTCTCTCTACCCCAGTTTGGTGATTGTGGGCTGGTATGTCTTGGGATTTAAAATAGATCAGTCAATAGAATATAGCCAGGTTAAGCTAGCCTGTATCATTCTTGAGGAAGAAATAATGACTTGTTTTTTGCAAGAAACATAAACACTGGACATGAAACAATGGAGCATGTTCAGCGATGAATCCTGTTTTAAAACCTTCATTAATCATAAGAAGTTTGTGCACATCCAGAAAGACAGACAAATTATGTAATGCTCATTAAGACATTTGAATGATATTTTTTTTTGTGCAAGCAGAAGGGGTCAAAGTTGAAGGCCACAACCCCTCCCCCACATCCCCACTCCCATAGAAGAAGAAAGCTTAAATTAAGATCCAAAGTTTTCGAGATGCTTGGACACTGCGTTTGAAAGATTGGAGGTCATAGACGGGGAAAGATGGATTGAGGAAGATTGTTTCAGAGTTGACTGGTTGAGTAGATGATTCAGAATACCGGTTAACCTTTGCATTAGGGAGTTGGACAGAAAAGGAATGAGAGTGTCGAAAGTCTGGTACTGCGTGCTCTCCTTAAAGGAGGCGACATGCAGTTAGAGAATTCATAAGAGCAATGTCCGTTATAATAGTGATGTTGGAGAGAGAAGGATTGAAAAAAGTAAGTCAGAGGCGGAGAATTGTTTAGACGAAAAGCCTTTTATTCCACCCGGTCAAGTAGGGCCGTGTGGGTTGAGCTACCCCACACATTAGAAGCGTACTCCATACACAGGCGAAGAAGACCCCCTGTAGAGAGAGAGAAACTGCGTCGGGGCTGAAGAAACTGCAGAGCCGGTACAGCACACCTAACCTCTTAGCTCTTTTAGAGAGAGAGAGAGAATATATGTGATCTTCCCAGGAAAGATCACAAGAAAAGGAAACACCAAGAATGTTGAGAGAAGATGAAGGGTTGAGTTGTGTATTGTTGCAGTTAAGGGGATAGTCGTGTGAAAGATTGTGACGAGTAGACAGATGGAGAAACTGAGTTTTTGAGGCATTGAAAGCATAAGGTTTTCTCTGCTCTAATCAAAGGTAGTAGAAAGATCAGAGGTCAGGTGCATCATAGCCATCCTACGCGAAGCATGGGATGTGAAGTGGTTGGAGAAATGAAGGGTGGAGTCATCGACATAGGAGTGGATAGGACAGGAAGTGCGACTTAATAGAGTGGGTGACAGGACAGAACCCTGAGGACCACCACTATTAATAGCTTTTGGAGAAGAACAATGGCCATTTACAATCGCAGCTATAGATCGGCCAGAAAGGAAATCAGAGATGAAGGCACAGACAAGGGTAGAAACCGAAGGAAGGCAGTTCGGAAATTAAGGATTTGTGCCAGGCTCTATCAGAAGCTTTTGGTGATAATGTAAAAGGTGAATTTCTAGTAAATCTTCTTTATGGAAGCATCCAATCTAAGGAGAAATTTTAGCAGGGGATTCAATTGCCAGAATATTTACGTTTGTAATGTACATTCTGCTTTATTATGCATTCTAACAATGTACTGTATGCAATGTCGTTTTACATTTTCAAGGTCACTCTCGGATGGCGTTTCACGTATTTATCGTCACTTGGAATTAGGGTGGCCAGACGTCCGGCTTTAGGCGGACAGTTCGTCTTTTGAGCTCTCTGTCCTTAGGGTGGCCATTTCCAAAAAGGAGGACACTGCGTATGTGGCCGTACGTTAACATATATATATATAATAAGGTATATATGTTAACGTACGGCCACACACGCACTGTCCTCCTTTTTAACCCTTTAAGCCCTGAATTTTTTGTAGGGTTAAGTTATGAATGCGTGTATTTGAAACGTTAACAATTTGTACCGTTCGTCCTTAAAGGGTTAAATGGCCACCCTACTTGGAATATGGGAAAACATTTGCAGTTTGGAAAAGATATCCTTATTCTCTGTGTATATAAAACTTGAAGAAATACCATTTACATTATTACATTTATGTACAAGTAATATTTTAGTATCTACCCTGTATGAAAAAGTATACAAAATCATTTCATGGTCACGCAAATATTATAATGGTAATGCGCAATGCTGGGCAACCGCACACCAAATGGGAGGTTCGCACCCGCACTTCCGCATCCGCACTTTAGCCTCTTCCGCACACCTATAATTTGCGCACTTCCGCACACCCGCACCCGCACCCGCACCCGATTTACATATATATAAGTTTCCATTAATATATTAATACTTTTATAAACTTTTAAACGTACGCATGCGCATTACTAATGCGCATGCGCACGTCATATTAAATAAATTTATGATAATAATTCAAGTCGTAACTGCTTTATACAGACATTAAGTTCATCTTGTTTGTAATACAAATACCTCTTTTGGGAGGTAAAGATGTAACGTCCAGTTGATTGGGTGGATATTTTAGGCGAAAATAAAGTTGAATTCCTGTATCATAATGACGTATGTGAATTGGATCGATCCGGAATTATCTCAGATTCGATATTATTGCAGTGAAACGATTCAAGATTGGATTTTAATTACGGTTAGTATGAGTCGATTAATTTTGGCTCGATTTAATTATGCTCTGTCTACCTCCGCGCCCCCTATGTCAGCGGGTCCGTGAGTTGTGTTTAAGGATCCGTGAGTTGACTAGATTATATTCAGTAAAACTTTTTTTTTTCTCCTTTTATTTGTGGTAGCTAATTTTGACCTCTAACCGATAACATTTTCGGTTACTTGAAACGTTAAAGTTTCTATAGATGTTTTTTTACGACCATCTTGTGTTTCCAATTCATGAACTGTGAGTTTTCGGCATAAAACACACACACTTTATTTCAGACTCAACAGGTACAAACAATATACAAGAGGTCCATAGAAGATTAAGAAATAGTTGTCTGGAGTACTAACGAAGTAGGCCAGTGAATCACTGTGTATAATGAACATACAATTGCCTACGCCAGGCGTGGGCAACCCTTGGCACGCGTGCCAAACGTGGCACGCCAACGACTTTTTTCCGGCACGCGATTCCCCGGGCTCACCTTAAAAAAAATTAAAATAAATAAATATCCAAATTCTTCGCTGAGTTTTATATTTTAACTTAATGTTTTCTGCTAAAAAATGGTAAAGATTAACTTTTGCATCAAAGATTTGACGATTTTGGCACGCTCACTTAAAAAGGTTGCCCACCCCTGCCCTACGCCAATGCCTCCAGATTTGAGATTTATAAAATATATCGGAGACCAGTCCACTAACCATGGCTTCTATTATCTTATTGACTGACTCACCAAGCCTAGTGATAAATCTAAATGCAAAATTTCGAATGACACTGGCACAGTTAGGTATCTTATTGACTACAGACAGCATACTGACACTAGAAGGAGCACAATTTACAAGTCTTGGAGTTCTTAATAAATTCCTAAAAATATTTCTATATGAAACATATAATTTCCTCAAATTATACATCCTGTAGTTCCTCCACAAACGAGCTGTATACATTGGAGTACAAAAAGTTTTGAGCAAAATCACCTTAACATCTAATGAACACATGAAATTTCTAACCAAAGTGTTTCCCCGAGCATATAATTGTCTACATTGCCTTAGAATATCAGTCATCTGAAAGACACTCCGTTAGTATGTGGCCAAGATACTTAGTCTGGGTTACTTCTGACCACCATACTATTCAATTGAAATTCAAGAAATTGGTACACTTCCCAGCGCTCGTGTTTCATCTGAACGTGAAGGTCAACAATATGTGGATGAAGTGGAAAACATTCTTCAGTTGGTAGAGCGTAGTCTACTACTAGCTCACGGAGAATTTCTACATGTCTCGGTGTACCACACACAAGAGTATGGCGAACATTACGTGAGGAAGGCTTGCATCCATATCATGTACAGCGTGTACACCTTCAACCAGGAGACGCTGCCATGCAACTGGAATTTTGTCATTGGGTAAATGCTAATCGCCGATTGTTTCGATTAATACTGTTCACCGATGAAGCTACTTTCACCCGTGACGGTATCAACAACACTCGTAACTCTCATCGGTGGTCAGACGAAAATCCAAATGCCACTGTGGAAACAAATTTTCAACATTGCTTCTCTGCCAATGTGTGGTGGGGTATCATCGATGATCAGCTGATTGGCCCTGTTACTTTAGAAAATCGTCTTACAGGACAAAGTTACCTAGAGTTTCTACAAAATGAATTGCCAGGACTATTGGAGGATGTTCCTTTGGCTACACGCGCTGGTATGTACTTTCAGCATGACGGAGCTCCTCCACATTCTACCCGTCTGGTGATGCAATACCTAAATCAAACTTTCCCTGGTCGTTGGATCGGCCGCGGTGGTCCCATTCAATGGCCACCAAGGTCTCCAGACCTTTCTTCGTTAGATTATTGTTTGTGGGGGTGGATGAAAAGTCAAGTTTACAAAAGAAAGGTGGATACACGAGATGAATTGCTTGCGCGCATTTTGGATGCTGCTGCTGCCCGCATAAAGGAACGTAAAGATCAACTCAGCCGAACAACACGCGATCATCGCACACGAGTTGCAAAGTGCATTAAGGTTAACGGTGGGATTTTCGAAAACGTATTGTAAACTAACAAATTTGTCATTTCTGTATCTGATACCATTCAAAATGCCAATGTTTAAACATTAAATGTTAGAAACAGTAATTGGTTTCTCTTTCTTGATTAATATTAACAATGCTTTTGTATTTGTAGATTCAAACAGCTCTTTTGTATTTGTAGATTCAAACAGCTCTATCTCCGTAACCATTCAGAATTAGACACGTGTTCATATGAACTTTTTTCTCACAATGACCGATACTATCACCTCCTGAAGTATTGACCTTTCCTCCTAAAACACCCTGTATACTTGTAAGCCTTGGTCCTCATAATCATAACATGACTTTTATTAGGATTATATTTTATGTCGTTATTCTTCCCATACCTTTCACACACCTTCAAAAGTGTGCCGAGCCCTTTTACAGATCGAGAAATAAGAACTAGATCGTCTGCATACATCAGATGATTAAAAAGCCTATTTTACAGGTGTTCAGCACTTTTTTTTTCTTCTTCTTTCTCTGATTTACCGCCGATTCGTACCTAAAAGGAGCGGTACATATCTCGGCGAGGCGGTGATTGGGTGATGTTACTGTGTTGGGGGTGGTAGACTAGGGGAGTGAGTAAGGGTCAGTCGCTGGATAGTGGGTAGGAGGGGTACGGTTTTAAATGCGATGGAGCAGCTGGGAGTGAGTAAGGAGGAAGAGAATCGCTTCCGTTGAAAAGTGGGGGCCGTCGGTGAGTATGGATCGTAGGCGGTCGGGTATGGGATCTTCGGCCGAGAGAGGGAAACACCTGCGACGAAGAGCAGACAACTTTGTGCATTCCACCAGGAGGTGTATGACAGTGATAGGGGTATGACAGGTAGGGCAAAGCGGGGCTGGCGATTTCGCCATAAGGTGTCCGTGGGTGATGCGGGTGTGGCCTAGGCGGAGACGGGCTAGGATTACTTCTTATGGCGGGACCGGTGGAATGAGGAGGCCCAGTATCCTATTCGGCTTGATCGTGTGGAGTTTATTTTGTGTGGCCTGGTCCCATTCCCGCTGCCATATGGAGCGGAAGTGGGAGCGGAAAGTCGGAAGAAGTCGGAGAAGGGAGGGGTCGGGAGGAGGCCGGCAGTGAGCAGGCCGTCTTTGCTGTGCGATCCGCCGCCTCGTTACCCTGGATGCCGACATGAGCCGGGACCCAGCAGAAGGCGATTGTCTTGTGTTGGAAGGTCGTTAAAGTGGAAGGTTTGCTGGATGGTACAGACGAGCGGGTGGGGGAGTTAAATCTTTCCAGGGAGAGGAGTGCACTTTGGGAATCCGAATAAATGACGAAGAGCTGGCAGAGTGGGTGCGCACAATATCGAGGGCCTCCGTAATGGCGAAAAGTTCCGCCGAAAAAACGGAGGCCTCGCGGGGCAGGCCGACGCCCCGGGAAAGCGGCTGGGACAGAATCACCGCTGAGGAGGCCACACCGGCTTCCGAGCGGGAACCATCCGTGTAAATGGCGACTGCGTCCGGGTGTTGGGTTGCGTGTTCGCGGAAGAGTGACCTGTATATCATGGCGCTCGTGGTAGTCTTCGGTAGGGTACACAGATCTTTGCAAAACTTGATAGGGGTGAGGATCCAAGGGGGGTAGATGCTGAATGAAATGGGGAGAACTGAGGGGGCGGGCATGTTGAAAAGATCAAGGAAAGAGCGGACCGCTTCAGTGAAGTGCCAGCTCCGTCCCTGAGGTGGTAGTTCTGAAACCACCGTGCCCAGAAGCGAAGAAGGTAGCCTCTGTGCACGGAGGTATGTCCTCATGAGGAGAAGACCCCGTCGGAGGGCGAGAGGGAGATGATCGCATTCCACATGGAGGCTGGGGAGGAGCGGAAGGCACCGGTGGCGAGGCGGAGGCCTCTATTAAGTACCGGGTCCAGGATACGGAGGCGGGCGGTGGAGGCTGAAATGTAAACTGCACTATGGAAGTGTAAAGGCGAAGAAGAGAGCGTCGATCTGCACCCCATGTGGTGTGAGAGAGGTGATCCAGGAGAGCGAGGGGGCGTCGAAGGGATTGCTTTAGGTGCTTCAGATGGGGAACCCAATTGAGCCGTCGGTCTAGGGTCATGCCCAGAAAACGCGTGGAGGGTACCACCTCAAGAGGCCTGCCGTATAATGTGACAGAGGGTAGAGGGGCTGTGGGTCTTCTTCTACTGAAGACCATACACTTGGACTTAGGGATGGAGAGGCGGAAACCCACCGACGTCGCCCACCTTTCCACCCGGTAGATGGCGAGCTGCATCTGTCGTTGAACAACAGACGGTTCTCGCCCTGCGAAGTAGATTGCAAGGTCATCCGCGTAAATGGAAGAGCGGATGGTGGGTGGAAGGCATTGTGAGACCGTGTTCATCACGACGGAGAAGCAGAGAACACTGAGGATGCTTCCCTGTGGGACCCCGTCCTCCTGCACAAAGGTGTCAGAGAGGACTGAGCCCACCCGGACTTTAAAGGTCCGGGAAGAGGAAGCCCTGATGAAGGTCGGCATGGCTCCGACGAGGCCCAGATGTCGGAGCTGACCGAGGATCATTGCTCGACGGGTGGTGTCATAGGCCTTCTGGATGTCAAAAAAAATTGACAGTACGAACTGTCCATTGTCGAAGGCATCCTGTATGTCTCGGCTGAGAAGCAGGAGGGGATCAGTGGTGGAGCGGAATTGTCTGAAGCCGGACTGGGTAGACGGGAAGGAATTGTTATGTTCAAGGACGAACGATAATCGCGTGGCAACCATTTTCTCGAGGATCTTGCAGGCACAACACGTCAGGGCGATTGGTCTGTAGTTTGTGGGGTCCAGGGAATCTTTGCCGGGTTTGGGGATAGGGATGACGTGGGCCTCCTTCCACCTAGAGGGGAAGGCGCCCTCTATCCATATGCGATTGTATAGATAGCAGAAAATTTGTAAGGTAGAGTGGATGTGCTGGAGCATGCCGTACGGAATACCGTCCGGACCGGGACAAGGGGATCGTCGAGAGGCCAGTGCCGCCTGTAGTTCACGCATGGTAAACAATCGGTTGTAGGTGCTGTCTATGGACGGTGGAGAGGGGCTATCGTCAGGGGCGGGTACGGAATTGGCTGTAGAGGAAGAAACGGCGGCGAAGGTAGAAGCAAGGTGGTCTGCCACCGACTTGGGTTCACATAGGAGTCCGTCGTTAGTCCGGAGGACCGGGGGTCGGGAGGGGACATGTCGCCTCTCGACACCCGCACCTTCTTCCAGATGGTAGCCGAAGGTGTGTTGGCGGTGATGCCGGACACAAAGGCACGCCAAGAGGCTCGGCGCGCTGTCTTCATTGTGCGGCGGGCGATGGCCCTGACCCGCTGCATCTCCGTGCGATGGATGGGGAGTCGCGTCCGGTAGAAGCGCCGAGTTGCCTTCTTCTTGGCGCGCACTCCGGGGTCCACCAAGGCACCCGTCGGGCGCGGGGGTAGGCGGAGGATTGTGGTACGCTAGTGCTTGCGGCCGCTAGAACGACGGACTCGAAGTATGCGATGCACTCGTCGATGGATGGGAAGTGGGCAGTTGTAAGGGTGGTATACGTGTTGTCGCGGAAGCGGGCCCAATTCGCGTTGGTAGTAACCCACCTTACCGGTACCCGAACAGTCTGGTCGGGTCGATTGAGGGTGAGTTGAATGGGGAGATGGTCACTTCCATGGTCCTCTCGGAGGACTTGCCACGTGAAGTCTAGGAGGGCATCAGTTGAAACGAGGGACAGGTCTATACAGGATGGAGTGCAGGTGGTGGCATGGTAAAGTAGGAGAGCCATGTTGAGGCACTCGAAGGAGAGTTCGGTCATGACGGATATCAGGGTTGGGGCCATATAGGTGGTGCGTGTGTCGCCCCACAAGGGGTGGCGACTATTGAAATCGCCCAGCAGTAGGAAGGGCCTGGGGAGTTGTTCCACGACTTCCACCAGGTCGTCGCGGGAGACTTGAGCGTGGGGGGCCGGACGGCAGTCACCTGTAGTGGGGACCGGATGGAGGTTGTAGAAGGGGACTGCGTGGTGTACGAGGATGGCAGCTCCCCTTCGAGTGCAGGTAGGAGGCGGGGTGGCGTGCAAAAATAACCAGTAGGGCAGGGCATGGGCCTGGTCCCCAGGATTAGCTCCTGGAGACAGACACACACCGGACGGGAAGTGGCAAGCAGGAGTTAAGGCCTTCATATTTGCGAATATTCCTCGACAGTTCCAGTGGACTATTGTGGTTTTCGGGGGATCCATTAGTTGATGAAGGGGGATGGGTAAAGGTGTAGGAGGTTGGAGTATGAAGGGAGATCGGAGTTCGCGAAATTGAAGGCTGGTCGGGAGCATGGCTGGCTATCTACCGTTCACCAGGGAAGGAATCGGTCGGCCTGTCGAACCCGCGGAGGTGCGGGTCGAGTCGGCCGAGCGAGACCGGAGGCGTGGATCACGGCAGGCAGAGGAACATCGTGGGCTGAGAGGGTCGGAGTACTGTGACGGGCTTCTATGGTCGGACCAGGAGGGGGCACGTAGCCCCAAAAGTGGCGCTACCCCGCCTGTCCGGGGTCTCATGGCGGACTCGAGGTGGTGATAAGGGGTACCAAAAGGACCGGGCGGGTGGGAGGGAGGGCGTACACAGGGTAGCTGACAAGGAGGGGGGCCGGGGATGTTGGGGGGTAGGTACGATGGGGGTGGAAGGAGGTGAATCAGAGTGGTCTCGTGGAGGGGTGGAGAAAATGGCACCAGGAGGCAAGGGCAGATCCATAAGACTCGTGGGCGCGGCCGAGCTTCCCTCGGTCACACCGTGCAGCTGCGCCAGGGCCGCATCCACCGGATCCTCGGGGAGAGGATATGTTCGGACTGGGTCCGTCGTCCGGGGCGGGTCGTGGATCTCAGCCACTATTGTCAGAGTCTGTGGGGGTAGAGTGGTGGGACTTCTGCGATGGGGAGAGATGGACATAGTAGACGTGGTGGGCGGAGTGAGGATCCGAGCCGTCTTCTTGGTCCGAGGGGAAGAGGGAGAGAGACATTGGAAGGCCGGAGGGTCCGGTGACACGCTCCGGCGTCTCCGCCTCGACGGCTTGCTCCGGGCGGCAGGTTCCGGCGTGTGCAGGGGATACTGGGAAGGCGGGGTTTGAGGTGGATGGGACCTGGGTGTCCTGGTCCCAGACACCTCGGGGATTCGTGGCAGGTGAGGTGCGGGAAGAGGAGGAATGGTGGGGGGACAGGAAACCGTCGGGTCCTGCGAGGGTTTTCTTTGAGGGGAACAGGGAGCAGTGGCTTGGGGGGGTTTCGGCGGCAGGCCAGGCCAGGGCGGCAGGCCAGGGATGATAGAGCCGAGAGCAGCGGCATAGGACACCCCCGGCCTCACCTCCCGACTCCGCACCCTGTCTCGTGCCTCACGGGGGCTAAGGAAGTCCGTCACCTGTAGGCCTCGGACCTCCTCCTCGAACCTGAAGAAAAGGCATTCTCGGGATGAAGAGGGGTGTGCGCCTTCACAGTTGGAGCATTTGGGTGTGTTGGGGCACCTGTCAGGGTGAGCGAGTCGTCCACAGTGAACACATAATTGATGCGGCTGTTGACAAGCGGAGCTAACGTGTCCGAATTTATTGCATTTGAAGCAACGGGTCGGGTCTGGGACGTATGGGCGGATAGAAAACTCGCATGAGGCGCGGTCTCCCATACCCCATACAATGCGGCCGGGGGGGATTAGTGTTGAAAGTAAGGAGCAGACGTGGGGTGGGGGAGGGGGTGCCTCCCTGTCGGGATGTGAAACGATAGATCTTAGTGACTCCTTGGGGTGCGAGGTCCTCCAGGAGCTCGTTCACTGCGACCGACAATAGGCGGGTGGCGTAAATAGTGCCCTGACTCTGGTTCAGGCGAGGGTGTGGGGAAACGGACACCGAGCATCCAAGGACCTCAGTGACGGAGAGTAGGGCTTTCGTCTCTGCGGCTGAGCGTGATTTTACGAGGAGGGAGCCATCCCTCTGTGGGCGTACGTCATAGCGGCTGGAGTTGCTGTGGGTTCGGATCGCCTGGAACGTCCGTTCAGAGTTGTTCGGGAGGGACCCAGATGTAGGCCGAATCACCAGGAATTTGTGGATACTTGGGAGGGAGAGGGAGGTGGTAGAGTCGAAATGGACTGGGATATTCAACGGTCGGTAGGACGGCCGTGAATGCCGGCTCCCCCGTCCGCCGCGAGGCGCTCTCCGTGGGGAGGTGGGCTGACGGCGGGTGAGGGGGGCATATGGGGAGAGCAAGAAGCCGGGTTGTGGGGGCGTCTTCGGTGGAACTTGACTTGCCCGAAGGTGGCTGAAGTGGGCTGGGGCGAGACCCCTGCTCCAGAGAGTGTAGGTCCAAGGGCGTAGTCGAGGGACGGACTGGGGTCGGCAACGGAAAAGGAGAGTGCAAGCGTTCCGCTTCCACAGGGGGGTCAACCCCATTAGGTCGCGGTCTTCCAGTGGTAAAGGACTCGAGGGCCTGGTTGCCCACCACCCGAGTGTTGAGGGAAGGAGTAGTCCGGGAATGAGAAGCAGTAGTCGTAAGCCGAGGGGGAGAAGTGTCCATAGCAAAACAAAAAAAGAACTTCATCCCCCGCGCGCATCCAGCCACCACCGACTCCAACAAGGGAAAGGCGAAGTGTGGGCACACTTGGTCCCACCGCCGATAGATATCATGCAGGGGAGATACACCCGCACCCAGTCCCTGTGCCTGAAAGGCGGCCACTCTCATCCAACGCGCGGTGAAAAGTGGCAGGGACAGGGTTTGGGTTTGGTTGGAAAGCGACAAGGGTGCAGGGCAACCACCTCCCACACCCAAGGGCCAAGGAAAGGGTCTAAATCAAGGTCCAAAGAACAACGCCAAAAAAACAGGGAGAAGCCAGAAAGAATGGGTTAAAGGAGAAAGAAAGAAAAAGAAGCAGGAGATCAGCCGGGTCCCCAAACGGGCCCAATGGTCCACGAGGGCAGAGAAAGCCCTTACACCGAAGAAAGGTGTATTCCCACATTCGCCACAGAGGGACGCGCCCTATCACTCCGGACAAAGCAAAGGGAGGTGTTCAGCACTACAGATAGATTACACCGGTCTGCATGAGAATTGATTTCTTTATTTTGAGTTGTGATTCTGAAGCAGTTCGCTGCGCTGAATTCAAAATTGCTACCAGTTTTTTTCTATCACCCACAGTTTTAAAGTTATTAGCAAAACAATTTTGGGGCGTTTTGTAATTTTTTACCGTTTTTATCTTTAATTAATTTCGTTTTTTCATATTTTTCAGATAGATAATTCTAACATTACGTCTTTAAAATTTTAATAATGGCTTCTAGAGGATGTACCCGTAGTCCAGACATATTTTGTTATATTTGTGGTCGGTATGTTGTTGTAAAACAAAGGACAAATGTAACGACCTTCATTAAGAGAGCTTATCATGCTTATTTTGGAATTAAATTAGGAGATCAAGACAAAAGTTGGGCTCCACACAAGGTTTGTCTTACTTGTGTTGCGGCACTAAGGAACTGGAGCAAAGGTAAAAAGAAAAGTTTGCCATTTGGGATCCCTCTGGTATGGCGCGAGCCTAGAAACCATACCGACGACTGCTACTTCTGTTCTTGCAATGTTAAAGGTTATAATGCAAAGAATAGAGAGCCTTCAATACCCAAGTCTTCCATCTGCAATAAGGCCGGTACCCCATGGTCGAGAAGTTCCTATTCCCCCCCCACCCGAGAGTCTGGATCAATACAATTCAGATTCTGATTCAGCTCCAAATCCAGACAATGATAATGTTTATGAACAGCCAACAGCTGACCGAGATCCTCCTAAACCATTAACCCAAGCCGAACTAAATGACTTAGTCAGGGATTTGAATCTGCCTAAGGACTCTGCAGAACTTTTGGGGTCTAGATTGCAGGAGAACAATTTATTGGCATCCGACACATACTTCGCTTGGTACAGAAATCGTGAGAAAGACTTCGTGCCTTTTTTCGAAGAAGATGGTCCCTTGGTATTTTGCAAGGACATCACAGGATTAGTGTGCAAGCTAGGCATCGAATACCAAACCAGTGACTGGAGGTTGTTTATAGATTCCTCTAAAACCAGTCTAAAAGGAGTGTTACTGCACAACGGTAACAAATATGCATCAATCCCAGTGGCCCATTCTACTCATTTAAAAGAGACCTATGATAACATGAAACTGCTTCTGGAAAAAATTCAGTATCAAAATCACAGATGGATATTGTGTGGGGATCTCAAAGTCCTTTGCATGTTACTTGGGCAGCAATCAGGATACACTAAGATGCCATGTTTCATCTGCGAATGGGATAGTCGAGCACGTGACCAGCACTGGAAGAGGAAAACTTGGCCTCCTAGAGAGAATCTTACCCCAGGATCAAAGAACATTTTATGTACATGCAGAGCTGGGCAGTATTTAAATACATTTGTGTATTTAGAACTGTATTTATAAATACATTGTTTTTCATGTATTTAAATATAGTATTTAAATACTTTAATGAGTATTTAAATACAATGAATTTAAATACTCAAAATATAAAAATGTAAATACTTTTACTGGTTTAATACACGTTCTGTACTAGCACAGTACGACGCGTCGACAGTGTAGTACAGCATGGTTCATGTTTCAACGTGTCAGTTCAATCAGTTGTGTGCCACTCTTAGTCAAAAGCGGTTGATTTCTTTATCGTGTGCGTGTCATGGCTTCAACAAGCAAATCCGGTGAATCAAACAGTGATATATCTGCAGATAACAATTTAGTGCCCCCTCTGTTTGATGGAAAATACTTTAAAATTAAATCTAAAGACGGTAATAAGGTAAAGTACACCTGCTTGCTGTGTAAACACGAAGTCTCTGCTGCAAGCAATGCTACAACGAATCTGTACACTCATCTGAAGGTAAGTGTTTTTTTAGACATCAAAAAATATCTTGAAATTGACCGAATAATCGTACAAAACGGCTCTGCCTTAAGTGGGCCTGTGTAACTAACTCGTTGCAATCAATCCAATTTGCGATGGAAAATTCATTGATGAAAAAGCTTTTAAAATCGTCTGATCTATCGAGTAGTGTATTTATTTCGAAATTCACCGTGTCCCCTAAAGTAGAAATTTATCAAAACATGAATTAGTGAATGCATATGTTAAAATTTGAATGTATTTAAAATGTATTTACAAATGTATTTAAATACAATTGATGTATTTTGTATTTAGTATCTAAATACATTCGTAAAATGTATTTAGTATTTAACAAAGGTGGGCACCCGGGCCTAAAAAAGGACCGACGGTCCCGGTCCCGGTCCTTGCCTCAAACTGGACCGACGGTCCCGGTCACGGTCTTTTCTGAAGATAGGACCTAGGAACGACTCGGTCCTCGGTCTTTATATATAAGTGAAAAATTTGATTAAAATTAAATTAAAGACACCGGAAATCTTTAATTTTATTAATGTAAATTATAATTAACACAATACATAAATGATGAAAAAAAGTTAAGTTAAATGCTTGAGTTTCCCTTCAAGAAGACTAGCATTTCAAGACTAGCATCTTCTTTAGAACTTCAAATAATCACTAAACACACTAAAATCATTAAAAAAGACCGTCCGGAATTGCTTAAAAATGGACCGTCGCTCCTCATTTCGGTCCTTTAGTATTTAAATACATTCAATGTATTTATTGCCCAGCTCTGTTCACATGAACATCTAGTTGAACCAAATAAAATCCTCCTACCACCCTTGCACATTAAGTTAGGCTTGATGAAGCAGTATGTCAAAGCATTGAATAGAGAAGGTGAGTGTTTCAAGTACATTTGTTCAAAATATCCAAAGATTAGCTACGAGAAAATAAAGGAAGGTGCTGTGAAAAATGCTCTGTATGAATTGGTCCACAATTAACCCACCCCTTATATCTCCAGTCTAACTATAGAGTAGATTAAGTCTAGCCCTGTAGGGGTCAGCCTAGAGATTCCGGAAATGGTCCAGAGCGGGCAGATAAATTGAGGTCCACAGTAGGATTCCTCACCAAACTAGGTTAGGGCAATCTACCTTCACCTTTGTTAAGCTGAGTTGATGCTGGGTCTTAGGCCACAATGTAGGCCTAAGTTGTCTGACCCAGCTTAATTTAATGAGTCTTCTAAGTTAGAAGTTAGAAGATCCAACTGGGCTAAAAACACAATTAGTCACTTACTGCTAGTTATTAGAGAGTCCCTTTTCCCGTCTTGTTTGTTTATTAAGAGCGTACTTGCTGGTGGGGATCTTTTTCGTTGTCTGTTCTTCTCCCTTCCCCAGTTCCGTCCTCTCGCCCCGTTCTTCATTTTCGTTCTCCTTTGTTCTCCTTTTAGCGGGGCTTTTTCCACCAGCGTCGTCTTGGTTTTTTCCTCGGTTCGTTGATCGGTAATGTATATCTATTACCGAGCACGCTCTTGTCACACAGTATATAAATACTAGTGTGGAGAATAACTCTGGTGAGCAACCAATTGGTTTCATCCACCCAGTTATTGACATAAAAGGAATTTAATAATTGTTAGATTAACTACCTACCTACTCAGTGAACCATTTTCGTTACCTCCCAACTACCCACTCATCAGTTTTCCATATACTGGGGGCCCGGGAGATAAAAATTTTGGTGTCATTGTCACCAATTTTTATGTCTGAGTGTAGACTAGCTAACTATTTGACTGTAAATGCCTGTTAATCTGATTAACAGTGCCTATCCTCACCTTCTCATGGAGAAGGTGTAGCATTTAATTAGAAGAGAAAATATACATCCATAGGATGAAACTATCTATGGTCTTTACCATAAGAAAAGAAAAAAGTGAAAGTTAGAAGATAAAATTACAATTCCCCAGCATCTATTTTTTGTTGTAAAAATAGTCGCGCCTTTAATGCTGTTTGTCGCTGAGGTCTTGTGTCTGTCAATGTTGTAGTAGGATGCGTTACCACTCCTACTGTCAAAGGAATAGTTACTGGAAGTTCAGTGTCTCCAGTTGTTACTGTCAGTGGAGAAGGTTCTCCAAAGTCCATTGTTTTGGGTCCATACTCTAAAGGGTACAAAAGAGAAATGTCTTTTGTTGTGTCACCCGTTGAAGTCCTTAATTTGACCACTCTTGTTACCCCGTCTGCCCCTGGTCTGAGTTCTGAAACTCTAGCCAGAGGCCAGTATTGTCTTGGAGTACTGTCATGTATGAGAACAAGGTCCCCTACCTTAATTGTGTCAGACCAATCCTTCTTAGTCATTTGTTTATGTCTCTCCCTTAGACCCATCAAGTACTCAGTTTTCCACTGTTTAATAAAATGAGCTTTAACTCTAGTTAAGTGTTGTAACTTAGTCTGGAGTTCATCATGTCGTTGAGTCCAGTTTGGGTCTTCTGAAGAGTCTATATTGTAGTCCGGCAGGAGACTAACTTGTTCTCCCCGAATCAAATGATTTGGAGTTAATGGTTCCGGGTCATTAATGTTGTCACTCACATACTGTAAGTGAGTGGTCTATTGTTAATGATGTTCTCAATCTCAGCCAGGAGAGTGAGCAACTCAAATAAGTGTATCTGTTTTTTACCAATTGCTTTCTTCAAGCAATTCTTTACTGTTTGTATATTCCTCTCCCAGATAGAACCATACCAAGGAGAGGCAACTGGAATATACTTCCACTTTATGTTTGAATTTTGTATATATAATTGTGTGAGTTCATCGCTTAACAAGTCGTGGATGACTTGTTCACCAGCCTTGAAATATGTAGCATTGTCAGTCCAAACTGTCTTTGGTACTGAATGTCGTGCACAGAATCTCTTAAAGACAGCAACAAAAGATTCTGCTGTAAGGTCCTCCACAACATCCAAATAAACAGCTCGTGAGGCAGCACATGTAAACAGTACAATGTACATTTTTTGTTCAGTGTCACCACCCCTACAGTCAATGCTCCTGTATAGTCAATGCCTACAGTCTCAAAGGGTCTGTTGAGAGTAACTCTCTCCTCTGGCAAAGCAGGAGGATTTGGTTTCCTATAGGGCCTAGCATGAATACGCCTACATGTGACACACTCACTCAGGATGTTTTAACAGTGATCCTTCCTTGGGTATCCAATAAGTTTTTCTTAATGTAGTTAGTGTCTGTGGTACCCCCATATGATATACATCATTGTGTGTTTTTCTGATGATTAATGTTGTCAAATAGCTAAATCTAGGTAAAAGGATTGGATGTTTGCTTTTGTATGACAGTTTTGATTTGTCTAATCTCCCTTTACACCTTAGAAGGCCTTCCTCATCTCTGAACAAGTTTAGATCCACAACTACTGATGGTACAGGTTCTTTTGTTTGTTTCCCATTAGTCAAGAATTCTAACTCTTTATTGTACTCTTTTTGTTGTGCATGGCCTATCCAGTATTTGGTTGCAACTTCTGTATAATTATGATTGTTTTTATTTAGCTGTTTGTTAATTGTAGTTAAACAGTTGTGAGCAAACCTCAAACAGTAGGCTGTGACCCTGACAAGTTTACTGAATCAGAATAACGTTCATAATTAGTGATTGGTTCAACCTTTTCATTTGAAAAGATTAAATTTAATGTCAAGTTAACTTGTTCCACAGGCCATTGGTCTGTATTACAGAGCCACTTAGGTCCCATAAACCAAGTTTTGTTTGACTTCAACAACTTGTAGGATAAACCTCTGGTCAGAAAGTCTGCTGGATTTTGTTTAGTTGGAACATAGTGAAAGTTTACTTGTAGGCTTTCATTAGCTTCAGCTATTTCTTTTAGCCTATTTCTTACAAAGATATTCTTACTATTAATGCTATCATTCCGTATCCAGGCAAGACAAATCTGACTGTCAAGCCAGATGTGGATATCAGTTATGTTCACATCATGGTAAGCATCCTTAAGCAATGAAATGGTTTTAATGGCTAATGCAGCAGCCAATAGTTCCAATTGAGGTATGGTTCGGGTAGGTTTGAGAGGTGCAACTTTCCCTTTTGCATAAATTAGATGACTTTCTGTAGGACTTACAAGATACGCACAGCCCATAAGCTTGTGTGCTTGCATCAGCAAACACATGAAGTCTCTGGGGCTTATCCCTAAACCCACAGCACCTTTGAATTTTAATGTTCTGCACTTTTGTTAAATCAGCAGCTAACTTCTTCCAAGATTTTTGATTTTCATTTGTTATTGGATCATCCCACCCAACATTTGTCCTCCAAATTTCTTGGAGGAGAATCTTTGATTTTATTGTTGAAGGCAGGAATAGACCCATAGGATCAAAAATTTTGGAAGCCTCTGATAATATTTGTCTTTTAGTATTTGCTTCCTCATCAAGTTTAAAACCTTTAGTACAGATTGAATCATGACTGTTAGAAGTTGCATCCAAATACCAGTTCATACCTAAAGTTTTAACTCTGTCTGATGGCTCAGTAAGACCATTATTATCCTTTAAAATCTTTTTGTTTAAATCCTCATCATTTGAAATCCACTCTCTAAGTTCAAAGTTACCTTGTTGCATAATGTTTTGAGAGTGTTCATAGACTTCAGATAATTCAGATTTTGTTGTTGTTGAGCCTATTAGATTGTCTACGTAAAAATGTTCCTTAAGGAAGTTCAATGTTAAAGAGTTATTAAACTGGTTCAAATGATGTCCAATTGTCAATGCTAATAGGCTAGGTGAGCAATTGGCTCCAAACAACACAACATTAAATCTATAGGTTATGAACCCTTTATTCAAATCAAATGGATCCTTGAACCATAAGAACCTAAGTTGGTTCTTATCATATTCATTTTTAAGATTTATTCTCAAAAATGCCTTTGAAATGTCACTTTGTACGGCATATTTATCTAACCTGAACCTCAGTAAGATCTTCACAAGGTCAGAAATGAGATTAGGACCCTCAATCAGGCAATCATTCAAACTGTGTTTATCACTGTCTTTGAGGCTACAGTTATATACTACTATGAGTTTTGTTGTTGGGGCATCTTGTCGATAAACCCCCCTGTGGGTTAAATAATGACAACCATCTTTTTTAAAAGGGTTATTTGTTACTTCTTCATGAAGCCTTTCTGTAGCTGTTCTTTGAAGACATCACTGTACTTTTTATATTTATTATCTTGTTTGAGTTTTTTCATTACTTTATATAAATGTCCTTTAGCTACTTTGAGATTATCTCTTAAAGTTGGACAATTTATTTTCCAAGGTAACTCAATAAAATAACTATTGTCTTTGCACTGAATGGTGTCTTCAATCTTTCTACCATTAACTGATCTTCTGAAGTTTGATTTGTGTCATGTATACCCACAGATTCTAGCAACCATAAAGTTTGAATTGCCTCATCCGAAGTTTCATTTGATAATGATGAATTAATGTTCTCAGTTGAGATAATATTATTCAAAGTGTTGCTATTCTTACAGGTTTATGTAGGACTGAGTTGAGGCACATAGTATTTGTTGGTCATGAACTATTTTGGTTTAGGTCTAGGTTGTATTTGGATAGGTCACCCAAAGGGGCTATCCCTGATGGAGTCTGAATAGCTATACCATTACCTATCTCTACTATGCCCTTATGAATAAGATTAATATAATCTGCCCCCATTAACATTTCAATGTTAGCTACTGTGTTGTTAGTGATATGTCTATCAGCTATTTTGTAGTGTTTTCCCAAATGATTTATGGTTTGTTCTAGTTTGGGTATAACCAGTTTGTTTTGTCCTACTTTAGAAATAATAACTGCTTCAATTTTCTCTAATTTATTTTCTAACTGTAGTTCCAGGTCAATTGTCTTATAGCTATTTTTGTCCGAGTTATCCTTAACAAAGGATGCAATATTGAGGTTTTGTTCATTCGGGTTTGGTGTCAAACCCAATTTATTAACTACATTTTGCGAAACAAATGTTTGTTGAGAACAACAGTCTATAAGACATCTCACTGGAGTGGTGCTACCCTCACTATTCACTAAGTCCAAAGTAATAGTTGGTAAAAGAATCTCAGTGTTTCTTGTTACGTTGTTTGAGCAAACAGAATGTCCCATGAAAGTGGCATTTTCTTGATTACCTTTGTTTGGTGGAGGTATCTTTTGAGTTTGAGTACTATTGTTTGGACACTTTGGTGAATCACACATTGATGAGACATGTCGTAAACTTTTACAAAACTTACACTTGAATCTTAACCTAGATTTACAGTCTTTCTTATAATGTCCCTGGCCAGTACACTTTTTACATAGGTTCAACTGTTCACATCTTTTAGCTCTTTGGTTAAAGTCTGAATATTTGTCACACCCAGTACTACTGTGTTCATTACTTGCACAAAATTTGCAATGTAGTGTGTAAGTTGAGGCAGCAGTTACATTAAAGTTCTGTAATGTAGGTGTTCGTGTATTACAGTTGGTCACATTTGATTCTACAGTATCAAGTTTTGTCTGTTTGGCTGTAGCTAGTTGGTCTCTGGGAACAGTCTTTGGTTTATCCATAGTCTGGGTCTTATTTTGTGTTGGAATATTTCTCAATTTGTAATTAGTTAGGATATTGGGAAAGTGTTTTCTGATATCTTCAAGATTAGGATAATTTTCTCCCGTCTTTAGAACTAAAATATCTTTAACCCTCAAAGGAAGGCACCTAAGAACTATGCCTTGTATAATCCAAGATGAAGCTTTAATATCTCTCTCATTGCTAACCAGTTGTCCTATAATAGCTTCTAATTTTGTATAAAATTTTCCATATCACTATGGTTATCTTTTATGGGTGCAAAATCAAAAATTTGTTGAGATAATTCATATACAATCTCATCTTTATTAATGTAATTACGTTTTAAGAGATCAATAGCTACTTCATATGAATTCCCTACGGCTGGTAAATAGGCTATCAGGTTATAGGCTGGGCCTTTAAGGAAACTAGTTAAGTAGCTAAACTTATCAACAGTTGAAATATAAGGTTTATTACCTATTAAACTCTCAAATTTGTCAATGAAAGATGGGAATTGTACCGTGTCCCCTTCAAATGTTGGTACTAGCAAAATGGGTAACTGAGCCCTCAATTCTTGTGACTCAGGATTTAGCATGCCACTTAAATTTTGTTGAAGGTTAGCTCTACTTTGATTAAAATCCGAATTAGGTTTATTTGGTGTTAAGTCAGTCAAACGAGACCGTAGTCTCCTTATTTGCTGTTCAATTGAGATTACCTGATCATCATTATCAGCGTAAAGGTCTATCAATTGTTCTTCAGCCATTTCGGATTCAACTAACTCTGAAATACTCTCATCAATGGCTATTATTTCCTTCTTTTTAGTTTCCAATTTAAGAATTACACACTCTAAATCTTCCTTACCTGGTTGTGTAATATTGTAAAAGTGTTCACGGCCTTTGTAACAGCTCCCAACTTTGCCCCCCTTTTCTTTTTTAACTTTTTCAATTCCGCACTGTCCATGTTTAAGTCAAAATTGTTTAACTGGGGATCGTAATGAAATAGAGGACAAGAAGAAATTACCAGAGGAGAGAGATCACAGACAAAACAGTCAAGTTTTAAATTTGGTTTAATCCCCCCCCAAGTACTTATGTGTCACTCAGGTCTAAGCTTATAAGAGAATGAGACTCCTTAAATGTAAATGTTTCCTAGTTAGGCCCTAGGTTGTAGACCTAATTAGGCTTGATTAGGTTAGGCTTAGGCTAGACCATTTAGCCTAATTCTGCAATTTTTGTTAAGTAAGGTTAAGGTTTGTAAATTCCCCACACGGACCACCAATGTGAAAAATGCTCTGTATGAATTGGTCCACAATTAACCCACCCCTTATATCTCCAGTCTAACTATAGAGTAGATTAAGTCTAGCCCTGTAGGGGTCAGCCTAGAGATTCCGGAAATGGTCCAGAGCGGGCAGATAAATTGAGGTCCACAGTAGGATTCCTCACCAAACTAGATTAGGGCAATCTACCTTCACCTTTGTTAAGCTATGAGTTGATGCTGGGTCTTAGGCCACAATGTAGGCCTAAGTTGTCTGACCCAGCTTAATTTAATGAGTCTTCTAAGTTAGAAGTTAGAAGATCCAACTGGGCTAAAAACACAATTAGTCACTTACTGCTAGTTATTAGAGAGTCCCTTTTCCCGTCTTGTTTGTTTATTAAGAGCGTACTTGCTGGTGGGGATCTTTTTCGTTGTCTGTTCTTCTCCCTTCCCCAGTTCCGTCCTCTCGCCCCGTTCTTCGTTTTCGTTCTCCTTTGTTCTCCTTTTAGCGGGGCTTTTTCCACCAGCGTCGTCTTGGTTTTTTCCTCGGTTCGTTGATCGGTAATGTATATCTATTACCGAGCACGCTCTTGTCACACAGTATATAAATACTAGTGGAGAATAACTCTGGTGAGCAACCAATTGGTTTCATCCACCCAGTTATTGACATAAAAGGAATTTAATAATTGTTAGATTAACTACCTACCTACTCAGTGAACCATTTTCGTTACCTCCCAACTACCCACTCATCAGTTTTCCATAGTGCTTATTTTCGCATCTTGACCGTTTTCCCGAAAATCTCGGAGATGTCAGTGAGGAGCAAGGGGAACGATTTCACCAGGACATCAAAACCATGGAAAGAAGATATCAAGGAAGATGGCATACAAATATGATGGCGGATTACTGCTGATGTCTGCAACGAGATCAGCCTAACGCACAGCATAAGAAAACATCAAAGAAGCACCGGTTTAGTCGTCATTAGTCAGATCTACCTTCGTAGTCTTAAGTCTTTGGAATAAGTCCTGAAATGTTTGCAAGTAAAGAAGGTAAATATATATTGTTTCTTTCAGTTATTTTTTTATTCTTTCATAAACAAGCAATATGCTTGTCCAAGAGCTAGGAGCTATTTAATTCTGCTTTAATTAGGTTTTACTCTATCACCTAAAGATTTCGTGCTACAAGGGGTGTTGTAATACTTCATCTGTCCCCAAATGTTAACCACCCATTGATGGGAGGGGAGAGAGTATTTTGCTGGGAACGGGACTGGTTGTTATATATATTTACCCTACATTATTATGTAAGCGTTACTGTAGTCTATAACAACAAAATTTATGGTTTAGCATGTGCAATCCAATGTTGGTCTCGATAAGATGGTTCACATTTGGGGATAAATGGGGGATTTATGACACACCATGTAGTAAGAAAACCATACCTGATAGGGAAAACTAACTATATTTTTGAGATCAGCGCACTCAAATTATATAGAATCACCAACTAGTTTGTAAAAATCGATCGACAAGTTTTCAAATGTGTACTGGTGTTATCTATATAAACATTGAATAAGTAGGTGGATAGCAGAGCTGGGCACTTGCGGCATATTGCGGTACTGCGGTACTGCTGCACTACCAAACCGGTACGCGGAAATTTGAATGCGGTAGCGGTACTGCGGTACTTTCAGCGATCCTTTGCGGTACTGCGTTATGGGGGCCCGGGGTGGTAGTGCGGTGGTACCGCAAGTACCGCAGTACCGCAAAATATGCCGCAAATGCCCAGCTCTGGTGGATAGTATCCCTCCCTGCCTGACACCATTAGTCACCGAGAATGGCTTTGAATTAACCTCACCCCATCTTACAATCATGTCTGGTGATTATACCAGAATATTAATATATGGACCAAGTAACCAGGTACATTACGATTTACAAGATTCATGAGTAATTTGTCATGATTAACACGATCAAATGCTTTAGAGGCATCCAGGAAACACAAAAATATATTAGCATCTAGATTCTAGAGCTTGGTATTTACAGACCATTTCCTTCAAGGCATACACACATGTATCAGTACTGTTTCTTTTTAAAACAAATTGATTGTCACTAGTATACAGGTAACATTCATGTCTATTAATAAGTATATATTCAAACTCCTTAGGCATAATACTGGCCAAGGCTATTGGCCTATAGTCAAAGCTGTGCGCGCTACTCATGAAAACTAGCGCTAGTGAGGCAAAATAATAGCGGCGCTAGCGCTAACGCTAGTCATTTCAAAATTTAGCGACGTTAGCGCTAGCGCTAGTTTTCAATATTAGCTATAACAAATAAAAAATACCTATTATGTTAGTTACACTTCTATGCAGTAATATTGTCAAAAAGAATGTTTAAATGAAACAATTATACTATAGAACCAAAGCTTTTTATTTATTTAAATCCAGTATATTTATTTAAATCTAGCTATAACAAATAAAAAATACCTAATACCATAGAAAACAATACATTTCTTTTATTTAATTACTTGACTTATCATATATACAACAGAAGTATTTCAAGTAATATATTTGTAATTATTCAAATCAAGTAGAAAAAAAACAATACAGTATAATCAAGCTAATTTAGGTATCAACTTGTTTCAGTAGTACTTTATTACGACGACCTAGGACAATTATTTATTCAATTTTAGTAACAACAGTTTTTCAAAATTTGAATCAGACAACGAGGACCTTTTCGGCTTTAATATATCTTTTCCTGTCGAAAAAATCCTTTCCATTGCTGCACTTGACGGAATTGAAGTGTTTAATCGGATAAATAGTTTTTTGAATGAATCGGAAGAGAAGGAAGATGTATAGCCTGTTGCTTTGAAACATTTCTTAGTGGAAGGCTGTTTTGATAAAAAGACACGTACTTGTTCATTACTTTGTTGTAGAATAGTTTTATGCATATTACTATCTTTTTCGAAACAACTGAACAAATTGTCTTCCTCTTCCGTGCTGGAACCGGCAGCTTCGGGTGTGCTAATTAGCCTAATTTCCATGTCACTTTTCATGCAGTCAGCAAGACGAGTCGTCAACATTTTCCGCACCTCCTCCTCCTCCAGTGAATCAATCCATATCTGTTTAAAGCTAGGATGGGCGGCAGCGGCAGCGATGTAATTGTTGTTGTTGAATGCTTGTTGGAAATGATTTTCTATGCCGTTCACAAGAGCCATTGTAAGCGGTTGGCATGTGTGCTGTGGATCTTCAACAATGGTCTTCAGTTTGGAGAGACAGGCGTACAACGTGGGCAAAAGGACACCCATATAGGCATTTTGTTCACCCTGCAGAATGTCCAATGATTGGGCGAGTGGTTTCATTGCAGAAATGTAATCTTTAATGAATACTATTTCAGACAAGGTGAATCACACAATTCCCAGCTCATCAAAAATGTTGTTTACTGCCGCTTCTTTAATAGATAGTAAGATGTTTATCCGTGCTAAAGCATCATACGTTGAATTCCAACGTGTGTCACATGCTACCACCAACCGCATTCCTAATTTGCTTTGAATTAGATCAGCAGATACGGTGCTCCGATTCTGCTTGTTCCACAACGATTGTGACTTAGCAAATGCAGATCTACAAACTTTTTTAAATGTTGGATTAGTTAATGCCTTCTCTGAATCTGATGTTGCTACTAAATTGAGTGTATGCGCTGCGCAACGATGATGTTCTGGTAGAGTATAAACATGGGTTACATTGCTCAGCAAAGTTTGACCTTGACCATTCATTACAATTACATCACATAGTTCACATTATATATAAATACATAACAGAAAATAAGACGTTGAAATATACACCACGTAGCTAAGAAACACTGCTGTATAAACCTAAAAAATATTAAATATGTTAATAACATTGGTATTTGGTATTGGTAGTATCTATAACATTTCTAACTACACTGAACTCATCTTAGGATAACGTAAACTAATGAAAAATATATCTCAGTTAACCTTAAATATCAAAAATATATAACTTTTAGCCTATCACAACAGAAAACAATTTAACAAATTAATGCTAATATTAAGCATAAGTTTATAACTTACTTGTTTCGGCAGCTCCAACAGTCAGCGGTTGTTGCGACGTAGTTAACGTGAGCAAGTTTTGACTTTAGTTCATCACTCGTTTGGTTAAATTGCTTAGCAATTCCATTCACTAAAGCTTTTCTTCCTAATACTTGTATTCCCGGTTGAAGTGTTGTGATCAATGTTTTGAAGGCCTCGGCCTCTACTATTTTGAAGGTCAGCATTTCCTCTATTACCAACTTTGTAACTAGATCGTTAACTTTGCTTTTGCTGATTTTGTTGCTGCCTGCTACCATTTCAGTCAGTTTGCGTTCTTTGGGTTTTGATGAACTCTCTTCCAACGCTGCTGAATCAGAGTTTCGTTTTTTCCCTTTATTTTGAGTGGCGCCTTCTTTTGCGCAGATTTCAAACTCTTTAAGTTTATAAGGATGTTTACTGCTAAGGTGGGATTTTAAATTGAAAGTTGACTTTTTATTGACGCTGATTACTTTGTTCTTGGGTAAACATAACTTACACTTGAAATTAAAACTGTTGTTGTTTTTCGCAGTTCTGTCACAAACAAACTCAAAATACTTTTCAATGTAAGGCCACGGATTTTTAACTTTTATTTGCTGGTCAGCAGAAGAAGACGCCATCCTTTCGTAAACGTAATGAAAAAATCGAGCGGGAGAGAAACACAACCACACTCCGTGACTTCGGCTGTATGACTAATAACTGACAAGCACAGGGTTGCCAGATGATATTTCTTAAAATCGGACAGATGTGTCCCAAAAATCGGACATTTAACATTGAAATCGGACAGACCCAAATTTTTCAGTTTCGTTCCATTATTTTAGGCTAAAATCGAATACTATAACCTTCCAACCACCTTATCACCCATATGTAATTCAATAACATACTTTGTAAGTACTCCATTATCAGTTTCATTATATTAAATGCTAATAAATGGAAATATTTCTGAGCTTCGGACCAGAAAGCTGAAAAATAATGTTTCCTTTCCCTCCTAATAAACTTTTCCAAATTAATCAATCCTATATAAATGTTCTACGAACTTAAAAATATGAAAAAAAAGAAGATTTATTTTCATTTAATATGCCTACCTTTTTTAAAACCACTGAAAGAATGTCATCAAATGATTCCAGCACCTCCAAATTTTCAGCATCTACTATTTCACTCGTACTTGGTTCTGTGGGATCGTTGGGGCTTTGACATTGTACATTTTGCTGTTAAAAAGACAACATTTGTTTCGTAACTTCAAAGTTTTTGCAGCGCTGTTCATTTGTTAGAAGATGTGTTCTTATATGGAGGAGCGCATCTAAGTTTTCAGGGACTATTTTATTTCTAGCTTTGGTCTTTACATTTGTTACGTGGGAAAAGACTCTTTCAACAAACGCAGTACTGACAGGAATACAATACGAATCCCAGGCAATGGTTGCAAGTTCATGGTAGCACTTTTCGCCAGCAGCATTTTCATAATTTAGAACATACACCCAAAAGTCGATAGGATTTTTCGGAATTTGTTTGTCTGGAAATTCATCCCGCCAATTAACTTTCATTAAAATTCGTTCGTATTGGTTAGCTACCGTCATTGCATTGAATTTTTCTTGTTTGATTAGGTGTTCAATGTTGACTTCACTAAACAGTGGTCTAGTGTGGCTAAGTATAATATTTGGATCAAAGCACTTAACATATTTCATCATTTTCATTGTGGAGCTATCGATTCTTTGGTCAACTTGTTTGATAATTTCCATCAAAAAATCAAGACAGCGTTGCTTGATCACGTTCTTTCTGTCCACGCTTAAGCTACTGCATTTCAACTCATATTCAGTAGACGCTTATGAAACGTTTTAAAACGTATATTCAGACTTCAGTGCCTACATGGCGATCTGACCAATCTAAAGAAGCAGAACTATAAATACAGAAGTTATATTTGTTTTAAAAGTAAAGAAACCTAATAACTGTGTAGGTACGGGTAATTATAGGGAATGAAATGAAAGGAATACTCGAATGGGAGAATGAAGAGATGAAAGACAGATTATAAACAAACGAAATGGATAAGGAATCGAGTGACTAAATGAGTAAATAAATGAAATAAAAAATATAAGAAGTCTTCACAAGCAGAAAGTGAATGTGATAACAAATAAATATAACTCTTAGCTCGTTAGTGTTACTATTCATAGCTTATCAAATCCGTAGGATCGAAAATAAAAGAAATAACTAAGCACGGATATTTTCGTGACATCATGTCGCACCTATGAAATTAGTGGACATTCTTACCTTTATTGAAATACACTGAAATAACTATGGCGTGAGAGTGAATGAATAAACACAGATGAATAGACAGAAGGACAGTTAAATAATTAATTGAAAAATAATAGTGGAGGACAGAAAACACGTTATGATAAATATCAGCTTCAGTGTAATTTGGTTTAGCAGACAAATTCAAGTGAAAAAAAGACCACTCTTTCACTCGCGATGTAATGTGAATTTTTTTTTAAAAATTTGTAAATTACACAGGCCTGCGAATGAGAACTTTGTATGAGTTGTTTTCTTACCAATAACTGATTTTATATAATTAAACTACGCTGATTTCGAATAAGGTGTCCATTTTTTCTATCACGTAAGGATTTCTGCAAACTGGAAGGGAAAAAACAACATAAACAAATTTTATTTATTTCAATTTACATTAGGTACATTTTTCGCTTTGTTATACTAATTACAAATGCAAACAACTTTAAAAAAAAAAGAAGACTATTAACGTCAATTACATATTCGTCTTTATTTGTCCCGAGTTTGAAACCGTTCTCCTTGTTCTTCGCTGAGTGCTCCGTGATTCTCAGGGAAGTAATCAAAGTGTGAATGTAAGAAATGTAATTTTAAACTCGTATTACAACTCAACTCTTTGAACTTATTTAGCATGTTTGGGTCCTTGTTGTTCCCCCAAAATTTGCTGATAACATCCTTAAAAGCAATCCACGCTTCTTTTTCAAGATTGTTCATTGTTCTTTCAAAGTGTTCATCCAAAGTCAGTTTTCTAATCTGGGGACCAACGAAAATTCCTCCTTTCAATTTTGCTTCCGAAAGAGTTGGGAGTTTATCACACAGATACTTAAAACAATCCCCATCTTTGTCTAAGGCCTTAACATATTGCTTTGACTTAATTTGTACATGTATTACGGTGTTCTTCAAATAGGACAGAATCGGACAGTTTTGGGTTGTCTGGTTCATTTGAATTTTATTCGGACAAGCGGACCTCAAATAGGACAGAATCGGACAGTTTTGGGTTGTCCGGTTCACTTGAATTTTATTCGGACAAGCGGACCTCAAATAGGACAGACTGTCCGAAATCGGACAAACCTGGCAATCCTGGACAAGCAAGCAATGCAGAATGAGGGAACCGCCGCCAGCATACATGTTCGTACATGTTTGAAACGTTCAAACTCGTATGGAATAGAAGGACTTTAAATTCATTTTTGAAATAAAAATTAGCGCTAGCGCATAGCAGCGTTAATTTTTATTTCAAAAACTAGCGGCGCTAGTCACAGCTCTGCCTATAATTATCTTTACTATTAATTTTATCCTTTTTATCCTTTTTATCCTTTTTATCTTTTAGTACTGGTAACAAAACAACGGATAACATTGTATCTGGCAAAATACCATGTATGAGTAAACCTGTAAAGCACAAGCGAGTCCCTTCCCTGTTTTTATGCCGGGGTTGTTTTTTTTTGTATATGTAAACAGAACAGCGGTAAGTTTTACACATTTTTATTACATTTTTACTCCGACTTTGAAGTAGGCTATAAATCTGTTAAATCAAGACTAAAAAACTATACTAATCTGGATACCTCAATTTGTCTATATGCTGATTAATCAATGCAAAAGATAATTTTTGGGGAGGGGGCCCCAAAAATATTAAGATTTTGATAAGGGGTCCGCAGTACAAAAAAAGGTTGAGGAACGCTGCCCTATTTAATATAACCAATAACTTACTCAATAGTTTCGTATGTATGATTTTTTAAACTTCTGAAACACTTCAAACTCGGATGTATCTGAAATGTCAAATGGGTATAACTTTGTTATTTTATGAGGATGAGCGACGGTTCAAGAGTTCTCTGCAGCATCCCACCTCATTTGTGGGGTTTGGTGAAAGAGGGAATTAATTTCCGATCTCCTGCCCTCGTAGCCAGCCACGCATGGCTGGTCAGGGACTTTGCCGAGGAACCTGTCCAGCTGGTTCTAGAAATTATTAAGGTTGGTGTGCTGGAGGTTCACTTCTTTTGTCAGAACATTAAAAAGTTTCGAGACTCGTATTCTGAGGGTATTTTCCAACCTCGTTTTCATGGCCCCCTCTCCCACCGTAGTTGGGACAGTACAAAATCTGCCTCTTCTCTCATTCCAGTTTGTTTCTATTTCATTTCTAAGGTTAGGGACAAAACCCTCGAGTATTTTCCATATGTACATTATTGTGTACCATTCGCGTCTTGTTTCGAGAGAGTAGAGTTTCAGGGATTGTAATCGAAACCAGTAGTCTTCACCTTTCGTTTCCTTTATCTTAGATGTAAAAGTCCTTTGTATAGCTTTTATGTTCGCACTGTTTCGTTTTCTGTATGAGCTTGTGAGTATTGAGCAATATTCAGTTATTGGTAGGACTAGACTCTTCCATAATTTTAGCACGCTGGTTGTTTTTCTGCTGCGGAAGTTCCTCCAGATGATTCCCATTATTTTTCTAGCTGTTGTAATTTTAATGCTATAGTGCTTTCTGCATTCTGCATCCGACGACATTATTACTCTTTTGAATAATGTTTCAATGTCATTTTGTAATTTTTCTGTCACCTTCGTTCAATATTTCCTTGCACATCTTTGTGTCATCCGCGAAACATGATATAATACCGTCATTACTCTATTTAATACCACTCTTTGTAGTCTTTGGGTCAGAAAATTAAATATACATCTTCCGAGCTTCTCATTATTTCCTGTATTCTTAAGTTTCTGTGCTATAATTCCGTGGCCACATTTATCGAAGGCTTTAGCAAAGTCAGTGTATATTACATCTATGTTTTGTCCTCGACACAATGTTTCCAATATTTTTTCCTGGTGGTCTAATAGCTGTGACAGGCATGATCCCACCCTGAAGCCATGTTGATTTGGGTTGTATAAATTCTTTTCTTGTAGATAGTTAGTAGTTTTGCCTCTAATTATACGTTCAAAGCACTTTATACGGTAGGAAGTGAAAGATACTGGCCGATAATTCTTAGGCATTACTCTGTTACCACCTTTAAATAACGGGGCAATGTTTGCATTTAATAAAAATAATAATAGTTACGCACAAATTTCCACGATTGCTATGACGCAATATACGAAGTGTGTTTAAAAAGTTCCCGAACTGGTTATGCTGCGCGCGCATCACATGACGCGCATGCGCGTCATGTGATGCATGTTATAGTGTGACTCAGTCTGTGTCCAGTGACGGTTATCGCTTGTTGATATCGAGAGAACAAAATACAATATCAACAAGTGGTAACCGTCTTTGGACACAGATTGAGTTACACTACAACATGCATCACATGACGCGCATGCGCGCAGCATAACCAGTTCGGAAACTTTTTGAACACACCTCGTACATGTGAAACGTTTCCATGGTAACTAATGTAGATGTTAGTGTCGTCATGTTTCATCTATACTTATTTCTGACGTGGACAGAAATTTTTTTTTCGTAATATATATATATATTATATATATATATATATATATATATATATATATATATATATTTTAACTGCAAACAACACAGTATAATTAATGTAAAGAACGACGCTTGTATAGAAGAACGTTCCGCACAAGATGAGGAGGGAGAACGAACAAATGAAAAATGAGGTAACCACCCGGGAATCGAACCCGGGATCTTCCGATTGCCGGTCAGATATGCTAACCACTACACTATGGGCCTCGATTAATCAGAAGTCGTAATTCTTCTACATACGAGCAGAAACCATATACAGGGTGGGCCGAAAGTCTGGATCCATAGGAAAATATTTATTTTAATACATAAATTACAACAAATGGTAAATACTTAAAATGAATATCAACTTTAACTCGTAAATGCGTATCCGTGATACTGTACAGTGGTTCGTACTCCAGTATAAACAACAAATTATAACAAATGCTCAAATTGGCGGCCTCTGACATCGAGACACTTAGGGATGGAATGTATGATTTTTAATAATTCTTCGAATTTACGTTCTCGAGATGCGTGTTTCATTTGATAATCTTCTTGTTGACTTTACTGGACTATTCGTTAAAGTTTCACATACCATTGCAGAGGTATTTTCATCAGTTGCAGTTTTTGGACGACCAGAACGCCGTCGATCATGTACACTTCCTGTTTCTTTGAAACGTTTAAACAACTTGCCAACAGTCGCATGTGTTACTGGATGCTTATCAGGATGATTTCTATTGAATTCGGTAGCAACTTCTCTGTGTGTAGCGCCCTGTCTTGGGTACATGAGCACAAGTTCTACCCGGTCTTCTGTTGTTAGATTCGAAGCCATTTCTGGGCTGAAATAAAAAAGTATTTGAGTATTTATACTGGAGTACGAACTACTATACAGTATCACGGATACGCATTTACGAGTTAAAGTTGATATACATTTTAAGTATTTACCATTTGTTGTAATTTATGTATTAAAATAAATATTTTCCTATGGATCCAGACTTTCGGCCCACCCTGTGTATATATATATAATATATATATATATATATATAATCATGTCATGTCGTGTCATATCTTTTCATATGTATTATCTTTGCTTGAAGTCAGCGAAAGAATGGACTCGTTTTCCCGCTTCTTTGATCCTTCCAGGATCATGTCATGTCATTTTCAACTTTGTGGTCTGTACCCACTACCCAATACCACAGTGTAGATATATATATTTACACAGTGTTGGGCTTACGGCATTTTCAGCCTGCGCAGATTCTGAATGAGTCAGCGAGCAGCTGTTGGCCTTTAGTGACTCTTGACTCCAATTTCCCAAAGTGGAGTCGCTTGTTCCCCATTTTCTTTTTACCTCATTACTGAAATGGAAGTTTCTACATTGTTACAGAGTACTGCGGTTCACTTTAAAGGCATTTTGCATTTATTTACAATATACAACTTTAATTAATTTCGAATGCTTTGAATATGAGACGCCATTAATTTTTTGTTTAGAGTTTAATCATTGCATCATCAACCCCCAGCATCTTTGATTGGCTGAAAAAATATCCTCCGGCGGAGTTGCATGATTATAATATTGTAATTTTTAAAAACATTAATTAATTAAGAAATTATAAATTAAGTACGTAATTTTATAAAAAAATAAGTTTTGTACGGTGAAATTAATAAAATTTGCCTGATTCACCCTCATTTTAAAAATGTATATACCTATATGACTACTGGTGGGGGTTTGAACAAGACCAAGACATTTTTACAGGACATTTTACATTTTACAGGACATTTTTACCAGGACATTTTTACAATTATATATATATATATATATATATATATATATATATATATATATATATATATAATGTAGAGGCCGACCGGAAATCCTTTCCTCACCGTTCTCAAACATCATGGAATGAACAAAGGCTATACACGTGAGGAGGAAACAGATTTTGTGGTATTTCCCGAAATACCAGAGGACGTCACCAAGGCCTATAAAATGCTGGTTCTTTCACAAATCATCCTCACTTGCCATCTCGTTTTTGTTGTTACGTCTCTCTCTCAGCACCTTCGTCAGTAGCACCACTCGTCACGCCACCCGCTCTCCGGCCTTCACCTGAGAGCGGCCCGCTGTTCCTTCAACGCTCCGGTCGAGTATACACGAAGTCTATCATCAAGTAAAGCCCTCTACAATTTTATCTTGCAAGAAGCAACATCACTGCTGCAGGAGTTTCCGTTGGCCCCTTTTCAACAAGTCCCTACCGGCCTTCAACACTCATCCTCTCGCCGGTAAGGCCAGTCCGCTTGCAGAAGCAATCCTTCGAAGCCACACTTCCAAGCCACAAGCCTACCTTTGCCTTCGTGTTAAGCAATTCCCGCGTAGCCTACACAGTGTAACCGCAGCCTCGCGAATAGGCTGTACCCAAAAGTGTATGCAAGCAACCGGCAATCTCACTCTCTCATTACGACTGCGGTAGGCCTCTACAATTATTTTACCGTATTCAATTATCTTACTGTATTTGTATCCGCTTGCTTATTTGCTCATCTATGCATTTCATTTTACTTACCTAATCCATTTACTGAACCATTGAACCATATCGTACTTTCATTATTTCAGTTATTATTGGCTTAATTACTTATTCTGTGTTCACCCCTGCATATCTCGTTAGCCTACCTGAATTAGTGTACTTACTTAACAATTAGACTGTGTAACCATTTCTTATTGCTAATAACCAGTCTTTTTTAGCATAGTATAAATACCGTTATATAATTGTTAATCACTATAAATACCATTATTGAATTGTTAATCACTGTGAACAAATAATTGATTTATTTTCGTAATTAAACACAAAACAACAAGGTAGTTTATCTCTCCTTATTAAATATTGTTTGTTTGGGCTGTAGGCCCAAGCTGGTGACGCCTAATTATTCATTTCAGTTTTATTCAGTAATTATAGTAAGCCTACTTTCTTAGTCACATCAAATCGGTGATCTGTAGGCAATATATATATATATATATATATATATATATAAGTGAATTCCAATTTGCCACTAATGAAATACAAAACATATTAAAATTACTTGAAACTTCAGCAACAAATATTCTAATTTGCGGAGATTTTAATTTCCCATTCATATCATGGAAGAAAAATGACGAAGTTATATATGTTGAGAAGTTTCATGGCAACATTACTAAAGATGATACAACCCAAGCAATAAAGTTATTAGATATGATGGAACATTACGCCCTTACTCAGGAAATCTGTGAAGCTACTAGGAAAGAGAACGCATTGGATTTAATTTTGACAAATAACAAATAAAAAGGTAACGCACACAAATTTTTCCGACTATAACCTAATCGATATACAATTGAAGTTAGCACCCAGAGGTCTGAAAACGCATCCCAGAGAGGCAGAAGGCATATTTGAAGGCTTAAACACAAATTCAAAGAAAGTAGATTGGAAAAGTGTAAATAAAGACTTAAAGGAAGTAAATTGGGAATTGCTACTTCACGAGAAGACTCCATAACAAATACTAGGTATAATGGAGTCTGAAACCAAACCTATATTACTGAAGCATGTTCCAGAGAGATAAAAGAGAAAACGTAGCAAGCTCGAGAGAAAAATCAGGACACTATTTAGACAAAGGAAGTAAACCGTAAAACATCTCCACAGATGCAAAACTGATGCAAGGAGACTCAAACTAGAGAGGAAACTAGGCGAAGTAGAAATGGATCTAAAGCAAACATTCATACATAAGACAAACGAGGAGGAAAACAAAGTAACAGAAAACATAAAAAAATAACCCAAAATACTTCTACACTTTTGTGAAAAGGAAAATGCAGTGCAAAGAGAGTATTGATTCGTTGATAGACGGGGAGGCCAGATACACAAATGACCCCAAAAAATGAGCGAACAGCTTAAGGAACAATTTAACTTTGTGTTTAGCACCACTAAGTCCAAGATGAAAGTAGAAAACGCAGATGAATTTTTCGACATTGATACAAATCAGCCAAGGACAAATTCTGGCACAAACCTATTAATGGACTTAGAGTTTTCGGAAGGAGATGTAATTAAGGCTCTATCACAGATGCAAGACAATTCGGTAACAGGGCCAGACACATGGAGTGCCACATTTCTGAAGAAATTTGAAGAGAGTATTGCCAAACCGCTATACTTACTTTGGAGGAAATCACTCGGCACAGGACATATATATATATATATATATATATATATATATATATATATATATATATTATATATACAGGGTGGGCGGAAAGTAGCTCCCTATTTTGGATTGGTAAAAAAATACGTATATTATCCATTTATTTCAGAAGAAATAATATGAAAAGGGAGCATACATGGTAGGTTTTCTCTAAAATTCAATGTGGGCTCCAACTCTTTCCACCAGCTTCTGGAGCCGCCCAGGAATGGCGTCCACTGACTTTAGCAGGAACTCCGGCGGGATGGAGGACATGACTTCCCGAATTCGGTCCTCCAGTTCTTCCAATGTCCTCGGTTTGGTGCGGTAGACTTCTTCCTTTACCCACCCCCAAAGAAAGAAGTCGCACGGTGTCAAGTCGGGGCTCCTGGCTGGCCATTGATGTGGACCACGACGACCCATCAACGCCCAGGGAAGTGGGCATCCAGCCACTCACGGACAACAAGAGCGAAGTGCGGAGGGCGCCATCTTGCATAAATATCAGATCGTCGATGTTCTCCCATGTGCTGACAACCGGCCAGACCTCGTTTCGTAACATAGCAAGGTACCGCTCAGCATTCATGGTGTTGCGCAGAAGGAACGGGCCCACAACCTGATCTGAGGTCATACCACACCACACCGTTACACTGAACCGATTCTGCCGTTTTTCAGCGGTAACCGTGCGACTTCTTTCTTTGGGGGTGGGTAAAGGAAGAAGTCTACCGCACCAAACCGAGGACATTGGAAGAACTGGAGGACCGAATTCGGGAAGTCATGTCCTCCATCCCGCCGGAGTCCTGCTAAAGTCAGTGGACGCCATTCCTGGGCGGCTCCAGAAGCTGGTGGAAAGAGTTGGAGCCCACATTGAATTTTAGAGAAAACCTACCATGTATGCCTACCTTTTCATATTATTTCTTCCGAAATAAATGGATAATATACGTATTTTTTTACCAATCCAAAATAGGGAGCTACTTTCCGCCCACCCTGTATATATATATATTTATTTATTTATTATAATGTTTCAGACCAACAAACACCCTGGGATCCACTCATGGCTGGTCTACCTAACTGTGTTCGTAATTGTATATTGTGCATGTCCTCCGTCCTGGCGGAGAGGACCTACAATTTTACGTGGGTTCCGAACCACAAAGCCTTAATTTTACTACCTTAAACTATACCCAATCTATCAACATATGCGTCTAATCTATTTTTAAATATGTTTATAGACGTGCTACTAATTACTTCTACCGGCAAATTATTCCATCTATTTACTATTCTATGCGTAAAAAAATTTTTGGCAATTGCTGTCTCGAATCTTCTACTTGTCAACTTACACCCGTTATTTCTAGTCCTATCTCTATCTACGTTATCGAACCCATTTATAATTTTAAAAACCTGGATTAGATCACCCCTTAGCCTCCTAGTCTCGTGTGTAGTCAATTTTGACTTCTTAAGCCTATCCTCGTACGACTTCGACCTAAGCGATGGAATCATCTTAGGTGCTCGTCTGAACTCTTTCCGCATATACGGGTTCCAAAAATGGATCGCGTACTCCAAATGGAGTTTAACTAATGATTTATAAAGAGGAACAATAATATCGCGTGATTTGTACTAAAAATTCCGAGCTTTATTGACCGCTGCTGTACTTTGTTTCGTCACTTTTAAATCACCAGTGACGATAACTCGTAAATCTTTTTCCTGCTCTACGCTTGCTAACTCTTTCCTTGACATACTATATGCAAAATTACCGTTACGCGAACCTATATGTAAAATTTTGCACTTATCGACGTTAAATCTCATTTGCCATGTGACTGACCAATCAACGATTTTATTCAGATCTTCCTGGATTTTACCTCTATCTTCGTCATTAATCGCCCTACCACCCAAATTCATGTCATCCGCAAATTTTGAAACTGTACTGACTAGGCCGACATCTAAATCGTTAAAATAATAAGGAAAAACAAGGGGCTCAGTACAGAACCCTGAGGAACGCCGCTCGCTACATTAGCCCAAGACGACATGTGTTTCCTGCCTCGCAACCACTCTTCTATCCAATTTATTACTACACCCCTGATTCCATGAGCCTTAGTTTTTTCAATGAGTCTTTTGTGCGGTACGGTGTCAAACGCTTTTTGAAAATTTAAATATAGTACATCAACAGCCCGATGACTAACGTAAACGTCAACCACGCTTTGAAAAATTCTAAAAGATTAGTTAAGCAAGATTTGTTTCGCCTAAAACCGTGCTGTGTATTTCTAACTAAGGTATGCAATTCTAAGTGTTCGACTATACGATCCCTAATTATTCATTCCAGTAGCTTACCTACAACAGGCGTTAAACTGATTGGCCTATAATTTCCCGCCGCACCTTTATCGCCTTTCTTAAAGATAGGTGTTACGTTTGCTAACTTCAAATTATCTGGTACGCACCCCTCAGAAATAGACGCATTAAAAATCTTTGTTAGCGGCACAACAATGCTATCTTTTAATTCTTTTAGTTGTATGGGATATATGGAATCCGGCCCCGGTGATTTACGCGTTTTCATTTTATCAATATAGCGCATTACCTCCCTTCACTAACCACAATATATCCAAAATATTACCATTATCAAAGGTATTATGTCTATGACCGTAGGGATATTCGTTACATCTTCTATAGTAAAAACTGACGTAAAAAATTCGTTTAGCAAGGTAGCCATTTCCTTGTTTTCAGAAACTAGATCTCCGTTTACATTTTTCAAAGGCCCCAAGACACTTTTTACTGGATTTCTATTATTGACGTATTGAAAGAATCGCTTGGGGTTTTCTTTACCGTCACGAGCTATGGAGATTTCAAATTCGCGCTTGGACTTTTTTATTACACTTTTCGCTTCACGCCTTAGAGATATGTAGTTGTTTCGTAACCACAAATTGTCTTTATCGCACTTATGTAGCCTATAAGCCCTATCTCTACTCTTTATAATGTCTCCTACTCTAGAAGTAAACCACAAGGGCTTGTTGTTTACTTTCGCACGCTTAATTTTGTACGGTACACATTCCTCATTTATAGTCCTAAATACTGTTTCGAACGATTCCCACATTAGTTTTGCGTTGGAGTTCCCCATTACGTTTTCCCAATTGACGTGTGACAATTTATTTCGAAATTTACTAAAGTCTGCGTGCTGGAAGTTAGGAATTTTAGTCGAGTTAGTTGGTTTCGAGTGACTTACTGAGAGGACAAACTCTACCATATTGTGATCGCTATTGCTTAACGGTTCTATTACTTGAAGATCAGTAATTAGCCTATCATCCGTAGTTATTACTAAATCTAAAATACTGTCCAACCTCGTAGGTTCCCCAACCTTTTGAATAAGAAAGCTATCCTCGAGAAAATTAACTAAACGATTACCTTCCGCGTCTCCCTGCATTGTATCGTAATTCACGTTGGCGCAATTAAAGTCACCCATAACTAAAGCCTGCTCACTACCGATTATTCTCTTTAGTTCACGATATAACGCTTCGTCCGTATCAGCTGTTTGATTAGGGGGCCTATATATAACCGCAACAAGTTTGAAATCGTTCAATTTAAGTTCTGCTATAGTCGAATCTATCGGTTCTGGAATTGTGTGCTTTACTTCTATAACGTTCGCAATATTATCTTTGATACAACATAACACCGCCTCCTCGCCTACCTATTCTGTTTTTAACAAAAAGTCTATAACCTTTAATTTGATACTCCCCTACAAAGTCACGAGTTTCAGTGCTAAGCCACGATTCATTTATCGCAATTATATCATAGTCTTTACAAGCAATTAAAGAAAAAAATTCGTTTTTTATTTCGTAGGCTACGAGCATTTAAGGATAGAACCTTCAAATTGTTTGTAATTGCGACACCTTCGCGAGCGCAGGGAAATTTGTGGAATTTACGCTGGGACCGTTCGAGTTACGGCAGCCTGAAAAGAAGAGACAGTATTATGAAATAGTCTTCCTAAACGCGCAGCTCCAACGTCATTAAGATGAAGTCCATCTCCGAGGAACAAGTCCCTCCTGCCGTAGAAACTGTTCCAAAAATTCGCAAAATGCACTCCTTCCTGTTGGCAAAGAGACTTTAGGTTATTGTTAATATAGGTCGCCTTGCTGTAGAAATCGTTACGTTGGATAATTCGAGGAAGTATACCTGTTAAAACAATCTTATTAGTTTTTTCCTTTAATCGCTCTAGTAAGTCCCTGTACCTAGCCAGCAGTTCTTCCGATCTAGAATTTAAAACGTTATTAGTACCGACATGAATAACATACGTTGTGTCCTCGGAGGTACCGTCTGTAAATTGGTCAACACTATTAGTTATATCCTCCACCCTTGCACCAGGGTAGCAGTAACGGCGCCTACGACGAGGGTTCTCCCACAGAATTCCTCGAGCTGCCCTCGAACAATGGAATCGCCAACGAGTCGTATTTCCGGTTCATCAGCATCATCGAAACCTAAAACAGAAAACTTATTGTTTGTTATTACTGGTAGACATGTCTTAGGTTTTCTCAATGGGGCTCCATTACGCACTCGAACGAAGGGTTGGGAACTAGGGGAAGAGAGAGGGCTATTAATACTATTTATATTATTAGTAGAAACTGAGGCAGGAGGGGTCGTAACTGGAGTCTCAAGGGATTCTAATTTTGCCGTCAGGAGCATCACGCTTTCTTCAAGCCTCACCCTGGCCTCCCTCTCACGTTCTAACTCGTTCCTCAGCACTTCCATGCTTGAGCACCACCTGCAAACTAACTGTTCATTATTATTGCCATTGTAAACGCGTAAGCGGCAAATTTCCCTTCACAGCGACTGCAAGTACTTGGCGGGGGTGCCATGCTTTTAATTAGTTAAACAAAAAAACAAAAAAAAAAAAAAACGAGCGTTTGGAAATTAATAAATTACAACGTAGGTCTACCGCGTTCTTGAAACACAGAAACAGGTTCTTGTAACACAAATTTATACTAAATGAATATAGAATTAAGCTACCGACAAAAGATCTGTAAAAGAAGAGTATTTATAATACTTATCTGTCCGCGATTCGACCCGACGTTTTTCCTTTTTTTCACACGGTTGTGACCACACTCTACCTGACCTCTCGAAGGAAGGAAAAATGAATCCTATGACCACGTTTTCTGATAGATTTGAAAAACAAACAAGGCAAGCCACGTGCAGTAGCCTTGGTTTGATCAAATAATATAGTAGTGAATAACGTCAATAAATGAAATATATTCGTTAATGAATGATTAGTAGCACGAAGTAATTTAGTTTAGAATGCACCGAACACTATTTTTTTTTAAAACACTTCAACGAAAACCACTTATTCAATTGATAACACTGGACACTCGATAAAACACGTCTGTTCACAAGGAAAGCCTAAGGAAACTGGCTAGTACTTGTGAGTTTGGCCCTAACCTAATAGAAATGCTACGGGATAGATTTGTCATGGGTTTGAGAGAGGAGGCCACTCAGCGAGAACTATTGACAATTAAAAACCTAACTTTTGATGTTGAAGTAGTACTAGCCACAACTAGGGAAGCTGCTGCTAAGGATGCAAAGGCATTTGGTGATGTGAATTTGATCATGCCTAAATCTAATATTTACCTAAATAGTAGGTCTACAGGAACTAAGGCTAAAGATAATCCAAAGGTTAGCCAAAGAAACTTTCTAAAAGCAGATAGTTCAAAAAATTGGCCTAAGCAAAGTGCTAAACCTAAAAAGCCTTGTACTGGCTGTGGCAAACAGCATTGGGAGGTAGACTGCCCTTTCAAGGAGGCAGTATGTTATAAATGTAACAAGGTTAGACATATAGCAAAGGTTTGTTTTTCTAAAATGCATAAACCTCCTTTATCAGCCAACAGTCTAAAGCAGTCACAGATAGGCTCTGAATATATTTTCAGTCAGGATGGCACGACAAATGCTGGTCCTTATATTATAGATGTTACTATAAATAAAGTCAAACTTCCAAAGGAACTGGATACAGGTGCAGCTAGAACTATAATTTCTAAGGATTATTTTGTAGAAAAATTCCAAAACTCCATACCACTATATCATTCTAAGGCTACTCTGAGAAAATATGGAAATGTTGAGATGCCAATAGCACTGTGTAATACTGATTCTGTTTATATATAATTTTTTGTTTTTATATGCATTTGTAGGTGCTGAGTCCAAATCTGGCCTTGGTTTGTGTGTATCATTAATGGTTTCAGAGATAATCCATTTTTCATGTTTTACCAGTATAATGTTATTATGGGCGCAGCAATATTAGAATAATCAGGAATTGTTGAGAACAATCCGGATGTTCGTTGACAGTTTGTTGCTCTAGAAATTGTCCGAAACTTCCACTGTGCTATATAAAGAAGAGCGCAGAGTCTGAGAAGTCAGTAAGTGTGAGCACACAAAGAAAGCAGGTTGTTTGTCTGATGGTTACCAGCACTGAGGTACTGTGTTTCTGTGCTTCTCTGTGCTGACGATTTGAGTGTTATCGATCCTTTTTTATTGCGAACATTATTTCAGTGTTGTGAATACATCTTTTTTCTGGAATCTGTAATCTGTTGCAGATTTAATAACTCTTCTCTCTATATCTGCAGGTTATGATTAATGTAGTACAGTTTGGTAAAGAGAATGGCAACTAGAGCTTGTAAACACTCGCCGGATATATTCTGCTACGTTTGTGAGTACTACATAGGCCCCAAGCAAGTATCGCACAAGATTGTGAAAGGCACCAAGTTCTGGATCGCGTATCGGCTCTATTTTGGTATGCCTATGGGTGACCAAGATAAGCCCTGGGCACCCCATGTGATCTGTGGAAGCTGCCACTCCACACTTGAAGGGTGGCTGTGGGGAGTACGCAAGGCAATGCCCTTTGCAGTACCCAGAATATGGAGAGAACCAAAGAGCCACTACGACGATTGCTACTACTGCATGGTAGATGTTTCTAAGTACAAGAAAGTTAAAGGAAGGCAGACTCTTCAGTATCCAAGCATAGCGTCGTCCATAGTTCCTGTACCACATGGCGAAGGTCTTCCAATACCACGTCCACCAGAACAGGTATCTATCCGTTAGTTTACCTTCTGTATTTACAGACTGTGGGTCATTATGTGTCGATTTTTCTTAGTGCTGATGCTCTTCTACATATATAGCTATGCCTATATTTTGTTTCTTTGCTTTGCAGCTGAGATGTCAGCTGGTGAGGACAGTCATGATGAAGAATATACAGTAACTTTCAGTACAAACCCTCACTTTCCAAATCAGAGGGAATTGGACGACTTAATTAGAGATTTGGGTCTGACAAAATCAGAGTCTGAGCTTCTGACTTCCAGACTCAAAGAGTGGAATTTGCTTGGAGAAGACTGCAAGAGCACTGTATACCGAAAGCGGCATGAAGAGTTTGCAAGGTTCTACGATGTCATTGGCTCTCTCTGTTATTGCAGCGAGGTTAATGGTCTATTCACAGCTATTGGGTTAACACATATACCCTCAGAATGGTGCCTGTTTATTGACAGTTCAACTCGGAGTTTAAAAGCTGTTCTACTCTACAATGGGAACAAATATCCATCTATGCCAGTTGCACATTCTGTTCAAATGAAAGAGGACTATGAAAATGTCAAACAACTGCTCACTCAAATCAGGTATGAACAATATAACTGGGACGTGTGGTGATTTCAAATGATTGGTTTCCTGTTAGGTTTACAAGGAGGGTTTACTAAATATTCATGTTTTCTTTGCCCGTGGGATAGCAGGGCTTCAACTGAGCACTATAAAACAGTTCAGTGGCCTCCACGCGAAGGACTGCAACCAAGAAAGTACAATGTATTCAGGGAACCTCTTGTGAAGCCTGACATAGTTCTGCTACCACCTCTCCATATTAAGTTGGGTCTAATTAAGCAGTTTGTAACTGCGTTAGATTTTGGAGGGGAAGTTTTCCAACAAATTCGGGTCATGTTCCCTAAACTCTCTGAGGCCAAAGTCAAGGCTGGCATCTTTGTAGGACCACAAGTCAATGCGCTGTTGAATTCAAAGAACCTTGAAGCCAAGATGACTCCGATCGAAAAAGAGGCTTGGTGTGCTTTCCGTGATGTGGTTTGTGGGTTTTTAGGCAACCATAAAGCACCAAACTATAAGGAGTTAGTGTCAAACTTGATTAAGTGCTATGGCAAAATGGGGTGCCGTATGTCATTAAAATTACACACACTGCATTCACATCTAAACTTTTTCGTGATAACCTGGGTGATGTGAGTGAAGAACATGGCGAAAGATTCCATCAAGATATTCAAACGATGGAGAAAAGGTACCAGGGCTATTGGGATGCTTCCATGATGGGAGACTACGTATGGTCGCTGATCAGAAAGGATAAGAATGTTCATACGCGGAAGTCGCGTTCTTCAGTGCATTTTTAAGGAACGCACACTGCATAACGAGGCTTGTTATTCTCTTGTCGGTTCTCCTCATGATATATATTATATCCTTTGCACCATTTTGAGTTTGTCAAACAATTTTGGCTCAGTAAACATTAATTTCCAATAGTGTTTTTATTTTCAGAAAATATTTATGTTAGCCTTCTTTATATACTTTGCCATATGAAAAGTGTGATAACCTATATTTTTGAGATGGTTGATGATAGAGCAAAACCAATATCATTTTTGGAATCAGCGCCCTGAAATCATTAAGGAACGACAGAAAAATCACAATAAACAGAAAATTTTTCAAGTTTTGTTACCCATTGTAGTAGGAGAGGCTAAAGTTCAAGTTACAATAAATGATACAAAGTATCACAAACAGTTAACACTTTTAGTGATCGATGAACCAGGTCCTACTCTTCTAGGTAGAGATTGGATTCATGCTCTAAACTTGCCTATTCATAACATTATAGTTGATCATCAATCAATAAATTGTTCTGTAATACCTAATAATATCCCAATTCTTTTGAAGGAATTTCCAAAATTATTTGGGTCTACTCTTGGCATGCTCAAAGATCATAAAGTGTCTATTGAATTGGATAATGAAGTCAGCCCTAAATTTTGTAAAGCTAGGCCATTGCCTTATGTTCTAAGAGAAAAGGTAGAATTGGGGCTTGACAGGCTCACTAAGGAAAAGGTTATTGAACCTATATCGCACTCATCATGGGCAGCACCTATTGTCCCTGTGTTAAAACCTAATAAGAGTGTTCGTATTTGTGGGGACTACAAAGTAACTGCTAATAAGGCTATTCTAATAGATAAATATCCTATTCCTAATCCTGCTGATATTTTTAGTAAGTTAACTGGTAATAAATACTTCCCTAAACTGGATATGTCACAAGCCTCTGCACAGCTGGAGCTTGATGAAAAATCTAAGGATATCACAACTATAAATACTCACAAGGGTCTATTTCGTTATAATAGATTATGTTATGGTACTTCATCAGCTCCTGGCATTTTCCAAAGAACTATTAGTCACATATTAGATGGAATTTCAGATGTGGTATGTTACCTGGATGACATCTTTATAGCTGGAAAAGCAGAAGCAGAACATACATCTAGTCTAAGGACAGTTTTGCAGAAGTTAGCAGCTGTTGGTTTAACTCTAAATAAGGAAAAATGTATCTGGATAACTAATGAAATTCAGTATTTGGGATTTAAGATTGATTCATTAGGTCTGCCTCCTACTAAGGATAAAGTTGATGCTATTTGTAAGGCTCCTGCACCTACTAATGTCACACAGCTTCAAGCATATCTAGGCTTGCTTAATTTTTACAGGAAATTTCTACCAAATGCTGCTACTACATTGGAACCACTAAATAAATTACTCAAGAAAGACACTAAATGGAGTTGGGGTAAAGAGGAACAATCTAGTTTTCAACAGTCAAAGGAGCTCTTACTCAATTCTCATGTTTTAGTGCATTTTGATCCTAAACTACCTATAGTTGTAATTGCTGATAGCAGCTAATATGGCATTGGAGCAGTACTTGCTCATAATATTAACGGGGAAGAAAGACCTATTTCTTTTGTTTCCCGCACTATAAATACAGCAGAGAGGAATTATTCACAGGTGGAACGTGGAGCATTAGCCCTAATCTTCGCAGTAAAAAAGTTTCATTTTTACTTGTGGGGTCAGCAGTTTACCCTAGTGACTGATCATAAACCGTTGTTAGGCAAAGGTGGGCAGTTGCGCCGCAAAAAGTTGGGGCGCAACTTGCGGCGCAACATTTTTGGTTGCGCTTGCGCTTGCGGCGCAACTATTTCAGCAGAGTTGCGGTTGCGGTTGCGGCGTTACAAAAATTGTTGCGCGTGCCCACCACTGCAGATATACGTTAAATGCAAAGGTGGGCAGTTGCGCCGCAAAAAGTTGCGGCGCAACTTGCGGCGCAACATTTTTGGTTGCGCTTGCGCTTGCGGCGCAACTTTTTGAAAAGGGTTGCGCTTGCGCGTGCGGCGCAACTATTTCAGCAGAGTTGCGGTTGCGGTTGCGGCGCTACAAAAATTGTTGCGCGTGCCCACCACTGTTGTTAGGGTTGTTTGCTCCTAATAAACAAATTCCTATCTTGGCTGCAGGACGAATACAACGTTGGGCTCTCATGCTACAAGCCTATTCTTTCAATCTAGTGCACCGGTCAGGTAAGGATTTGGGTAATGCTGATGCTTTAAGCCGGTTACCTTTAGATGCTTCCATTGAATGTGTCCCATTTCCAGCTGAATGGGTTCACTTAGTTGAATTTATAGGGACAACACCAGTTACAGCTATGATTATTGCTCAGTGGACTAAATCTGATCCTATTTTGTCTCATGTTTATCAGATGGTCTCTAGTGGTTGACCTGTGAAGGTGGACAGTTCTTATCAACCTTTCCACCAAAGACGCACAGACAGTGGTGTAGTGCTAAATAAAGAAGTGGGGGAACGCATTTTGAAAGTGTTACTCAGATGCGGGGGGGACAATGGCGAGCGCGGCGAGCCTATACAGCTGGGGGTCCGGGGGCACTGTAAGCCCCCCCGGGAAATCTTTTGAAATCTGACCAATTTCAGGGATATTTTGAGGTCATATGCACTGGATATTAGGATATATTCCAAGGTTGAAGATGCAGTATTTCCAGTGTCATTAGATATACGACATCCAGTACGATCAATAAAAATAGCTAACAACTGGAATGATTAACTAAAAAAAAGTTAACAACTGGTACGCCGTGGTGACTGTTTCATCAGATCTTTATAGGCTAGCATTGCCTCAGTCGAAGCTAAAAGAAATGAAACAGTTAATGATTCTTTCTCATATTTCTTCTAGGGGTGGAAATTAAAATTTCATGACGTTAGAGATTTGTAAGTTCGGATTTATTTGAAATAGTGAGGGAACGCCGTTCCGTCTACCAAAAAAAAGTAAGGGAACGTCGTTCCCACGCGTTCCCACGCGTTCCCACAGCACTACACCACTGCGCACAGAGTTGTCTATTCAGGATGGATGTGTCCTTTTGGGGTCTCGGGTTCTTATCCCAGACCTGGGCAAGTCTCTTTTGCTTAAAGAACTTCATTCCGATCATATGGGTGCTACTCGTATGAAGGAACTGGCCCAAAGTTATTTTTGGTGGCCCGGACTGGATAGTGACATCCTTTCGCTTGTGAGTTCATGCTCTCGGTGTTTGGGGTTACGTGATACTCCTAAAAAGGGTTTTCTACATCCCTGGGAATGGCCTTCCCATCCATGGCACAGAATTCATATTGATTATGCGGGTCCCATCAATCACCACTATCTTCTAGTCATTGTCGATGCTCATTCTAAATGGGTAGAGGTTCTTCCTACTTCATCTATGACTTCATGCTCTACTATTCGTCTGTTGCGTTCTATTTTTGCCAGATTTGGCCTTCCAGTTGTTTTGGTTTCTGATAATGGCCCGAGTTTTACTAGTTCTGATTTTTCTACGTTTTTGTCTTCCAATGGTATTCGTCATGTTCGTACTGCTCCCTACCACCCATCTTCAAATGGCTTGGCTGAAAACATGGTCCGTTCTGTTAAGTCTGTTTTGCTTCATGCAAAGGGGGAGGGAATTCAGGTTGCTTTGGATCGCTTTCTCATGAAATACAGGTTGACACCCCATTCTACTACGGGTGTTGCACCGTCCGAGTTGATGTTTGGACGTCGTATTCGCTGTATTTTTGATCTTGTGCGTCCTCATGATTCTATTTGTCAAAGAATTTACAGTCGGCAAGAGCGGCAAAAACGTGCCTTTGAATCTAAGACTCCTAGGACGCTAGAGCTGCTACCTCAAAATAAGGTCATGATTCGCAATTACTCTCAGGGTCCCAAGTGGGTACCAGCTATAGTTAGAAAGCAGACTGGTCCTGTTTCCTACAGATGTGTAACTGAAGATGGTCGAATTCAGAATCGACATCAGGATCAGATTCTACCTCATTCTTTGCTTCCGCTACCCCTATTATTCCTCCTACTCTAGAGCGTACACCTATTCCTACTACTCCAGAGAGTACCACTACTATTCCAACCGAAATGGAAACACAATCCTCTCTGTCACGTGTGGCTGAGGCAGAGGAATCTACTGCACTTGGAGTTCGTCGTTCTACCAGGGTTAAAAAAGCCCCGGAACGTCTGAACTTGTAGGGGAGGAGTGTGGTGGATTGGTGTGACTAAAAGTCTGCAGATCGACACACCAAAGAAACACCTTAATAATAAAATCGAATATTGATATGGGAGCACTGGTTTTGACGGATTAGGGCTGATATGCAGCAATGATGTTTTGGGATGATGATTAGCATTGCGATTATGGGTGTAGTGTTGATTGTCTTGTACTATTAAGAACTACCAGCCTATCTAGATATACTGATATAGCTATTGACTAACTAATAGACAACTAAATGACAACTGCTAGATTAACGACTATTACTGGCTATCTAGAATATTGTCTGGAACTGTTGTTCTATACTTGAGGTGAGTCTATAATTATTTCGTTGTGTAACTTAATTCTGGTTATTGTACTGTATCTGTATATAGTGTGTGAACCATAGCCTTATCTACCGGTCACTACAATATAGGTCTCCGAATGAAACAGCTGATACAGACGAAGCGTTATATCGTGAACTAAAGAGAATAATAGGTAGTGAGCAGGCCTAAGTTATGGGTGACTTTAATTGCGCCAACGTGAATTACGATACAATGCAGGGAGACGCGGAAGGTAATCGTTTAGTTAATTTTCTCGAGGATAGCTTTATTATTCAAAAGGTTGGGGAACCTACGAGGTTGGACAGTATTTTAGATTTAGTAATAACCACGGATGATAGGCTAATCACGGATCTTCAAGTAATAGAACCGTTAAGCAATAGCGATCACAATATGGTAGAGTTTGTCTTCTCAGCGAGTCACTCGAAAGCAGCTAACTCGACTAAAATTCCTAACTTCTAGCACGCAGACTTTTGTAAATTTCGAAATGAATTGTCACACGTCAATTGGGAAAACGTAATGGGGATCTCCAACGCAAAACTAATGTGGCCATTATGTGGGAATCGTTTGAAACAGTATTTAGGATTATAAATGAGGAATGTGTACCGTACAAGATTAAGCGTGCGAAAGTAAACAACAAGCCCTTGTGGTTTACTTCTAGAGTAGGAGATATTATAAGGAGTAGAGATAGGGTTTATAGGCTACATAAGTGCGATAAAGACAATTCGTGGTTACGAAACAACTATATATCTCTAAGGCGTGAAGCGAAAAGTGTAATACAAAATTCCAAGGGCGATTTTGAAATCTCCATAGCTCGTGACAGCAAAGAAAACCCCAAGCGATTCTTTCAATACGTCAACAACAGGAATCCAGTGAAAAATGTCTTGGGGCCGTTGAAAAATTTTAACGGAGAGCTAGTTTCTGAAAACAAGGAAATAGCTACCCTGCTAAGCGAATTTTTTACGTCAGTTTTTACAATAGAAGATGTAGCGAATATCCCTACGGTGATAGACATACCTTTTGATAATGGTAATACTTTGGATAATATTGTGGTTAGTGAAAGGGAGGTAATGCGCTATATTGATAAAATGAAAATGCGTAAATCACCGGGGCCGAATTCCATATATCCCATACAACTAAAATAATTAAAAGAAAGCATTGTTGTGCCGCTAACAAAGATTTTTAATGCGTCTATTTCTGAGGGGTGCTAAGAATGGCGATAAAGGTGCGGCTGAAAATTATAGGCTAATCAGTTTAATGTCTGTTGTAGGCAACCTACTGGAATCATTAATTAGGGATCGTATAGTCGAACACTTAGAATTGCATAACTTGGCAAGAAATACGCAGCACGGTTTTAGGCGAAACAAATCTTGCCTAAGTAATCTTTTAGAATTTTTTCAAAACGTGGTTGAAGTTTACGATAGTCATCGGGCGGTAGATGTAGTGTATTTAGATTTTCAAAAAGCGTTTGACACCGTACCGCACAAAAGACTCATTGAGAAAAACTAAGGCTCATGGAATCAGGATGTAGTAATAAATTGGATAGAAGAGTGGTTGCGAGGTAGGAAACAGAGGGTGGTCGTTAATGGATCGGAGTCGTCAAGGGGCTAATGTAGTGAGCGGCGTTCTTCAGGGTTCTGTATTGGGCCCCTTGCTTTTTCTTATATATATTAACGATTTAGATGTCAGCCTAGTCAGTACAGTTTCAAAATTTGCGGATGACACGAAGTTGGGTGGTAGGACGATTAATGACGAAGATAGAGGTAAAATCCAGGAAGATCTGAATAAAATCGTTGATTGGTCAGTCACATGGCAAATGAGATTTAACGTCACTAAGTGCAAAATTTTACATATAGGTTCGCGTAACGGTAATTTTGCGTATATATGTCAGGAAAGGAGTTAGCAAGCGTAGAGCAGGAAAAAGATTTAGGAGTTATAGTCACTGGTGATTTAAAAGTGGCGAAACAAAGTACAGCAGCGGTCAATAAAGCGAACAAAGTGCTAAATTTTATAGCTCGGAATTTTTAGTACAAATCGCGCGATATTATTGTTCCTCCTTGTAAATCATTAGTTAGACCCCATTTGGAGTAAGCGATCCAATTTTGGAACCGCATATGCGAAAAGATATAGACAAAATCGAAAGAGTTCAAAGACGAGCAACTAAGATGATTCTGTCGCTTAGCTCGAAGTCGTACGAGGACAGGCTTAAGGAGTTAAAATTGACTACACTAGAGACAAGTTGGCTAAGGGGTGATCTAATCCAGGTTTTCAAAATTATGAATGGATTCGATTACGAAGAAAGAGATAGCTTTTTCGAAATATCTCAATAGGACTAGAATTAACGGGTGTAAGTTGACAAGTAGAAGGTTCGAGATAGCAATTGCCAAAACTTTTTTATGTATAGAATAGTAAATAGGTGGAATAGTTTGCCGGTAGAAGTAATTAGCACGTCTATAAACATGTTTAAAAATCGATTAGACGCATATGTTGATAGATTGGGTATAGTTTAAGGTAGTAAAATTAAGGCTTTGTGGTTCGGAACCCACGTAAAATTGTAGGTACTCTCCGCCACGACGGAGGACATGCACAATACATAATTACGAACACAGTTAGGTAGACCAGCCATGAGTGGATCCTTGGGTGTTTGTTGTTCTGAAACATTATAACATATATATATATATATATATATATATATATTAAAACCCCTCCGTCTATGGTATTGGTCTGTTCGAATTTGACGGGGTTTCTGGTTAGGTGGCAGCAATGGATTTGTTACTCTGGAGTATCTGATACCGAATTGAGAATCGCAGAAGTTTCTCTTATACTATCCGATTTCTTCTTGTAGTGGATTGGAGGATTCTGTGGAGCTTACTAAATTCTCTGAAGGTTCCCCGATTCTTCTTGTAACGTATCGGGAAATTATTTTTCTACATTTAAGACTAAGTTCTCTGAAGAAAGCAAGGCTTGAAGGAGAAGACAAAGATATTCTCTTACTGTAGTTTACTGCTAAAATGTTACAGGTAATGCTCAGCCTATAAGTTAGATCAGACAATCAGAATGAATATTTGGAAAATTGTTCGGTTTTATATACTGAATTTTTAGTGACATCATTATTATTTAATGTTCACTTGTTTTGTTTTTAATTCTCAATAGGCTGCATTATTTTGCAAAATATTTGAAGATAAGGTAAATATTTTAGCTGTAGCAATGTCTAGACCAGGGGTTCCCAAATTGGTGTTCCGCGGAACACTTGTATACCGTGAGAAGTGTTCCGCGGAACACAATTTGGGAACCCCTGGTCTAGACAGATAAGCAAGATATTTGAAGATGAAGCCATATTTTTATTTTAAACGGCATATTGACAGATCTGATGTTATCATGATCTGCCGAGTTAACTAAAAATGGAAATTGGAAAATGCATTTTATTATGAATTATAATTAAACATGCATATGAGCAAAAATTAAATGCTTAAGATTTACAATTAAACGTTAAGCAAGACATGACTTAATCTTTTACAACGAAAAGAGAATGTGTACAGAAAACGAACATTGCAGAATTTAACAAGATTACATTATTAAGCTAAATCTAAAAAAATGATTAAGTAACTTAAAAAGAAATAATTCACCAATTATTTAGCAGAAATAAAATAGAAAGCGAATCAAAATTTTTTTCGAACTTCGTCAGCGTTATGCGAATTTGGACTCTATATGTAAAAATGAATATAAGAATATAAATATATAAGAATATAAGGATTATATAAATACAAGGATTATATAAATACAAGGATTATATAAATATACGAATTATACGAATGAATATAAGAATATATGAATTATTTATTGTTCATTTTTACGGTGCTCTCCCTCTAGAATGATATTAATGCAATAATATAACGTCCTAACTAATTCTAACTTGATGATAACTAATGGTTTTTATAATACAAATTTACATACACAACATAAGTCGGGGTGGTTAAGTCTAGTTCAGGCAGTATGAAGACGCACTCTTGGCCGGGCATAAACAGTTTGACATAGTACAATGTTTTTTTTATTTGGCATTGCGAGAATAGTCTTTTCACTGCAAATATACCGAGGATAATAGCACACACAATGATAATACTGACGGCAGATGTTGGTAAGTAACACAGGCCTGCGAATGAGAACTTTGTAAGAGTTGTTTTCTTACTAATAACTGATTTTATATAATTCAACTACGCTGATTTCGATTAAGGTGTCCATTTTTTCTATCACGTAAGGATTTTCTGCAAACTGGAAGGGAAAAAAACAACATAAATAAATGTTATTTATTTCAATTTACATTAGGTACCTATTTCGCTTTGTTATATTAATTACAAATGCAAACAACTTTAAAAAGAAAGAAGACTATTAACGTCAATTACATATTCATCTTTATCTGTCCTGAGTTTTCTTGTGAGATCTATGCCTTTTAGTCTCGAATGTACGCGCTGTTCCTTTTCTTTTATGTAATAATTCTGGAGTATCCCGTTTCAACATTCAGCAGTAATCAGCCATCATGCTGATGTCCCACCTTCACTGATATCTCTTCCCCATTTCTTTGATGTCTTGGTGAAACCGTCCTCCTTGTTCTTCGCTGAGTGCTCCGAGATTCTCAGGGAAGTAATCCAAGTGTGAATGTAAGAAATGTAATTTTAAATTCGTATTACAACTCAACTCTTTGAACTTATTTAGCATGTTTGGGTCCTTGTTGTTCCCCCAAAATTTGCTGATAACATCCTTAAAAGCAATCCACGCTTCTTTTTCAAGATTGTTCATTGTTCTTTCAAAGTGTTCATCCAAAGTCAGTTTTCTAATCTGGAGACCAACGAAAATTCCTCCTTTCAATTTTGCTTCCGAAAGAGTTGGGAATTTACCACAGAGATGCTTAAAACAACCTCCATCTTCGTCCAAGGCCTTAACAAATTGCTTCATCAAGCCCAATTTTATGTGAAGCGGAGGTAAAAGGACTTTCTTCGTGTCAATCAAACTTTCACGTTGAATGTTTTTAGAACCAGGTGTCAGGTTGACTCTGCGTGGCCATTCCTTTTTTATCCAGTGCTAGGGTTGCCAACTCCATGAAGTTTTTAAAAAAGGACAAGAACATCAATTCCAATATACTGTCTACAAGGTTAGGGAAAGAAGTAAAATTTTATTTATAATTTATTACAATTTATACTGCATGCTTTTTTATTGCATATTTTCTTAAAGTAAATATTTTTATTGATATACAGATATTGACCCATTGAGTCATGCATTGACAAAATTTATGGTAACAATATTTATTTTTAAATTTATACTTTTCCGCTACACGGAACGTTAACATTTAAGTGAAGAAATGAATTTATAAAATGTTACTCGACTTAAGACTTTATAATTATTTCCTTTTAAACAAAAGTGTTGTTATAAAACTGTTGTTTGGAACAAGATTGTTATCAGAAAAGGACAAATGGCGTCCTTTCCGAACTCAAGAAAGGACAAGGACAAAAATCTACAAAAAAGGACTGTCCTTTTCAAAAAAAGGACGGTTGGCAACCCTATCCAGTGCCGAGTTCTTGCTCGGCTATCTCATTCATACAGAAAACATGGAAACTTCGTATAATCTGGTTGTTGTTGTTGTTGTTGTTGTTTAGCCGATCAGCCCACCCTGATCGAGCAAGCCGGCGGCACGCAGGTAACCGATCGCCCTCTCCGGAGTGGACCAGAGGTTCAGCGCACTAGTGATGTTGTGTTGTGTTCGTTGTTGTGCTAGAGCGGTACAGTCTGTCATAATGTGTTCAATTGTTTGTGGTGTGTCCTGGCACAGGTGGCAGGTGTCGTCTGGAGTTGTCTAGTCTGTGTTTATATGTCCGTAAGTTGGGGGTGATGTCCACATAAGAATCGTGCTAAGTTAACTCGATCCGATCTGCAAAGGCTGGTCTCTGACCTGTTAATGGGTGGCGGCTTCGCACCTAGGACCGCATTCGGACCGAGTCGTGTCAGTGCTTTGTGGGTTAGGTGTGTGTGTATGTATTTTCTGTACTGTGTGATGTCTGTGGGGCGTGGTATGGAATGGAGTATTTGGTTATAATGTCTCTCTGGTGTTACCTTAATGGTGCGAGGTGTTGGTGCATGATTGTACATGTAGTGGCAAGGGTGTTGTGGGTTAGTTGTCGCTGCTGCCATGAATTGTGTTCCCCTCATGTCTAAATGTTCCCTAACTTAGTATTTTTGTTTCTGTGTACAGGTGTTCTATTGGTGTTGTTTGAGTGCATCCTGTAATGATACGAAGTGCGTTGTTTTGTATTGTCTGTAAGGTGTGTGTGTGTGTGTGTGAGATAATGGGTGCCCAGCATGGGCTAGCATAGTCCACAACTGAACGAATATATTGTTTGTATATGAGTGATGTTGTTTCCTGCTGGTGTCCAAAGTTTGTGCCTGTAAGTACCCTAGGCGTGTTAAGTCTTGACGTACATTTGTTTTTAATGTCCTGAATGTGGTTTGCAAAAGATAATGATGTGTTGTATGTGACCCCAAGTATTTTGGTCCTGTGAGTGTGTGGAATGTTGGTGGTGTTTATTGTAAGCTGTGGAGTTATCTGGTGTTCTTTTGCATTGCTTGTAACCAAGGTGATGGTTGATTTTGTGGGTGCTACTTTGAGTCTATTGTGTGTGAGCCAGTCTTGTATACTGTTTATGTATGTTTGTAGGTTATTTGTAGCGGTGTCGATGTTGTTGTGGGTGGATGTTAGAGTGATGTCATCTCCATATGATGATAAGGTAAGCTTGTTATCTATGGGTGTTGGAATGTCATGCATGTATAAGTTGAACAGTGTTGGTGAGAGAACAGAGCCTTGAGGGACCCCGTTCGGAAAAAAATTGTTTTTGGATGACTTGCCATTAAATGTGACATGTGAGTATCTTCCTGAAAGATAGTTGCTCAGCCATCTTTTAGTGTTATTGTGCATGTTTGTGTTGAGTATTTTGTTTGTGAGAGGGAAGCGTGGGATGGCATCAAATGCTTTACTAATGTCTATTGTTGCTAATAGTGTACGTTGAGCTGGTCGTCGCGGTTGAGTGATGAGGTCTGAATCCATGTTGAGTAGGCGATAATGGTATGTGTGGGTTGGTGATTTGTAAGATTAGTCTTTCTGTTACTCTGGAAGGTGTGCATAGTAAAGTAATGGGTCTATAGGAAGCTGGTTCTGTTGGATTTTTGTTTGGTTTGAGTAGTGTAATAATTTTACCTTGTTTCCATATGTCAGGAATAATACAGTGTTGGTATGAATATGTGCTGATATTTGTGAGAGCTAGTATTCCCTGTGGGCCCAAGTGTTTAAGGTGTATGTTAGATATGTTGTCTGGTCCAGTAGCCTTCGAATTCTTAATGTTTTTTATGATGTTGGTGGTCTGGTCTGTATTGAAGGGTGTAATGGTCGTTTCGAGTCTGTAGGTTTTCTTGTGTCTGGCTGTTTGTCTGTCTGCGTGTTTCTGGCAGTTGTCTCTGTTTAAGTGACTTATCTTTGCGTAGTGATTAACTAGAATGTTAGCTTGTTGTGTATATGTTGGGATATTATTTCGGTTGCGACAGATAACTGCGTGTGAGGTGTGAATGCCGCTGTTAGAGTGGGTAATGCTGTTTATAGTCTTGTATAGCCTGGATGTATCTGTGGAGTGGTTTAGTGTTGTTATGAATTCCCTAAATGTTTCTGTTTGTTTTTCTTTGAGTTTGTTGTTTATTTCTGTGTTGAGCTGTTGTATCTGCTGTTTTATGGTTTCTGTGTGTGGTGTTTGTGTGTTATGTTTGAGGTTGTTACGTTGCCTTATGAGGTGGACTATTTCTCTAGTGTAATTTGGGTTGTATTTCCTAATGTTGCCCTAATGTTTGCATTACACTGGGCAACACGTATTTTATTGAATGATATCTGACACTTGATTCTAGGTAATTTGGGTGCGCTGAATACGAATTTCAACTCGGTTTGGCTCTATCAGGTCCTGATTCTTGTCGACAGCCTATGTGCCATTTTCCAGATTTTTCAAATTAGGACTAAAAAATTAAGTCATGTTAAATTTTTTTTTCAAGTTTCATGAATACAAGCAGTTCAAACTACAGTAAAATTATATTATAACGATAGAAATGACTTAAAATAAAAAAAAACAGATATGAAGCTTTCACTGTGGCAAAAATTTTCTTTTGTAAGACTTTCTAGCGTATTTGCTTGTTGATGGCAGGTCTCTTTTCAAGCACCAGCAGTAATCAGCCATCATGTGGGAATCCCAGCGGCCTTGGTACCGTTCCTCCATAATTTTATATCTTGGTGGAATCTCTCCCCTTGTTCGTCACTTACATCACCTAAATTACTTGGAAATTGGTCAAGATGGCTATTCAAAAAATGCATTTTTATGCTCATATTGCAACCTAACTCTTTGTAGTCCCTTAAAAGTTTTTTTACGATTTCTTCGTAGTTATCTGCCCTATAATTGCCTAAAAAGTTTTCTATCAAGTCCACGAATGAGAACCAGCCATTTTTTTCGCGTTCATTCATGACATTAGGAAAATTGCTGTCTTTAATCATTGTTCTTATTTGTGGACCGTCGAAAATTCCCGCCTTGATTTTTTCATAACTTAAACTTGGAAATTTTGAAGTTATGTATTTGAAACACTCGCCGTTCGTATCTAAAGCTTTTACATATTGTTTAATGAGGCCTAGTTTTATATGCAGAGGAGGAAATATGATTTTATCTCTGCTCACTAAAGGTGGATTAATTACGTTTTTTTCTCCGACAGTAAGTGATGTTCGTGCTGGCCAGATTTGTTTGAAATAATGTTCTTCCTTGGCTCTGCTGTCCCATAAGCAAAGGAAGCAGGGATATTTAGTATACCCTCCTTGTTGTCCTAGCAGAAAATTAACCATTTTTAAGTCAACACATATGATCCACTCGTGCTCCCTATATTTGATAAGATTTAAAACCTTTTCTATATGTTCATACTTTTCTTTTAATTTTGTTGAGTGCCCAATCGGTATCGAGCCGTATAGATTGCCATTATGCAACAACACACACTTAAGACTTCTTTTCGAACTGTCTAAAAACAAGCGCCAATCATTTGCATCGTAAGACTCAACCCCCATCTTCTTTAACAAACCAACTATGTCGCAGCAATATACTAAACTATCCTCTGTTCTAAAATATTTAACAAGTTCTTCTTCTCTTTTTGTAAAATGAAATGTATGTGTTTGAAGTAAGCAAGTTTTTCTCTTTAAGTCTTGAAGCTAAAATTTCCGCAGCCTTTTTTGGCAAATTTAGATCCCTTACAAGATCATTCAACTCGGCCTGGTTAAACTTTTGCGGATCGTTTTGACTTTCAAATACGCTGGGTCAAAATCGGTGTCTGACTCCTCAAAGTGCATAACAATATTTTCAGGAACATCTTCAACTAATTCTTGAGTTGGCAGACCCTTAAATTTTGGAATGGGGATCTCATTTGAATGTAGCACAGGTCGTATCGCGGTGTCGAAATTTGGGTACTCGATACAATGTTTATTTTTCTTAGTGAAGCCCGAAGTCTTGACAAAGCAAAGGTAGCAATCGGTCTCGTGGTTAGTAGGCTCTCGCCACACCTGATATGGAAAAAAAATTGTAAAGCGTTAACAAAAGCGACGAGAGACTTGTTTTTATGAATTTTATCAAAAGTTATCACCCAAACATTTAACATTTCTATGTGTTTCAACCTTATGCAATATTTGAGATTCTTATAAACATTTTCTGTAAATTTTTGTTTATGTACCTAAGTTACAATTACATTTAGGTAAGTTACAGTATACTAGTGATTAAATTACGTAGTTTTATGAAATCATAAACTTACCATCGGAACTCCAAAAGGTATTTTTGAATCCGAACCCTTCGTCCAATGTCGCAGTCTTTCAATGCATATAGTGCAGGCTTTATGTGGAGCCCACGATTTATCTTGGTCCCCCAGTTTTATGCCAAAATAAGCTAAGTAAGCTCTTTTTACGAAGTCAGTTATATTTGCTCGTTGATGTGGAAGTGTAAAATTTCCACATATATAACAGAAGGAATCAGGGTTGTTTTTGCATTTGAACTTTCTAGTGCTTGATGACATATTGCTTGATTGTTCTGCCAATTTGTAAAGGTATTTAAAGCCCTTAATTCATATAAATTTAAGAAAATCTGAAATATAAACACAAAAATTAGTTTAAATAGGTACTTATTATGAAATAGGTACTTACAATCTATGAAATTAAACTAGAAACACGGATGAGTAGGTACAATATAAATTACGTCTAATTAAATCAACTATATTAAATCACGATGACAAAATTACTCACTAAATCATATGCCAATTCAAAATTATGTTAATGCCCAAACTTAATTAACTAACTCGACTGACTGACTGACTGATTGAATTGACTGATTAACTCTGGAAACGAGTCGCTTTTATATATTTTAGTTGTCCCTCTAGAATACTCTACAGAGAACAGGAACGCTCGAGAAAATTTTAGAATTCTATGATATTTTTAGCTTAATTTACTAATATTAAAATGGGTTAAAAATGACAAAATTAAAATATTTTTAGGGTGTTACATATAAAAATATACATAATACAACAATACCATAACAATAGGTACAAATACCTAGATAAAAACCTAGTTGCATAATGTGTAACTGCAAAAAGACTTAGCGAGTATTGAGAAAAAAACCTTTTTATGAATACGACGAAAGAGGAGGGGTGTTGAGCAAAATCAGGACCTGATAGAGCAAAACCGAGTAAAATTCGTGCTCAGCGCACCCAAATTACCTAGAACTAACTGTCAAATCTAATTCAATAGACAAAAAGTTGAAATTTGTTCCCCAGTGTTATTGATGATCTGATTAAATGTCTTGAGTGTTGTATTGATGTTTATGATGGGTGTGCTGTTTAATGTGGTGAATTGTTCCTCAGTCTGTATTTTGAACTGTTCCTAATCAACTTTCTTGTAATTTCTGTAAGTGTGCCTAAGGCTGTTGGGGCAGAGTGTAGAACGTGTTGTAATGATGATGGGCAGGTCGTCTGATGACAGTTGTTTTTCTGTTCTCCAGTGTGTATGTGTTGCTAGTGAGGGGAAACAGAACGTTATGTCTGGGGAGGAGTTTGAGTATCCTGCTTGATGTGGTACGTGTGTATGTTCTTCTGTACTGTTAAGAATGAAGAAGCTGTTTAGTTGTGTGGCTATGTTGGCGCCTCTGGTGTTGCTTTGGATGTGCAGGTATCAACTAGTGTCTTTAGCGTTGAAGTCTCCTCCTAAGATGACATTAGTGAGAGAGGCCAGATTGTGTAACTGTGGATTGTAATTGGCTGGCACCCGAGGTGAACTATCTGGTGGGATGTACAGTAAATGTTGATTAGTGTGGTGTTGTGTTTTGCGCGTTTTAATGTTAACTGCCTGTATTTCTATCGTGTTATCTGCTTGGATTGTGTTTGTAATGTTTTGGCTGGCATCAGTGTAGCTAATGCTTTTACGTATGTAAGTGATGAGTCCACCCCGACCCCCAGTACGATCTTGACGGATCGCCGTGAAGTCAGGGATGGTGGGTGTTTTGTGTGCGTTTTAGTTTTGTTTCTTGTATAAGTGCTATGAATGTTTTGTTTGTGTACGAATTCCCTAAGCTGCATGATTTTGTTTGTGAGGCCACCTACGTTGTACTGTAATATGTTAATATTAGACTTCTGTATGTGTCTCATGGTGCTATTGTATCTATGTCTTTGTGTATGGTGACATGTGTAAGTTGTAGTGGGGCCTGGATTAGTCTTAATGTCGCCGGAGAGTAAGAGTAGTCCGGGGAGCAAGCAATTGCTCCACGTAAATTAAAAAATAGCACGCTGAGAATAGGTCCGGCCCCGGGAGGCGATCGGCACTCTGACCGTGCCACGCAACAGGCCGTCGACTGCCAGTCTGGCCAACCATAGACAGCCCGCTGCACGGGGATTTGAGGAAGTTTGGCCACCAGCGCGTTGATGCTTTGGTTTGACGTCGCCTCTTCTTCGCGTTGACGTATCCCGCGCTGGAGGATACAGCCACTGTTAGAAGCTTCCTCGTCAGCTGCTAACACTTTTTTCACGTGTTCTAGCTAACTGTTCAGAGGTTTTTTTAAAAACAAATCTCAGTTTTCTGCTCAAAATGGCTCTTTCTAATTTTAAAATTGATTATTCAAGGAAGGAAGATGTTGACTTCTATTTTGCGGCAACAGTTGATGATATTTATGTTACTTTTATTTATGTTACCTAGTTGTTGACCTAACAACATACAAATTACTTTTAAGTCTCCACAAAGTAGCCAACCGTGTTCTTTGTATTTAACCTTAGCTAGAAGAAGCTCGAGATTTTCGTACGTTTCCTTCAAGTGAACCGAATGAGCGACATGAACGAATGTATACAAGTTACCATTGTGGAGGAGACGCCTTTTAGACTTCTTTTGGAGGAATCAATGAAAAGTCTCCACTCATTTGGGTCATAGACTGCAGCGCCTAGCTTAAGTATTAGTTCCGAAACATTGTTACAATATATCAGTGAATTTTCTTGAGAAAAGTTTTGGATGAATTCTTTTTCTCGATTTCTGTACCAGTAAAATGACGTCCCAGGAGGAAGCAAGTTCTTTGTACGAAGTCTGGATCCCAAAATCTCTGAAAAATTCTTCGGAAGACACAAATCTCTTACCAATTCATTAAGTTCACTTTGTGTAAACAATTGGGTGGTTCACCAGATGTTTCGGTTTGAAAACAATCAATATCATTGTTTCCATCGTCATCAGACACCGAATCAGATGGTTATATCAAGAGTATTTGGTTTAGTAGGTACAGGTATACCAGGTCCAGGAGCAACAAGTTTTATAGCAGACTGAAAGTTTGGATAAGAAATTTCCTTTTTATATTTAGTATTGTACTCTTGCACGTTACATAAACAAAAATAGCATTCATTGCTGTGATTTCTAGGCTCACGCCAGACCATTGGAATCCCAAAAGGTAAAGAATCCTTTTTACCTTTACTCCACAGTCTAAGTTGTTCAACACAAACACTGCAAACTTTATGTGGATCCCATGATTTGTCTTGATCCCCAAGTTTCATTCCGAAGTACGCATAGTATGCTTTCTTGACGAAGTCTGTAATATCTCTCCTTTGTTTTTTCACAGTAAATTTTCCACAAATATAACAGAAAATGTTTGGACTATTTACACAACCTCTGGTTGCCAGAGCGACAAATAAACACATTAAACACATTTCAAGAGAAATATAGTCACTGCGCACCTTTGAATAATAAAGAACTATAACCTCGCCCGTACTGGACAGACTGACTCATCTCGTGGCTTGTCAATCACCTGCATACTAGCGGTGCATTTCTCGAATGTCTAGAAGACGCTATGACGTCACTTCTGATCTGGAAGCATTTATAGGCAGTAGTTTTTAACCAAAATTTAATTGAGCCAATTTTAATGAAAATTACTTACATATGTAATATGAAATATGACATTTTGTGAAAAATCTGTACGTGATAGCGAAAAATGAATATTTTCGGAATCAGCGTGCAAAAATTATTCTACATATAAGTGATAAAATATTTCGGACAGAAAAACCATCGCAGGCCTGAGTAATTGTTACCGGTTACAGTATTTGTAAAAGGTTATTCTGGTTATCATCTGAATTTTTTTTTTTTTAAACGACTCAATTGATCATTCCATTTGGGGGCATGAAGTCCGGGTTGGATGGTCACCGGTTTCATGGAGGAATTCAAGATTTTTATAGTAGGTTTGAATTTAGTTTCAGACAGAAAGGGGTACGAGTTGTTAATTGTAATCTCAACATTATAGGGGGAACAATTTATTCATATCTACGTCTTAAATTATATGGAAGTGTTGGTGGCCGTGTAGATGTTTATGGTCGTGTAGATGTTTGTGTTTGTGTGAAGAGTGGTCGGCCTCGCTTAGGTTGTAGTGGGGGTCGAACATTAAGCTCGGATTCTGAGCGTGTTCGTCTTTTTCGTGAAGGCTTACGTGGTTGATGCATTTGCGGCTGGTATGTAGGGTCCGTGCGTCGATCATCAATCGGTGAGGGTGGTGACGGAGGAAATGGTGGAGTTGGAGGAGATGGTGGATTCCACTGAGTGATCCTCCAGAAGGGTTTCTCCAGGGTCTAGTTCCAATGGGACTCCCGGGTCGGGGATCTCCTCTTGTTCAAAGATTGGCTCGAGTACTGGTGGTATTACGAGGTACCAATCTTCGTCACGGGTAGTGGTTTCCGCGGTGACCACTTCGGTTTTGTGATCCCTGCTGGATTTGTTAATACCTTGATCTTTCGAAGTGTAGGCGGCTCGAACCCCTGACAGATGTTTTTTGGGAAGGTGTTGTTCGGCAGCAATATCCAAATTATCAGCGTAAATGATCTTTAGTTTGGAATGGTCTCGGAGGTCGAGGATTTCGTAACAGTTCTTTCCGAGGTTTTTCATAATCCTATATGTGCCATCCCATTTTGAGTATAATTTGCGATGAGCACTTGGCGGTTTCACGCTCTTTATATAACATCGCATACCGACGATTATAGTCCGTTGACGGGGATGACGTCAATGTTGCTTTTGCTCCATCTGTTGGTTTCGTTGGTCTAGGCCATAGGGCATAGCGGATTATGTAAAAAATTCGAAAGCTTGTTCAACTAGCTTTAATTTCGTTGTTGTTTATTGACCTCTCGTTCAATCCCTCGATATCGATACTAGATTTTACACACTTCTTAGTAACTTTATTAATAATCGGGATAGTATAGTTGTCTGAGACTTTAACTTCCCTAATGTTAATTACGAGACTTTTACTGGGAATAATGAGGGTTTGAGACTGATCGAGTTTATGGAAGATAATTTTTTATGACAAATGGTTACCGAACCAACGCGCGGTGGCAATATTTCAGACGTGGTGATGACGAACGACGAAAATATAATCGAAGGTTTGGAAGTAGGTGAGAGTTTTGATAGTTTTGCGGATAGGATGAGTGTAGTGGACTGGGATAATTTATTTATGGGTAGTGACGCAAATTTTCATTGGGAGGCGTTTAAAGAAAGTTTTTTGAATATCGAAAGGGAGTTTATTTCGCGTAGGTCCAAGCGCGCTAGTAATCATGGTAGGCCCAAGTGGTGGACTAGGGAAATAGGTGAGTTCATAAAGGAGCGTAACGGAGCGTATAGACTTAACCCTTTAATGCCCAGTGTGTGAAATTTTCATCGTTAACTTTGAAAGCAATTTTAGACCTTCCAGTTCCCAATGTGTGAAATTTAACACATTTCGTATTTTATTAATTATGAACAATAAAACTTTGTAAAATATATTTTTCAGTTATTTTGGGTCCAATTAAACGATTTTTATATCCCAATTTTTTTTTTAACTTTTCGACTTAATTTGGGTATGATAGGGTTAATAAGCGCAATGGCACGGTAGCTAACTTTAATAGATATATCGAGCTTAGACGTCAGGTTAAAAGATGTTAGGAGTGCTAAGCGTAATTTAGAGATACTTGTAGCTGCGGTAGTAAACATAATCCGAAAAAGTCTTTTGACTACGTTTTTTGGCTTCCTACGCTCAGACAATGGCGGGTATTTGTAACAACTTTTTTGCGACAGTTTTTACCGTAGAAGACGTAAATAATGTCCCCGACGTGGACGATATCGTTCCATTTAGTAGCGAGACTATTTTGAATGAATGAAATAACTGTTTATGAAGGAGAGATTGCGTATTATATCGATAGGCCCCTTAACAAAAATTTTTAATAAGTCACTGGAAGGGGATTATACCCGAAGACCTCAAATTAGCTAACGTTACGCCCATTTTTAAAAAGGGCGACTGCACAGTAGCTAGCAATTATAGGCCTATTACAACGGTGGCCAAACCCGGCTCGCGAGACAATTTTGGTTTTTATTGTATTTATCATAAAAGGCAAAATTCATAATACAAATATAATTTTTTTTCACATAATAAAAAAAATATTAAAAAAAAAAGGTTAAATTGAATTGACAATAAAATGCGTCATGCGTACGACAATTTCTTTTGCGTGACAGGCACTAAGCGGGATAATTACATAATTAACACGAATCGCCACTCACCAGTGTCCAGTACCCCTCGAGCTACCCTGCGGGCCCGCGTGTAGTAACGAGTGAGTGTGTTTTAAAATTTGCTTCTTAGATCAAATAGTGGCTATTTTTCTCAGCTATACAAGTGAAAGTTATACAACCCCTTAGTTGATTAAAATGACTGAGCATTTGTTTACCAATTGTTAGAAAATCTATTTCATTTTTGTATTCTGTCTGTTGTATGTGGTTAATCCAATATTTGGTAGCTAGACTTGTATACATTTCATTATCGTTATTTCTTTGTTTATTTATTTTCTTTAAACAGTTGTGAATGAATCTGAGACAGTAAGATGTTACCCTTACAAGTTTGCCAAAGTCAGAATAATTGTTGTAATCTAATAGTGGCTCAACTTTATTTGTGGTTATCATGTTAAGCTTTACATTGATTTGTTCTGCTGTCCACATTGTTTCATCCTGAATCAATTCAGGTCCATGAAACCAAATTTTGTTCGATTTTAGTAATTTACAGGATAATCCTCTTGTAAGAAAGTCTGCAGGATTTTGTTTTGCTGGAATGTATCTGAAGGTTATGTCCAAACTTTGTCTAGCTTCTTTAATGTCTCTTAATCTGTTACGAACAAAGATGTTTTTTGAGTTTAACTCATCAGAGTTGATCCATGCCAAGCAGATTTGACTGTCAAGCCAAATATACATATTTGTGATGTTTACATCATGGTAGACTTCATGGAGAAATCCTGTTATTTTTACAGCTAGATAACCTGCAAGTAGTTCAAGCTGAGGAATAGTTTTCTTTTGTTTTAAGGGTGTTACTTTCCCCTTGGCATAAATCAAATGACTGCCATCCTCACCTATAAGGTAAACGCAACAGCCATACACCTTTTCACTGGCATCGCCAAATACATGCAAGGTTTGAAGTGTATCTCTGTGTCCACAAACTCTAGGAATATTTATGTTTTGTAGTTTATTGAGATCTTTAACTAACTTTTTTTAGCTATCTTGTTGTTTATTGGTTATAGAATCATCCCAGTCTATTTTATGTTTCCAAAATTCTTGTAAAAGAACCCTGGATCTGATAGTAGAAGGAAGGAGTAAACCCATAGGATCAAATATTTTTGAACTTTCGGATAAGATCTTTCTTTTTGTGTTAGCTGTTGTATCTAAGGTGTAGCCTTTTGTGCAGAGTGAGTCATGAACTTTAGAATCTGAGTTCAAATCCCAGATCATACCTAATGTTTTCACCATGTTTGTTGGTTCTGTCAATCCTTTGTCTTCTGATTTTATTTTTTGATTTAGTCTCTCATTATTTGTGATCCACTCTCTTAATTCAAAATTACCTTCTTTCATTATTTTATCTGCTTTTATGTAAACTTCATTTAATTCTGACTCTGTTTTGGTTGATCCTACAAGGTTATCTACGTAGAAGTGATCTTTCAAGAACTGAACAGTTAAATCATTTTCATCATACAAATTTAAGTGATGTTTGATGGTTAAAACCAGTAAACTAGGACTTGCATTTGCTCCAAACAAAACCACATTAAATTTAAATGTTTTAAACCCTTTATTTAAGTCATATGGATCATTAAACCACAAGAATCTTAGTTGATCTTTGTCAAAGTCATTTTTCAGATGAATTTCAAAAAAGTTTTGCTTATATGACTTTGAACTGCATAGTCATCTAATCTAAATCTTGGAAGGATTTTTACAAGGTCTGAAATAAGATTAGGCCCCTCTATGAGACAGTCATTCAAGCTATGCTGTGTGAGTAAGATAATGGCAGTTGTCTTTTTTAAAGGGGTGATCTTTAACTTCCTCAATGAAGCCTTTTTCTAACTGGTCCTTGAAAACATCATCATACATTTTAATTCTATTGTCATTTTTTAATCTTTTCATCAAATTATAGAGATGACCTTTAGCTACCTTTTAGATTATCATTTAATTTTGGACTATTGATCTTCCAAGGTAGTTCAATTGAATAATGACCATTTTCATACATGATGGTATTTTCAAAATTTTCAACCATTAATTGATTTTCGTCTGTGTGATCACCATCTTGCACCCCCACTGACTCTAATAGCCAGAGCTGTTGTACACCTTTATCTAATTCTTCAGTTGTTAATGATTTATTTAATATTTAAGTATTTATGTCATTGAGTTGTGTAAGACCTTGTCATAATAGGGCGAGTTTGTTAGTCATATATTTTTATTTTTCATTGTTATTTTATATTTATCTATGTGTCCCAGTGGAGCTATACCCCAGTGAGTATCTAGAGCTATCCCATCTCCTATTCTGATTATGCCCTCCTGAATTAAGTGAATATAATCAGCCCCAATTAACATTTGAACATTATCTATTGTATCATCATTTAAATTTCTATCTGCAATTTTATATTGCTTTTTAAGTTGTATTACTTGTTTTAAATTTGGTATTTTAAATTTTTGTTGACCAACTTGTTTAATGACTACTGCTTCTATGTTTGTTGTTGGTTTCTCTGTGGGTATATCCAGATCTAAATTGACTGTACTATATTTTTCTTTCTGTTCATTTTCTTTGACAAATGATGTTGTACACAATTCTTGTTCATTTTTATGAGTTTGTAGGCCTAATTGATTAACTAATGATTGATTTACAAATGTTTGTTGGGAACAAGAATCTATTAGACATCTTATAGTTGTCCCACCTTTTTCATTTTTTAAATCTAAAGTTATTGTAGGTAGGAGTACACTAGAATTTTTATTGACATTATTTATTGATACATGTTCATTAAATGTTTTTTCATTTTTCTGTGTGTTTTGTTTATTTGAATTTTTAAATGAATCACAAAGACAAGAGACATGATCTAAACTTTCACAATTAACACATTTGAATCTTATTTTTGTTTTGCAGTCTTTGTTAGTATGTCCTGCAGCTGCGCATTTAGTATAAAGGTTTAACTGAGAACACCTATTTATCCGGGATTCTAAGTCTACATATTTAGTACATCGTGTGCTATTGTGATCATCAGCCGAACAAAATTTACACTTATGTACAAATTCTGTCGTAACATTAAAATTTTGTAGTGTAGGAGTTAGACCTATCACTTTTTGTTGTTGTTGTGGCTTTGGTTTTGTTTGAATTTTCTTTGTTTGGTTTATTTGTGAATCAATCTTTGTTTGTGAATTAATCTTTGAAGATTTGTACATTGACAAAACATTTGGAAATTCATTCCTTATTTCACCAAGGGTAGGGTATGTATTTCCCGTTATTCTTTGGAAAATATCCATAATTTGAGTAGGTAAACAATCAAATATTATGGCTTGGATAAGCCATGCTGATTTCTCTAGATCTATGTCATTATTTTGTAGATGACCTAACATGCATTTAATTTCACAATAGAAATTGTACAGATCCTGATGGTTATCCTTGGCTGGTTTTATATTTTTTAATTTTATTGCTAAATCATTTACTATTTCTTTTTTATTTAGGAAATTTTTTTCTAGTAATTCGAGAGCTATTTTATATGAGATGCCTATTGCTGGTAAGGCATCAACCAGTTTTAGGGATGGGCCCTTTAAATAATTAAGCAGATAACTGAATTTGTCAACATCAGATATATAATCTTTGTTGCCAATTAAACTATCAAACTTTTCCAGAAAAGACTGAAATTTTGTTCGATCACCCTCAAATATTGGTACTTGTAATGTTAGTAACTTGGCTTTTAGTTGTTTATTGTCATCATTAGAAATGGATACATTTCTAAATTATTTGGTAGATTATCTAAAGCAGCGTATAATTCATTTATATGAGAATCTATTTCAAAAATATTCTGTTCTTGTTCACACAAAAGTGCTGTATATGTGTCTTCGCCAACATTTAACCCATCAGTTTATGTAACAATGTCCTCGTCTATAATTACACTGGCCAACAAAATGAAACTTTGTTTTCTCATCACAAACATGATCACACTTTTCTTAATGCATTTTTCGCGCTGATTCCGAATCTGGTTTTATTTTTTCTAGCACGTAGAGTTATATAGATACACTGGTTTTGATATTTTTAAGTTTTTGATATTGCTATAAGAAAATTTATGGATGTATAGATCACACTTAGGAATGCTAAACAACAAATACATCATATACTTTATTCAATGTACTTATAAATAAAGAATATATACATTATTTTATTAAAAGCGCTGTGAGTGTGATTTCCTTTTGTAAATTTGGCCTGGATTGTCACGATACAGCATCCAACAATGGTCCGCCATCATGCTTTCATTCCAATATCCTTGGTAGCGCTTCTCCATCATCTGAATATCTTGATGGAAGCGCTCTCCTTGCTAGTCACTCACTGCACCAAGGTTTTCAGGAAAGAAATCTAAGTGGGAATGCAGGAAGTGAATTTTTAACGACATTCGACACTCCATTTCTTTGAAGGCATCAAGGAGGTTCTTGACTCCATCCTTATACGCAGGTGACTTGTTGCTTCCAAGAAAGTTTTCACATATCCATTTGAACGCCAGCCAAGCCTTCAATTCCAGCGGATTTAGGACTTTTTCAAATTCAGTGTCATTCAAAACCTCCCTTATTTGTGGCCCAACAAAAATTCCTTCCTTCAATTTTGCTGCAGTAACCTTCGGAAATTTCCTTGAAAGGTATTGGAACCCTTCAGAATTGACTTTACCCATTGCTTTAACAAAATTCTTCATTAAACCAAGTTTAATGTGAAGAGGTGGCAGATAGATCTTTTGGGATCCACTAAAGGGACAGACTGGACATTGCTTATCCCTGGGACATATGTATACCTAAGTGGCCAGTCACTTTTGGTGTAATGTTCTATAGTGGCGCGACTGTCCCACAGGCAAAGGAAACAACAAAATTTTGTGAATCCTGACTGCATACCCATAAGCATTCCTATAACTTTTAGATCTCCACAAACATTCCATTGATGACTGTCGTATTTGATTGCCTTAAGTAGTATATCCATATTGTCATATGTCTCTTTTAGATGGACGGAATGGGCAATGGGGATGGATGGCATTATATTACCATTATGCAAAAGAACTGCTTTCAGGCTTCTCTGCGACGAATCAATAAAGAGGCGCCACTCAGATGCCACATACGTCTGAGATATGGCTGTAAATAGTCCATTGATGTCATGGCAATAACAGAGAGGACCGTCTACTGAAAAGAATGCTTTAATTCAAAATTCCGCTTTCGGTAGTAACTAATACGAACATTGTTCTCAAGTAAATTGTTCTCCTTTAGTCTTGAGGCGAGAAGCTCTGATTTCTCTTTAGACAGCGATAAGTCTCTAACAAGATCATTCAACTGTCCTTGGGTTAACTTTTTAGGCTCTAAATGTCTACCTTCAAAAGTGTACTCTGGTTCTGTAGATGGTCCGGAAACGCCAGTTGCACCTTCATCACTTTCCATGTCATCTATGATAGAATCTAGCCTATCACTTGGGGGAATTGGAATGGGCAATGTTTCATCATGTTTTACTGGTCTACGTGCTGAATCCAAGTTTGGATATACAATCTGGTGTTTGTTCTTGGCAGAAAACCCCATTAAGTTCACACTACAAAAATAACAGTCTTCATGATGATCTCTCGGCTCCCTCCATATCATGGGTATGGCAAATGGCATTGAAGCTTTCTTTTTGTTAAGCCAATCACGTAATCCATTTAACAGCCAGAACAGATTTGATGTGGCGCCCATGGTTTATCTTGGTCACCTAGATGGCAACCAAAGTATAGCTTGTATATTTTCTTAATGCCGGTTGTAATACTTCGTCGCTGTGTTTTAGTTGTGAACTGGCCGCATACGAAACAGAACTTGTCGTGGTCATTCTTACATTGTCGAGGCATGTTGACTGACCTGAGCAAACTATAAATTCAAAAAAATGTACACCAACTTGACAACAAGTTCTTGGACTGGACTGATCTTTTGACACACAAAGCACGGCGTTGTTGCCTGAATCACAATGCTGCTAGACGTAAAAGCTCACACCTGAAATACATAAGATGTATAATTAAGATAATTGAAATAAATAAGATGAATAAACTAAAAAAAAACAATAAAATAAACACAATCAAATGTTGAAATATTAGTATTTTGCCTATTTAAAATGGTTAAATCTGTGTAGTTATATATATGCCTTCATCTTGAAAACTATACGTGCTAGAAAAAATCTGAATGCAGTTTTGGAATCAGCGTGAAAAATGCTATCCAGCCACCACAAATTTTACTCTGATGAAAAATCTTTGTTGACCAGTGTTATTATTTCCTGTTTAATTCTGTTTAAACCACCCAAAATAGTATCATAATCCCTTTTATTTGGATTTTCTTTGCTATTAAAGCTAGTTAAAAGCCTGGTAATGACTCCCTTCCTTGCTGATCTCTTCCTTTTTAATGATTTAATCTTTGCCTCAATTGTTTCACATTCAGCCATATTTTGTTTTTGTTTTTTCAAAAAATAAGTCCCCAAAATCCTAAAACCCTTTCAACTTTATTTTGGTTAAATAGGCTAGGCTTCGGATTACTCTTATTCTAGAATTTTACCACATTTATGACCAAATGATAAGTTTTGAAGTATTTGAATTATTTCTTATTTTTATTTTTAGTTAGGGCTTCGTAATTTATTATTTATATGTAGTAAATATTTGAAAAAGCCAAACATGGAATAAATTCTGTTCAGATGTCAAAATGTTTGATAAGGCGTAATTTTTTCTCTTTTTTTTGTTTTTGTTTGTTTTAATTGTTTTGTTATTTTATTCAAGGTTAAGATTTTCACAGCAAATAACCCTTCCCCACACGGGCCACCATTATATCAGGTCATCCCATAAGTAATGTCGTTTTTTAGATCAGATTTGAAGGACAAAAAAAAACTCAAGTGAAACTTTTTAATTTAGTATATATTTTCCATCGGAATCAATGACATTCTGCCAAACGTCCTACAAACTTTTCAATGCCATGTTTATAAAATTCAGGCGGTTTTGAGGCAAAAAACGTACAAAGACTGGTGTGCAGGTCATCTAAAGAAGTATACTATTTCTCGTCCTCGTGAAGATAGTTTTGCAGACTTCTGAAGAGATGATAATCTGAAGGCGCAAGGTCTGAAGAATATGGAGGATGTGGAAGTTTTTCCCACCCAAGCTCCTCAATTTTTGTAGAAGTGATCCGAGCGGTATGAGGACGTGCGTTGTCGTGGTGGAACACTATTCTTTTCCGATTAACCAAAGGTCTCTCTTCTTTTAGTGCAGTGTTCAATCGAGCCAGTTGTTGACAGTAGACTTGAGCGGTGATTGTTTGGTTGTGTGGTAAGGTTTCAAAGTGTATTACACCACCTTTATCCCACCAAACACTAAGCAACACCTTCCGAGGGCGAAGATTTGGTTTTGACTGTGGTGTCGCTGGTTCTCTGGCACAAACCCACTGTCGACGGCGCTTAACATTCTGGTACAGTATCCACTTTTCATCACCAGTCACTAAACGGTGCAAAAACGGATCTTGGAGTTCACGGGAAGGAAGAGTTGTGCTAATGTTTACCCGCACCCTCAGATTGTCGACCGACAATTCATGTGGCACCCATTTTCCTAACTTAGGCACTTTCCCGAGTTGTTGCAAATGTCGATGGATGGTGGACGGGGATGAATTGAGTTTCTGGGCCAATTCTTCGACAGTTATTGAACAGTCTTCTTCAAGTGCGGCTAACAGCAGGTCATCATCAAACTCAGCAGGGCGTCCAGAGCGTGCTGCATCTGTCAAACAGCAGTCGCCATTCCTAAACTTTTGAAACCATCTTTGACATTTCCTCACATGCAGAATATCGTTGCCATAAACTTCCTGAGTGTTTCGCGTTGCTTCAGTAGCACTATTCCCTTTTTTGAACTCGTAAAGCATTATATGCCCGATATGCTCTTCTGATACTGCCATGTTTATGAGGGTTTCACATAAAGCAAAACACACGTCTTCACTGGTCAAGGTCTGTAAAGTATGTAGCGAAACACGATAGATCTCCTCTTAGATATAACCTCCGGAAAATTTATGCTTAAACCGAGTAGGACTAGTTTAAACTTAATCTATCGTAAAAAACGACATTACTTATGGGATGACCTGATAGATATGGAAAAAATAGGTCCTGCTCCAACCAAAGTAGCCTAAACACAACCTAGGCTACGTTGAAGATGGAAGACCTAGGCTAAAGATGAACCAGCCTAGCTATTTGTCCATAAACAGGACTTCCATACTCTTTTGTTAAACAATTACAGCTGAAATGTCAGCTTATTTAACCTAAATTTAATAACTGAAGGGAAATTTATGAACTTCTTACCTTGAAATCTTATATAAATTTTATTTCTTGACACCAATAATGAACTTTTTTATTCCGGCCTCTTTCTTCTCTAGCCTCTCTCGTTCTTCCTCTTATTATTCTTATCTTTTCTTCTTCCCAAAACCATGTTGCCATTTCTAGCTATGGGATATTTTTTCTTTTCATCCCATATTTGTTTCTTCGTTGGTGTCTTTTTAATTTTTCTCAGCAAGAGTTCAAGTTCTTCTGATTTACTTTTATTGTTATTATTTTTGAATGTCAATTTGGCTTATCCAAGATTAGATGGGTCTTGCATTTCGGTACTCCGAAATTTTCCACAGTTAAGGGTGGGAAACCTGTGTCTCTTATCTGCCACGTGGCACTCAATCACTTTAAAGCCAGTAACTTAAAGCGTCATCATGAAACTAACCATAAAAATTTTATTACGGAATTTCCTCCCAAATCAGAATTGCGGAAGACTAAGTTAACAATGTTGAAATCTAGCCTAGTTGCCCAACAAACTGTACTTTCATCACTGTGTAAGACAGCTGACTTAACTACTGAAGCTAGTTTTGTTATGGCATGGAATATTGCTCGTGTTCAACTTCCCTACAGTAGTGGAGAATTTGTGAAGAAGAATATTGCCTATGATGTTACTGTAATTCTCGCTCCAGATAACACAAAGCTTCGAGAACAAATATCAAGTATTTCTATTTCCCGTCACACTACAGAGAGACGTATTTCCCAGATCAGTGCTGAAATTACATGCTCGTTGCAGAGTGATTTTGAAGAATTCTGTTGCATTCAGTTTGGCCCTCGATGAATCCACAGATATTAAAGATAACCCTCAACTGGCGATATTTGTTCGTTATGTCACTGGCGATGGAAATGTGAAAGAAGAACTCTTGGACTTAATGACCCTAGGAGAAACCACCAGAGGGGTTGACATAAAGAACGCACTTGACGAGGCATTATCAAATGCTCAAGTACCATTGAATAAATTTGTCAGTGTTGCAACAGATGGAGCACCAGCTATGGTAGGACAAAATGTAGGCCTAGTTGGGCTCTTGACACCCAATCCCAAGTATCCTGTGTCTCTCTTTATTCACTGTATCATTCACCGTGGTCATTTGGTAAGCAAGTACTTTAGGTATGACAGTGTTATGAAATGTGTTCTAGAAATTGTGAATTTCATTCGTTCAAATGCAAAAACGCACCGAGCGTTTAGAAATTTTATCGAGGAGCTGGATCTTCAAATAAGTCAAATGACCTTTCATTCTACTGTATTGTAAGATGGTTATCAACTAGTAATCTCCTGAATAGGATTGTTGCACTGTTGGAGCCTATCACTGATTTCTTGAAAGAAAAGGGAAAGTCATACCCACAACTAGAAGATCACGAATGGTGCAAGATATGATGTTTTTTTACTGATGTAATACAACACCTTCAAAATCTAAATTTGGCACTTCAGGGAAAGGATAAGGTCATTTCTGACCTTACACAGACAGTTTTCAGTTTCCAGAATAAAATAAAGCTCTTCCAAAAAGATCTAGTAACAAAACATTTGACCACTTTCCCCACCTGAAAACCCGAGCAAACACTTTTCCTGATATTGAAATAAAAGAGAGTAAATTGGAGGAATACAAAGGTAAATTAGAAGGACTAATTGATGATTTTCAGTTCAGGTTTGATGAACTAAAGAAGCTAAAACCATGCTTCGAATTTCTTGTAAATCCTTTCCTAATTGATGTCGTCAACGATGGCTGTCCTCTTACCACACCATTTGTTACGGAAGCTGCTTCAATACAAACAGAACTTTTGGAGCTACAGGAGGACGTGGGTTTAAAGTTGATACATAAAAGCTTATCTGCAGTTGAGTTTTGGAAGCAAGTACCAGAGGCAAAGTATCCTCACCTCAGGAAAACCAGTTTCCGACTATCTCAGTTTTTGGGACAACTTATTGCTGTGGAGCACTCTTCTCGGTAATGAAGTTTGTAAAGTCAAAACATCGTGCTGTCCTCACTAACGAGCACCTGACTGAGCGTCTTCATACCGCCTTAACATCACATCAGCCAGACTTTAAAGCATTAACAGCCAAAATGAAGACCCAAACTAAGCCTTCTACAAGCAGTAATTAAACATTTTATTAATGTGAGTATAACTATATGTATATGATTTTAATAATTAAATTCTTTTTAAAATATTTTGCGGTTCTCGTACATCTGAAAAACGTCGTATGTGGCTCTTGGGTCCAGGAAACTTGGCCACCCCTGGCCTATTAGTTTAACGTCAATTGTCGGTAAATTTTTGGAATCCATAGTTAGGGATCGTATCGTCGATCACTTAGAAAGTCGCGATTTGATTAATAGGAGTCAGCATGGGTTTCGACGACAGAGATCTTGTTTAACTAATTTGTTAGAGTTTTATAACGAAATAGTGGGCGAATACGATAGGCATAGAGCGCTGACGTTATTTATTTAGACCTTAAAAAAGCGTTCCATACATTTCCGTATAGAAGATTAATTGCGATGGTTAAAGCGCATGGTATTCGCGGTCAGGTAGTAACTGGTTAGAGGAATGGCTTCGTGCCAGGAAACAGAGGGTCGTTGTTAATGGTAGGGAATCGGGGTGGTTGGATGTAGGTAGCGGTGTCCCTCAGGGTTCAGTGTTAGGCCCATTGCTATTTGTAATCTACATCAACGCATAGATGTAGGCTTGACCAGTAACGTGTCAAAATTCGCGGACGATACTAAAATAGGCGGTAAAGTTCTTAACGTGGACGATAGAAATAGGCTCCAAGACGATGTAAATAGGATTATGGAGTGGACGGATAAGTGGCAGATGCAATTTAACGTAGACAAATGTAAAGTTTTGCATATAGATTCTCGTAACAACAATTACACTTACACGATGGATGATAGTGCCTGGAGTCTTGCGCAAAAGCTAATAGGATGTTAGGATTCATAGCGCGTAATTTCGAATTTAAATCGATTATTATATTGCCCCTTTGAAAGGCCCTAGTCAGGCCTCACTTAGAATATGCCGTTCACTTTTGGTGCCCGTATTTGGGTGAGGATATTGATAGCTGGGGCGGATCCATGATTTGCTGGAGGGGGGGTTCGGTAAGAGCGCCGAAGGCTTCTAGGGGGGTTCGAGGCATGCTCCCCCGGGAAATTTTGAAAATTAATGCTCTCAGAAACGCGTTTTTAAGCAATTTGCGGGGTGTTTGTTCAAGTTTATTAGCATTTACAACACCTAAGTTATGTACTGATTTGCAAGAAAATTATACAAGGAAATACAAAATTCGTGATAAGTCTTAAAGAAACACTGTTTACGAAAATTTCACAATATCAAAACCTAAATTTCTTTTGAAAATCATACTTTATCATTCTAGATTTGTTCATTAATATAACTGAAGTTATTATATTTCTTGACAAAGTTTTGTGTTGACTGAGATATCAGTTAATCTCCCAACTCGCAAAGACTGGATCGACGAGGTTGCTGTTCAGCGAACCGTTGAACTACAGCTTCGTAATCACGGGCTTGTCGTAATGAATGCTCATCAACGCCAAGCCCGACAATCTCTCCGTGGACATAGTAGTCCTAAGGTACCCCTTCACAAGTTTCATGGTACTGTTGGCACGTTCATTGTCAGCAGAAGTGACGATTATGGTGCAAGCAATTCGCAACAAGCAGTTGATGTTTGGGAATATATCGGCATCGCAAGCCTGGAAAGAAAAAGTGATAAAGTTACAATTAAGCTAGAAAATTTTACACTAAATATTAAATAGTCGGAGCATACTAAGAATTGTCACCCCAAGATGGGCATACGAAGAATTATAATCTATCTTTAATGCAGGTTGAAGCGAATCTGGTTTGACGTTCTCTGACTGCCACTTTCTCCTCCATCGCATATATTCGATGTCAAGAGTCCCGGGGCTGGGAAGGCCTGACTCGTATATCACAGAAACCCCCACCTGGATCCGTCACAAGATAGGTTAGAAAGGGTTCAGCGACGCGCCGCGAAACTAATTCTGTCACTACGTAAAAAGTCTTACAAAGATATGATTAAAAAAAAGTTAGACTTGAATTCACTCGAAACTAGAAGATTAAGGGGGGAGCTTATTGAAGTTTTCAAAATCGTTAATAAAATCATTAACGTAAATTTTGACAAATTGTTCATTTTCGATAATAGCAATACTCGTAATAACAGATTTAAATTACGTGACAGACGTTTCTTTACTAACATCGCTAAAAACTTTTTTATGGTTAAAGTAATTGATAAATGGAATAATTTTCCCGCGTCCGTCGTGAACTCTACCACCAGCGTTAATGTTTAAAAACTGTTTAGATAGGCATTTTAAAAATATTAACGTCGTTTAAAATAATAAAACAATTAGCAACAAGAACTCTGGGGTAATGGTCGAGGTTTGAGTCTGTTGACGAGTAATGCCAGCTTGTGATATGCCAGCAACAAAATTAGGAGCTATTGAAGAATAGGGACCCCAGCCTTCTTTAGTTAGGCTTATAAGGCTAACTAACGAAAATATCACGACCTAACCTAACCAGTCGTTAGGTTAACTGTACGCCCTTGACGATTGGTTAGGTTAGGTCATGATATTTTCGTTAGTTAGCCTTATAAAGCTAAATAAAGAAGGCTGGGGTCCCTATTCTTCAATAGCTCCCAAAATTATATTAAAAAAATTAGACTAACACGAACTTAGATGTAGCTCATAGCGTAAACTAACCCACTTTGTGTTATACTGTTCATACTTTTTTTTTCTCTTTTCTTATCCTCTCTTTACTTGCATGTCTGTAGTTTGTATGGTATGACAGTGTTTCAGTTAAGACTGTGTTTGCATGGTTTGTAAGCGTTCTTATTTTACTTCTTTTCATCTTTCACCCCCTTCCTATTCTCTTCGACTATTTTTCCGACTTGTCGGCAGTGGCCGGCGGATGATGATGGTGAGTCTCTCTCTCTCTTTTTCTGAATGAATGTTAACCCACGAATGATAGGTTTTGCTACTTAACCCCTTATTCTCTTTTTTAACCCCCTACTCTCTTCTCTCTCTCTCTCTCTCGGGCTAACCTTAGAGTTGATCTTAGGGTCTTTGTTAGCCTTAGCTTCTGTAGATCTGTAGAACTACAGTAGTTGCTAATTTGCTTCTGCCATCACGGAATGTGATAGAACTGCCGGGTCGATTTGGTCGGGCAAATCAAAAGGTAGCCGTTTGTCGTAGTGATATAGGACGAAATGAGGGGTGTCCCGATAGACACGTTATAGCCGTTGTTGATGACTGTTTGCACCATGGGGAGGGAATCATCTCACGTACGGGAGGATGCATCGACAACGTGGCGGAGGGCTTCTAAGATCTTCCGATTGTGCCTTTCCACTAAGCCGTTTGCCTGCGGATGGTATGTCACAATGTGTGTTTTTAATTTTACACATGTTACAGAATGACTCGAACAGTTTGGAAGTGAAACTAAGAGCGTTATCCGAAATTAGGATGGAAGGAGTAGCATGGTTTTGGATGACGCGTTCCACTAGGGCTTTTGCAACAGTTTCCGAGGTCTGGTTTGGAATGGCAACTACTTCGCTTGTAACGCGAGAAGTGGTCCGTAAACACAATGATGTACTGGTTTCCCTTTGATGTTTTGGGGAATGGTCCTAGTATGTCCATTCCAGTTTTTTGCCAGGGCCGTTGGCATATTGGATGTTTATGTATGGGAAGCTGTGGACGGTACGTTGCTTTTATATTTTAAACAAGACGGACATTCAACGATGTATTCATGGACCTTTTTGTTTATTTCGGGAAAATAGTATCGCGCCAAAAGACACTTGATGGTGCGATCCGGTCCCATGTGGTCATACAAAGGTGAGTCGTGACAAAGTCCGGTCGCTACATCTACGCATGGGCGTCGATTGCGGGGGGAACGCAGGGACATGTCGCCCCCACTTTTTACAAAGGGGGGAACAACCTACCAGTTGTTCCCCCCCCCCACTTTCGTGGATGAATTGCTATAAATGCTAACTATTAGTGGCACCTAATAAGACGTTATATGTCGTATTATATGCATACGCAAATGTAATAGCAATATTATAAATTATTGTCACGAACACTAGTGTATACGAGGGTAATTCAATAAGTATTCGTACTTTTTATTTTCACATCTGATAGATTATAAACACATCACTTCTCAACATAGTCTCCCTGTTTCTCAATACACTTAATCCAGCGATCTACAAGCTTCCTAATGCCATCACAAAAGAATGTTTTTGGCTGTGTGCGTAGCCAGTCATGCACCGCCTCCTTCATCATCGCCAGTTGACAGAAAAGCACACGCGTAATCGTATGGACGTCTGCTCTCGTCTTTTGGCACGGTATCATCCAGTAATGAAGGTGAAAACTTTTTGGAGCGCATTATCACTGGAGATGAAACCTGGATCCATCACTATGAACCGGAAAGCAAACGACAGAGCATGCAATGGAAGCATCCAACATCTCCCATTGCAAGGAAGTTCAAAGCGCAGCCGTCAGCAGGTAAAGTTATGCTAACACTGTTTTGGGATACACGAGGCCCTATCCTTGAACATTATCTAGTGTGTGGAACTACAGTAACAAGTGCATCGTATTCTGACATGCTTCGGAATGAGTTAAAGCAAGCAATTCGCACAAAACGGAGAGGGAGATTGTCGGAAGGTGTTATTCTGTTACACGACAATGCGCGCCCTCATACAGCTGCACAGACTAGAAAATGCCTTCAAGAACTTAAATTTGAAGTTCTCGACCATCCAGCCTACAGTCCAGACCTGGCACCTTCGGATTTTTACCTATTTGGACCACTAAAAGACGCTTTGAGAGGTCAGCGATTCTGAGGCGATGATGACCTGAAGGAAGCGGTGCATGGCTGGCTACGCACACAGCCAAAAACATTCTTTTGTGATGGCATTAGGAAGCTTGTAGATCGCTGGACTAAGTGTATTGAGAAACAGGGAGATTATGTTGAGAAGTGATGTGTTTATAATGTATCAGATGTGAAAATAAAAAGTGCGGATACTTATTGAATTACCCTCGTATTTATCATGGAATTTAGCAGTCAGTTATTTGCTTTATAATTCACGAACATATTTTGTTATCAGTTTATGTACATTGACCTCTGTTGTCTACAGGTAATAAAAGATTTATTTTGGTTAAACATATGTGTGATATGTTACATGAAAGGTTAAATATTATAAATAGCTTGTATTGCGTTCCTTATTTCTGCAAAAAAAACGTTTGAATAAGGAAAGACAGAATGATTAAATACAATTGAATTTTTTTCAACATCATGAGAAAAATATAAAAAACGGGTAAGTGGTAAATTAAGACATTGATATATTACACGCAACAGCTACTCAGAATATTGTTTGATTCGCTGTTTGAAGGCGAAGTGTTCCCCCCACTATTTTAGAGCAATCGACGACCCTGTATCTACGAGATCCTTTGGTATTTCCACGAGGTCGTTTCCGTCTTCGTTCCTGAAATGTACGAGCCCATCTTTTAGGTTGTACTGTTCTTTTACCTTCGATGGTTCCTTTTGTTCCAGGCGAGCCCAAAAGTTCTGGGTCTGTTCGTCCTGTTGTTGGGAGTATTGCAGACATTCGTAGTCGAACATAGGAAGAGTTTCTATCTTATTCACTTGGGTGTCGGGCTTGAGTCTCGACAATCCGTCTGGAATAACTATGAAGTTTTTCCAGTTTGTATACGAATTTTGCCGGAAAGTCCTAAATCAACAGAGCCCATCTACTCAACCGTCCTTCAAGTAACTTGTCCTTGAAGGATACGTGAGTGGCTTATGGTCAGTTTTGATGGTTACATCGTAGCCGTAGACGATATTTCAGAATTTTTTTCAAAGCCCAATATGCCGCTAGGGCCTCTCGGTCCATAGTGGAATAACTCCGTTGAGGTACAGAGAGAAACTGAGTAACATAAGCATTGGGTAATTCCACACCATCTACGTCCTGTAATAGGACGGCTCCTAGTCCATAGGAGGAAGCATCTGTGGCTATGACAAAGGGTTTGATGTAAATCGGGATATTGGAGGATGGGATGACAAGTTAGTTTACCGATTAAGGTCTCAAAAGCATATTGATGATTAGATTCCCAATTAAATTTAGCATTTTTCTGGAACAATCCCCCAATTTGAAAATTGGGGGATAAAATTTCGATAGAATCTGACAAATCCAATAAATGCACGAACGACGTCGATGGTGTTTGGTACAAGGTACCTTTCCAGTGCTTCAAGTTTGGCTGGATTAGGTTTAATTCCTGTGGATGATAGTAGAAATCCTAAGTATACCATGGATTCCTGTATAAAGTTGCATTTTGCAAGTTTCAGTTTAAGGTGTGCTTTTCTCAAGCGTGATAACACATTCTGAATACGTTGAAAGTGTGTTTTTATATCCGAACTATAAACGATAATATCGTCAAGACAGACCAGAGCTTCGACACCTAATAGGTCGGAAAGGACTATATTCATCAACCTAGAGAAATTAGCAGGCCCATTTCAGACTCCGAAAGGTTAGAACCTGGAATTCGTAATGGCCTCGGTTAGTGGAGAAAGCAGTTAGTGCCCGAGATTAGGGACTGACCTCCATTTGCCAATAACCGGATGCTAAATCGAGGGATGAAAAGAAGTTAGCTCTCTCTACGTTCAGAATTGTTTCCTGCATGTTTGGAATAGGGAAACGGTCTGGAATGATAATGTGGTTTAGGCGTCTAAAATCTATACAAACGCGAGATGTTCTGTCCTTTCTGGAAACAAGAATCATAGGAGCGGACCATAGACTAGCTGAAGGATGAATGACATCCTGCTCCAACATGTCCTTGATGTGTTCCTCAATAGTTACTAATTGGGAATGTGGAACCCGATAGGGAGGAATGAAGATGGGTTTGGAATTGGGTTCCAGTTTGATTTTGAAAGGGACCAAATTAGTTCGGCCCAGAGGATCTCCTTTTAGGGCAATCACATCTCTATTTCTTATCAGGAAATCGAGAAGTGATTCCAGTAGTTTGGGATCCTGTAAGGCTGGTGATTCCTGAAGGGAGTGCTCCAGACATTTCTTATATTCTTCTTTTAATGCTGAAGGGTTTAACTCTAAGGAACTGGAAACACGATTTAGAGTACTGGTGGGGAAATCTGAATTTATTTCGACTGTGGAGACAGTTCCTATTCTCTGATTTGAAGTTAATTGAATAAGACTTTTTCATTTGTTTAAACAAACAACAGGGATAGCTGAATTCTGACTATGACTAAGAACTTGGGCAAAAAGAACATCTCTCTTGAAATTACTTTTCTCTGTAATAAGAGTACGAACTGATTCCAATAGTTTTCCATGACCGTTTACTACTCTTTTTAGGAAACAAATCTTCTCATAAGGTGCTACTGTTTATGCTCTGTAGGGCATATGAAAAATTGTGAATCTGACTCTGGTTCGTGATTAAAATTTGCCTTATTGGCTGAAAAAAATCGTTTCAGTTGGATTTCGAATCTCAACTGCTGAGTTAACTGAAACTGGCTGACTGGAAACTGACTGTGTTGATCCTACTGGATTCAACAACTGGAAGTGATTACTTTGGGGGCTGATGTCTGGGGCGGTTGTCCCTCTGGATGCAACCGACTGACTTGAACTGCTATCAACTGGAGTGGGTTTCTTATTTCTTTCGGAAATCCGAATTGAACTGATTCTGTTAGCATTAAGCTGTCTATTATTCTCATGGAGAGGGTGTGTCCTGTTTCTACACTTAACTAATTTTCCGGCTGGGTAAATTCCCCATTGATTCCAGTTGAAGAAATCCATACCTAATAAGATATCTGTCTGGAAGGTGGCGACTGCGTCCACAATACAACATTTTGTGGGATATACCGCGTTACCAACTTCTAAATATAATTCAATTTCTCCATATGTAGCTATGGGTGTGCCTGAAACTCCTCCGAGTTGGCAGGAAGGTGCCTTAATTTCATATTTATAATCTTTACTCTCTAGTAACTCATCTGCACATTGTTTCTTAATTAATGTCGCATGTGCTCCTGTATCTACGAAAGCGGTTAAATTTCGGTTATCTGTGCTGCAATTTATTATTAAATCTAGTAGGTTCGCACCTATAATCCTGGTGGGTAGTTTATGTGTGTATATGGGTTTATTACTGCTATTTAGGAGGGAGGAGGCTGAACTGCTGCCTCCAAAGTGGGATCTAAAAAAGAACTTGAACCGACTTCTATGGGAGGACCTGAGTCATATGCTACGGGATCACCATACACTGGAGGGTCTTCTTGGAAAGTGTACTCTGGGGAAACTGATTCTTCAACGGGTACTTCTATGTACCGAACCGTCAGACCTTGCTGATTATATTGGGTCTGGACATCGGGTAATAGTGTGATTGACCTTGTGGTCGTGATCCAGGCGCGGACTGGCTTAAAAATTTCCACCGGCCAGGTGTCACTGAGAGGGCCCCCAAAAGGCTTCAGTAAATTTTGCCCCCCAAAATGTGTTTATGGATGTTTTACAAATCTAATAATTTTGTCATAACCTGTAAATCCCCGCGAGTTTTGAATATAATTTTGAACTCAACCAAAATCAAATCTAATTAATACGCAGTCAGGGAATGACGAGGTGTACTTCTGAATACGCGAAAGGCCTTGGAATCATTTTTCTTTTTCCTTGTGGGTTTGCATTATACATATATATATATCTGTTCATTACAATATGAAAGTTACTCATGAAAAAACGTTGAAGTAGAAAGAGACTTTTTTCAATCCCAAACTAAACTGTCACTTACTTAAACTATTACAGAGGGGCCCATTATCAACAGTAGGCCACAGGCCTTTCTTCTTTTAGTTACGCCTCTGATAATAATAATATATATATTTATATAGCGCACAATATCAATGAATAACGTTTTCAAAGGCGTTTAGAAAAAAGGTATATGAGGAAATTATTCGGGGTGTGAATTGTAGGTTTGGGTATGCAGGTTCTTGGGATCTAGGCTGAACTGGCTGGGCCCTGCTGGCCTTTATTCAGCTCCTAAGATATTTATGTGTTTAAAGCTTAAAAATATAAAAAATTAACAATTAATTAAATAAAAATTCAGTAAATTACTCACGTTATAAAGACCAAGAGCGAAAAATCGGCGCGCCAGCACAAATGCAACACCGCTTAAAAATATTTACTTTATTTACTTAATTTTATTTTTCGCGCCAAAAATAGTGTCCTAGAGTGCTGATTGGTTATACTAGAAATCTCAGAAATACGTTTGGCAACATAGCGATTTTTAACATATTTATTTAATTAATTTTCAACAAATAAAATAAATATATTATAATAAATTTATTTAAACGGACATAATTTATCAACGAATAAACTAAAGTTAATAATCCTAAACAATATAAATATCAATTATTTTACTAGTATTAAAAAAAGTGGAAAATTTTTAATGCCGTTTTGTCGCCAACGTACGTTGCCGTGTTGGCACTTTTTTTGACCCCTGTGAACACCCCTGAGGTCTTACATAGTAATACATCGAACAAATTTAGGGCCCCCAACGGAAAGGGCCCACCGGCCACGGGCAGGTGGGCCGCCGGGGCCAGTCCGCGCCTGTCGTGATCTGTTTAGTGGGTGCTTCTGTTGAGGCTGGGAACTAACTGGTTTGTGCGAATTGGAGGGCTTTTGGGAATGTTGGTGATTAAATCTCTGGAAGTGGGGCTTGTACCCTGCAGGGGCTTTGTCAGCACAGTTTTGTCGGTCACCACGGGCGATGACCATGTTCATGACAGTGGGAGCAATACTGGGGATAATTACATTGACTCATCATGTGCCCAAAACTATCGCAATTAAAACACTGAGGAGGAGGGCGTGCATTCTGGGTTCGTGGGGCTTGTTTCTGAGGTGGTGTCCCTGCATCGACCTAGATTTATAGGGTTATTGTTGTTGCTGAATGTAGTGTATGGGGGGGTCTCTCTACCCTTCCGGTAGTTCCGGCTCGCTAAGTCGGTAATGTTCCCTTGTTTTATTTATGGCTTCATTTACTGGTTTGTCAATATTTAGACACACTTGAAATTTCTTTTGGGTGCTACGGGTAGGTTTTGGTAAATAGATGCTGCCACTATTAGGTTTCTTTGCTTTGAAGTGAATGTAATGTCGCATGCATTTTCTGCGGCTCGAAGGGCTTCTCCTACGAGTTTGTGTTTTCGTGTAATAAAATTATTTAAATCTTCATGTTCTTCTTTCTTCCATTTATCATAGCTTGGAAGACAGCTTCAAATGTGGCCAAAGGTTGTGCGAGTGTTATTTCTTTGAAAAATTCTAATAAGTGTTTTTTTAAATTGTCCCAACTTGTAGCTTCGCTAATGGATGGGACGTATATAACTGTATCATGGGCATTCCCCTCTTTAGGGTCAATAAACCTTTTAGCTTCCCTAATCTTTGTCATCATCTGTGATGTTTTCGCGTAAGGAATGCTGTTCTAGAGACTGAATCCAAAGTCTTACGCGCGGTTCAACGAAGTTATTATCTATGGTTCCCTTAAAAATTAGGACAGTGTGGGGAAGGTTTACAAGTCTACCTAAGTTAATGTATGCTGGGGAAGCGGATTGAAACATGTTGGCTGCGTGTTTGGAAATATGTTTGAAGGTACTGTACTCTTAATGTATTTTAATTTGATATGCTTGACCGATCTTAATCTATGGAATGATCACTTGAGTGGCTTTGCCAACTACTCTAATTTATTTGTGATCGATTTTCAATATCTAGAAGTATGATGAATTGTGTTCATGAAAACTTTTCAAAGAAAAGAAAGAGTAATAATAAAGGCAAAAATTAGGATCTGTACTGTTTTTATTAAAAACAGGAAATAAAAAGATTGAAGGTGGCGGTTGGGATTTAGAAAAAAAGAAAAATAGAATTTTTTTTTAAATAAAAAAGAGAGCAAAAGAATACAACTGAATATAGTATGTGTTGTAAAAAAATCAATTTTGATACTTAAATATGAACTAGTGTTTAAAATAAAAAAATATTCTTTTCTTGGTTAATAGTTTTTTAAATCTGTCACATAAAACGCTACATTTGATAGTCAATTGAGTTGGTACATTTTGCCTCCCGCTTCTTTTTGGCGGCATAATCTAAATCAGGGTGGTCCAACTAGGGGCACGCGAGCCAAATGTGGCTCACGGGACAATTTCTGTGGCTCTCAAAGAGTTCATAGATCCTTATAAAAACTAACAAATATTTGATAAAGTAGAGTAGAGTTTAGTATACAGTATATGGGGTATAATATCATTAAATATGCATGTGTGGCACGCAACCTTTATTAGATTAAATTTGTGGCTCACAATGGTGGAGAAGTTGAACCACCGTAATCTAAATTATAATTATATTTATTATTTTTCATTTTGATAAATATATAGAGATTAATGTCTTGAAAAAAAATTATATCTTTCGACGACGCCGTAATCAGCTGTTCTCTCGCGTAAAAAATGATTGCATCAGACAAATATATTTTGATTTGATCTTTATTACGCATAAATTATGTTTAAAACTTTATAATAATTTTTGACATTATGAATATATTTCAATTGACTAGTAATAATGTTTTGGATGTATTTAAAATTTATATAAATATTTACGTGGATATTCTGGCATCTTGTTATTCGCCCGCGTTTTATTCTACGTGTCCTTGCTTTAGTGCGAGTAGCATGGGCGCAAAATGGACGAGTGCAAGAATGTTGCAAGAAGTTATGCAACATAGGGCGGTTATTCAACAAGGGGGAGGGGTTATGCAATGGAGGGGGAGGGGTTATGCAACAAATCAATGCTGCAATGAAGAGGGGGAGCTTTGGGGAAGAAGGGAGGATGACCTACCCCAAAGGGGTAACCTTAACCTATGAGAGGGAGAAAAAGGAGGAAGAGGAGGGTCTTTGGGGGAAAAGGTGGGATGTCCTCACCCCCCAAATGGAAACCTAACCTAAGCCTTAACTTAAGAATGAGAGAGAGAAAAAGAGTTCTTTATTCCACCGGAGTCCTTTGCATAATGAGCGTCCAGGGGCCCAGCATCTGTTATATAGAGGGTCTGGAGTTACCAATTACCACTTATTTATTTATATAAGGAGAGTTACCAGATACCGCCATTTTAATTATTTATTTATAGATGAGTTTCCAGAGACTCCTATATAATTTAATTATATGCAGGGTTACCAGGCTGCACCATTTATTTTAATTACTTATTTATTAATGGCAAGAGAAACTTCCTTAAATTGCTCGAACTAATTAAAACACATTATTTATTTAATTAACAATAAAAGAAAAATGCCTGCAAAATAACAGTACACACTTTTTATATATAAAAGAAAAACAATAATTATTTTAATTAACTTCTCAGAAAGTGTCTATTTACCATTCCTCTGTGCACGAGTGTTAGAGAGAGTGAAGCATACTTTCTCTTAGATGTGTACGTACGTAAAGTGGAATTCTCGGCTCCTTTTGAATAAAAAAATGTGTCCATGGCTAAACACACACACACACACACACTTATTCTACTTGCTGATCCTGGATGTTTGGTATTATTTTTATATAATACTGTGTTGTATTAGCCATACGATTTAATTAACATCACAGTTATATATATATATATATATATATATATATATATATAAAACCATGAAATATATAGAAAATAAATATACAATCAAAATAGTTAATTCTATGCACAACTTGAACGAAGAATATGGGGATGTTTGTGGTGGGTATGTGTGCTCTAAAAGCCTATAAGAAATACGAACGAAGAATATGGGGATGTTTGTGGTGGGTATGTGTGCACTAAATGCTTAAGGTATACACGTCTACTGAGGAGTCTATTATTTTTATAAAGAAATTTCAACGAAATCAAGAAAAGGAATCCTTCATTCGTTTATTTTCAATTAAAATTAATTCGAACCTTCACGCTAATATATTTAATAAACAATAAAAGAAAAATGCCTGCAATATAATAATTACACACTATATATATACACATTCTCGTAGAATAAAATTTTAAGTGTATTTTATTCTACTGTCGGGGAGAAAGCGTGTAACTATTGCAACCAAATATAAAAATAGTCAAAGCGGATACATTGGAATGTATCAGGTCATCCCATAAGTAATGTCGTTTTTTTACCTTTATTTCCAAATGAAAATAAAACTGCATCAAAATAAATTTTAATCAATTTTATATTTTCTTCACTTTCTATGACTCTCTGCCACCTCTCTACAAGCATTTCAATTCCATATTGATAAAATTCCTTCGGTTTAGAAGCAAAAAACTCGGAGAGGGCAATATTGATAGCCTCGAGACTTTCAAGTTCTTTCCCGTCAGGGTAGTTTTGAAGACTTCTGAATAGGTGGTAATCTGATGGTGGAAGATCTGGTGAATACGGAAGATGTGGAATTTTTTCCCAACCAAGCTGTTCAGTTTTGGCAGTGGTGATTTGAGCAGTATGAGGATGCGCGCTGTCCCGTTGAAGCACACCACTCTTGCGATTGGCCAAAGAAGGACGTTTTGTTTGCAATGCAACGATCCGACTTTGAAGTTGCTGACAGTAGACTTCGGCTGTAATGGTTTGATCGGGCTGCAATAGTTCAAAATAAACCACTCCTTGAATATCCCACTAAACGCACAGCAAAACCTTCCTGGGGTGCAGATGTCCTCTTGGCTGTGGTGTTGCAGATTCCCCAGCACTAACCCACTGCCGATGACGCTTAACATTGTGATGAAGCACCTAATCTTCATCCCCAGTAATGAGTCGATTCAGAAACGGTGCTTGAAGTTGCCGAGAATGCAATGAAGAGCAGCTGTTCACGCGATCTCTACAGTTGTCTGGTGACAACGTATGGGGAACCCACTTCCCAAGTTTTGACACTTTTCCCAGTCGTTGCAGGTGGCGATGAACTGTGGAACCGGTCGAATTTAGTCGCTGGGCAAGTTCTTCAACAGTTACAGGAGGATTTTCTTCAAGTGTAGCTATCAGAAGGTCATCATTGAACTCAACAGGTTGGCCCGAGCGCGCTTCATCAGTTAAGCTATAGCCACCAGACCTAAACTTCTGGAACCATCTTTGACATTTCCTTACATTTAAAGCTTTCTCCCCATAAATATCCTGAATATTTTTTGCGGCTACAGTCGCGTTATTTCCTTTTCTAAACTCATAAAGCATTATATGCCTGGTGTGTTCCTCTGACACTTCCATCTTATCCGTAACAGTGAAATAAACGAAGATTGTTAACACAATGAAACTTCACTTAGAGTGAGAAGTAACACGTCTAAACACACAAAAATTCGAGCTTTCCACAAAATATACAGAGAAACGTGTGCAAACACGACGCAAGTTTAACAATGCAAAAAAACGACATTGCTTATGGGATGACCTGATAGTTTGACCACATCTCGTCTCAAAGACCCGGATTTTCCACCACTACTTCATATATTATTGTCATTGTTATTATTATAATGAAGTTAAAAACTTAATTTTAAATTCCATTATATTTATACAGAGAGAGAGAGAGAGACTATTTACTTTTGTCATTCTTCTATATATATTGTGTGTGTGTGTGTGTGTGTGTGTGTGTGTGTGTGTGTGTGTGTAAAAATGAACAATGAATAATTCATATTCATTTTTACATGAGGAACCAAAATCGCTTAATGCGAGTTTGGATAAACTTTTTATTTCTTGCTTTCTATTTTTTTTTCAGTGTCACAACCATGCGACCTACCATTCCTATGGTTTAAGTCGTATCCATATTTCCATATCTTGACCATTATCCTATAGCAATTTTATTAAATATTCATTTTTACTCGTGTCAGTTTATGCATTCGTACATGTCCACTGAGGACGTACATAATTACCTTACATGTAAGTACGTTCACATGTATTCTTTTTGCTTTCTTTTAAGTGCGTTCACCTCTTGCAGTGAACTCGAAAATGCTTATGCAAGTGTACGCAGAGGCATACCAATACTTTTTGCCGCTCGGGGCGAAAATGCCCCCCCCCCCCCGCAACAATTTTCAATTTAAAAAAAAATTCCTTTACAAAAATACACTTCTAAACAAAACTTTTTATTGGAAGAAAAACTTAAATAAAGCAACTTCAATTTTAACAATACTACATAATGTACCGTACATAATACACTACATAATTTTAACAATAACTATATAATGTATAATGCCTAGTTAAATTTTCGGACTTTCATAACAGAAAATTCATGAATGATTTTTTCTATGTCCATTGTCTCTGCAACTTCGCGTTCAATTGAAATAATCGCCATTGCTCAGTCTAGATTGACTTATAGTTGACCTGAGGTAAGTTTTTATAAGTTTCAGTTTCGAGAAACTTCGTTCGCAACTTGCCACGGACATGCATGTAGTTAGACAGATCTGGAGGGCGATTGTTATATGAGGCAAAGATTCCACTAGATCCCATTTAACGATCCACTGAAGTAGTTTTAACATATCCCAGTTCTTTGGATCATCGTCGACGCTTATGCTTTCGAAACTGAGCAAATGTCTGCGCAAACGCTTTATTTCTTCCAGTAGACTTCCTGGATTAATGTCATTGTAGATGGAAGAAAAATTATTGACGTTGGTATTAATTTCTTCATCTTTGGACTGATTCAAAAGGTACGAAGGAGACAGAAATTCAAAGCGATCATTCATGTTTTTAAGACAAACTGTGCGTTTTTCAATTTCTGCTAATAAACGATCCATGATTTCAAAAAATTCTCTGCGTACATCCTCTTGCACGGTCAATCCAGCATCACGAGCTTGCTCTCCAGGCATTCTTCTCCGTCTCCTGACTCTGCGGTCTATACTGATATCCATTTCATTACAGAACTCTTCGGCGGCATCTGCAGCGTTTGATACTACTGCCTCTCGTTCATTAGTTAAAAACACGGATAAAGAGTTCATTTTTAATGCACACTGGTCCAAAGCAAGTCCCTTTCTTTGAAAATATAGCTGAGCATCATTGATTTCTTTCAGCACTGGATCCCAGAAAAATAAGTACACAATGAATATGTATGACATGATGGAGGTCAACAGAGCTTCAGCATCGCCCTTTGTGTCCCGATTTTCGGAGACCCCTTCACTCAGTTCTTCCAAGGCACTAACAACGTGAGTCAAGTTCTTCTTAAGACTAGAAACAGCATCATACTTAGCACTCCACCGCGTATCAGAGACTCGCTTGACAGTGATTTTGGAATGTTTTGTTAAGACATCCCAACGATGAGTAGAGGAAGAAAAGTAGACGAAAATTCGTTCAATTATTCCAAAGAAAGTTACAGCATTAGGACTAAGTCCCGCGGCATGAACTCCAGCCAAGTTCAGCGAGTGGTTATTGCAAGGAATGAAAACAGCGTGTTTGCTAACATCAAGAATTCTGCGTTGAACTCCAAGATGAATACCTGCCATCGTAGCAGCATTGTCATACCCTTGACCATAACAATTCTGGATATCCAGCCCATCCTCACGGAGCTTAGTGACAATGAGATCAGTAACTGCCTCAGCAGTCTTCCCCTCTAATTTAATAAAATCAACGAAGGATTCCTTCACCTCTACATTACCATCTTTAATCGACACATAGCGAATTACCTGAGACATCTGATCAATATGCGATATATCTGGTGTACTATCGAAAATTATTGCAAAGTACTTTGCACTAGACACATTATCAATTATACATTTTCGAACATTACAGCCAATTAGTGTGATGAACTCATTTTGAATGTTAGGTGACAAATACGTAGTGGATATCTTGTCAGTCATTCGTATTTTTGTAAGATGTTCCCTAATTACTGGGTCATATTTGCCCATTAGTTTTATTAACTCCAAAAAGTTTCCAGAATTGCCAGCTAGCCCAGCTTCTTCATTTAAGTTCTCTCGGTGCCCTCGGAATGCAAGATCTTGTTTTGCCAAGAACATGATGCAGTCATAAATTCATCTCAGTATTTCTTTCCACTTAGCAGTAGCATGTTTTATTTGCAACTGATGTGCATTATCTATTGTAGCATTCAACTGAAGGCGCATAGACAACTCTTTCCATTGTTCAAAGCATCGGGTATGATATGGACTGTTTTCATGTTCAGGTACTCTTGGATTCAGTTTCCTCCAGGCAAAAAATCCTTCTTCTTTTCCAAATGCACTGGAGATGTTGTTGAAGACGACAGCAAAAGCAATGCAAGCTACATTTTGAAGGTGAGAAGATTAGCCATGACCTTTCAATTTTTTCGCCATTTTCCAAAGTTTTGAAATACCAAACTTTTGACATTGACCTATTGTTTGAATCAGCTGGAAAGGGTCCATTCATGTTTTTCAAATGTGATGGTCCACGTTTAATGAGTTCGATTCTCAAATTGTCCGTCATTGGAACGGGCCAGTTGCCAGAATCGTTAAACAGACTCTGTGGGTGATGGGTGGGTTGGTGACTTTGTGATGTAGATGAGGGTTGATCCTGATTATTTGGGGGTTCACTTGAAGTTGCCGCTTGAACATCTATCTCTGAAGATATATCACATTGCGGTTGATCTCCTTGCTTCCCAGAAGGCACTGAAGGTATGTCTGAGAATCCCATTAACTGATGAAATCGCTTAGCAGCACGCTTGCCTTCCTCTTTTTTTTCGCGAAGATTCTTGTATGCAGCACCACTCAGTCTCTGTCGTTTGCTCATGTTTGCTAATTCAGTAGGGTATCTGCAAAATAAAACAACCATTAATTATTAACATCATCAAAGCTCAAAGAATGCAAAGCCTAACCTAAATAATATAGGGAAAGTCTGAAAAATAGGGCTGGCAACCTTTCCGATGTGAAAATTTAACGCAACTATTTGTGGAAATAGTGGCATTGAGGTGGCATATATAGCATTTAATGATGATTTTTCATCAAAACCATGGATATTTTGTACACAAATAACGCGCGACAATGATGAGATATAATTTTTTGGAGGGTGCATTTTAAAACATAAAAACCCAAAATTTTGCATACTGCCCCCGCCTGACAGTAATTTGCCGCCCCTCGGGAAGTGCCGCTCGGGGCGGTCGCCCCTCTCGCCCCTCCCTTGATACGCCACTGAGTCTACGCAATTCGATAACCACAGCAAAAGTGAACGCTTCTAAAATAAAAATCTCCTTTCGCTCTGATCCAAATTTATAAAAAAAATTATCATGCGTTATGTTATGCATCATGTGTCATGTTGTATATAAATATATATATATATATATGTGCTTTGTGTTGTACTAATAACTATATATAAATATAAAAACACTGTAAGAATTGTAAGTGACTAATGTACTTAATGAAACTGTACTAATAATTTATAATGTAATTAATGTACTTTAATTAAACTATAATAATTTAATATAATGTAATTAATGTACTTAATAATGTAATGTACTAAATGACGTAGTCAATGTACTTTAATGGAATTGTAGTTAACGATAATAAATGAATTAATTGGTAATTATAATCATAGTTATAGTAGACCAAAATTACAATGTACTCAATGTCCGACCCGACATTATGTCGTCATAAGGAATGTAGACTCGGCGATACTGTTATTTTTTATTATTATTATTTTTCCGTTGGGATAAATTTTGATGTGCTTTCTATTTTGCCAAATAATTGGTGACTTGCTCTTTTTAAAAATTCTTAATCATTTTTAGATTTAGCTTAATAATGAATTGATACGTCGAATAGCACATATGACTTTATGCACAAATTTTGAGAACATCTCTCCCTTTTCTTTAATGATTTTAAGCATAAACACAATTTTAGCACACCCTGTAGGGTCAGATATAATACATGTGGATGGGCTAGTGAACCTGAATTTTTCTACAGAATCCATTTCTAACACGTCACACTCCTAAGTCACACTCCTAAGTGGGTCATTTACAAAATATAATAAATATTTAAGTGATGATCCCTATATTCTACAGTCTTGTTTTCCTCTTCTCCCACAGAACCGTGAATGACGATGAGGTACAGCACCCCATCATCGATATTACAGATGACCCCGACGACAGTGTAGTTATTGTCACAGACTCCATCTCACTGCCAAGTCCACACCAACGATACCTGTAGCACGCGACAATTCAAAGCGGAAGCATGATGAACCCCCCACGTCAAGTATAAAGCGTGCCAGGATTGCGCCGGTTGTTAGACCCCCAGTAATAGGGCCTCTACGTCTTACGGCACAACCCCGACAATAGTACCTTCCTCAAATATACTCCCTTATTCCTGTTCAATTCCGGGTACATCCTCCACATCAGCAGCAGCAGCTTCTCGTTCTGTAGAGGATGGCATAACATTCGAGTTGGTGCGCACCGCTACCCCCACCCCAGCCTTGACTAGAAATCGGTATATAGTCAGGGTTGATCCTAGATCCATGTATAGCAATGGTGTTAAACAAGGACTACGGCGCGTAGTTGAACGTATTGTGGAGTTTGCCCTTCAGAACCGCGACGAACGTGAAGTCAGAACGCGGCTGTCCTTCGGCTTCGGGTCAGATGACGGGGATGTAGGTGATTTTTGGGTAGTAATACCATTCAGACGCTTGGCAGCTGAAGATATAGAATATATTAGGCCGTATAATGCAGGCCTCTCAAAGTAGTATAGCTTCAATATGGACAACTTCACGGTAAATATTGACCGTGTATTCCGTGTTACGGGTCATAGTGCCACACCTTATACTCTTAACTTCAATTCTCACGCTATTTATAGCTCGTATGTTTACTGTACTAAATACACGGGTCAAAAACATTTTGTTGCCTACGGTAGTGGAGCGTGCCCGTAAACTAGCTGTAGAGTGTAAACTTGAATTTGACTGTAATATGGGCCCTGAAGAGCTGAGAAGGGTAGAACAGGAAATGAATGTTCGTATAGTTGTATTTGGAATGGATGATCGTCGTAGGACTGTGTATGTTTTTAAAAGCAGTGTGAGAGATCGTACAAGACCCCTACTTATTTTAGGGCTGTCAGGAACAATGTTTCTATCCATCCGTAATTTATGGACTCTCTACGTGAGTTATGATAAAAGTCGAAAATATGGACGACATCATGACTTGTGTAAAGGGTGTATCGAGTTTGCGAATGATATAGTGAAACATTGTAAAGGTTGCCACATGGTATGTGAGCAGTGTAAAAGCTCCAAATGTGAAAGCCGTGTAGTTGAAGCTGAGAAGAGGGACTGTGATGTGTGTAGACGCACATTTTTCAATAACTGTTTTGAGCTCCATAAATCAATTGACACGTTCAAGAAAATGAGAATCTATGAATGTGGTAGGTTTCATATGATGGATAATTGGAGGAATTTCGAGCATAAATGTGATGAAATTCACTGGTTCTACATGCCATGAGAAATATAAGGCGGTTGGAGTAAAGCATGTGTTATATGAAAGACACTAAGCCTAAAAATAGCACTTGTATAACTGTACTACAATATAGAAACATACACGAACGCTGAAACCAAAGAGGTTATTCCACATTTACTTGTAAGCCAGACTATCTGTGATGAGTGTATGGAGATCGAGTGTGATGAGTGTCACAAATGTGGTAAACGAACAAACGTTTTTAAAACGAATGCCCACGATAGCCTGTGAAACTCTTTGTGTCCTATATTGTCAAGTTAGCGGACAAGTTCAAAAAAACAACTGTGTATATTCTTGCCCATAACGGGGCAAAATTTGACACAGTTCCTTTATAAGGAGCTGCTTGAGCACGAGTCATCTGAGATATTTACAGGTAATCCCTTGAAAAGAGGAAACAAACTTATACTGATGCAAATAAGAGGTAATGTACAGTTTAAAGACACTTTATTATTCACACCTTGTAAATTAGCAAAGCTATCCAAGGTGATGGGCGTAGCCGCTGAAGTTTCAAAAGGATATTTCCCTCACCCATTCCTCACTAGCGAAACTTTAAATTACGTAGGACTACCTCCACCCAAACATTACTTTAACTATGAATGTATGAGTACAGATGAACGTGAAGATTTTGACCTCTACTACAACAGTTTTAATGAATCTAATCCTTATAATATAGCTGATGAATGTGAGCGTTATTGCGTGAATAATGTGCCCGTGCTTAGAGTATGTTTCCAGGCAATCACGATCACCTCATTATGTTTTTCGGTGTTCAAGAATAATTTCACGCCTAAAGACACCTTAGCTGTCATTCACAGAGACAATTCCCGCAGTTATGGGCACAAGGCTATTTACTGGCTCATACACATACAGCAGCAGACAGGTGTATACATAACGCATGCCCGCAACACGGGGGAAGTACCCATTAAGGTTAATGGTCGTGTTTTTTGGGTTGATGGTCTAAGCGAAAACCATGCCACTGGTGAGAAGACTGTGTACTCCTTTAACGGTTGCTGGTGGCACAGATACCCCGTCCTGAGTGTGGAATCGTAGGAGATATCCACGATAGATCTCCTACCGACAGTCTTGCATGGACCCGTACCCGCGATCAACTTATAGGCTCCCAGTTCACTCACAAAGTCTTGTGGGAGCATGAGTGATGCATGGATGGAAACAGATGGTCAGTACCATGAAGAAATAAACACGATCAAGCGTTCAATGGTGCTGGATCCTCTCAAATGCGGTGATAGCTTGTTCGGAGGGCGTACAAATTCCTTCAAGCTATACTTTCCGCCTACGGAGGGCTTGAAACTCCATTACTACGACTTCTGTTCTTTATATCCCTATGTGATGAAGAACAATCCGTACCCCGTGGGTGCACCTGAGAAACTAGTGGGACCTGACCTTCCCACCATCGAGGTGCTCTCCACAAATTTGAACGGGTACTATTTCGGCCTATCTTTCGAAGATGTGTTCCCCCAACGCGATTTATGGATGCCGATCTTACCCGTTGTTATAGACCACAAGCTCATGTTTTCCCTGTGCGTGAAGTGCGCAGAGAACAATGGGGAATGTAATCATACAACCAACCAGCGTAAGATCAGAGGTGTATATACAAGCCCAGAGTTGGATCTAGCTGTTCGCCATGGCTACAGAATATTGAAGATACACGAGGTGTGGAGGTTTCAGAAGCTATCTAACCTTTTCACGCCATATATAAACGCTTTTTTGAAGGATAAGGTAGAAGCATCAGGGTATCCGCGAGGAGTTAATACCGAAGGTGAAAAATCGGTTATATTCAACGTTACCGTGACAGTGAAGGTATACAGCTTGACCGTTCCCAAATTGTAAAGAACCCTGGCAAGCGCTTTAGTGCAAAGTTGTGTCTAAACAGTCTTTGGGGAAAATTTGCACAGAATACTGGCAGAAGGAACGTTCATTTGGCACAAAGTTATAGTGAAGTCGGATTATGCCAACGCTCCCGATAAAGAGGTCATGGAGATTGTGAATGTAGGTAATACTTACATAATAAAGTACAACAATACCGAATTGGCCACAGATACCTCACGGGTTACAAACATACCTGTAGCCAGCTTCACAACGGCCTACGCACGCATCAAACTTTGGGGCCTATTTCATTCTCATGGGAAGGAGGGTTTTGTACGCCGATACATATAGTGTGATATTCACAGCAAGGGAGGGTGAATACATGCCTCCTATTGGTGAATTCCTCGGAGAGTTGACTGATGAGATCAAGGATGAGTATGGAGACATCGCATACGCCGACTCTTTTGTCTCAACAGGGCCAAAAACTTATGGGGTAAGGGTGAGGGTCGGGGAGGATATGAAATATATCGTGAAGGCTAAGGGTATCACGCTCAACCAGGCGAATCGGCTGGTCGTTAACTTTGATTCGTTGAAGGATCTAGTGTGCTTGGATGATGATGAGGGCGACCAGCCATCCCAACTAACTGTAGGGACCCACAATTTTCGGTCGCAGAAGCTGGGAGGCGTGAAGGAACTTAGGGGTAAAAAGGTGTGCCGTAACACCTATAGGAAATGTTACAAAGTGCCTGGTACCTATGATACCATACCCTTTGGATACCATAATCTTTGATTGTTATACATGTTTATTGTTAACGATATGTTTATTACACATATTTGTAAATATATATACCTTGAATATTTCGTTTATTAAATAAATCATGTTTCAATTAGCGTTTCACTCTCCCCTTTGTGTGTGTGTACAGGAGAAAATTCTAAGCTCCGCCCAGCGTGTGTACAGGAAAAAGTTCTAAGCTCCGCCTACCTATATGATCGGTCACGTGACTCCACCTACTACCTGAGCATATCTCTTCCCTGCGTGCTCAGTTGATCGCTGCAAGCCCTCGGTCTCAGACGTGTATTTTACCACATAGACGAAAAATAGTAATGGCTACCTTTAATATTGCGTGTTCGACGTTCATGAAGTGGTATTCGGCAAAGTGTGAAGATAAGATTACTGAATGGTTTCCTATTCCACCCTCCTTTGATACTTTTAAGGCTACATTGAATCGTGCGAAGGAACAAGAGGTACAAATACTCTACGGCTATTCTGGCGAGAGCATTGCAGGATTTCGTGGTACAAGTGATGTACTGAACTATGTTGTAGGACTAAACTTTATAAAAGCTTACATATACCGTGAAGTGGAAGAAACAACACGTGCAGAAGAGAAGCAACGGTTATGGTTAGTGAGTCTTGTTGATGAGTGGTGCGACAAGCGATATTATGTCATGCTGCATCATACCGGGTACTCGTGCCCTGCGACTGAGAATGTAAATCTTGTCATCATGGAGAATTTTAAGTATTTTTACCACTACATTAATATATATCATGACGAGGTTTGTAGTGAGGTTGTGGCTAAAGGCCTGCGTGAATATTTAACAGAATTTAGAGACGAGTATCGTATGCTAAGCAAAAAGGAAAAATATGGTCATATGTTTCTTTCAAATAGTGCGCCGGAGTGTGAATAAAATGTGTTTAGTTCGTGAAATTCCCCCTGACCAAAAATGTCTTGTGCGTATTCTGGGGAGTGGGAGTGATGAAACATTAAAACCGGTATTGTTTCACGTATCGGAAAACTTCTCAAAACAACTACCCAGTATAATGGGATACAAGTATTCACGTTGGAACAACGCCATACACGTTTCATCAGCTTATCGTGTGACTCACTCCTCCCGTCGAGCCGATCCGCTCGCCTGTGGCTCATAGTCATCTCAGAGCTTGAACCGACTGGACGTGCAACTCCTCGAATACGATGGAACTTCCTTTGAGCAACATTCTCAATGCCGTGTACGATGTGTCCGTGACGAAGTCATTGCGCGTGTTCAGGCGTAAAACCGGTGCCATTAACTATGTACTGGAAACGACTTGTAGACAAACAAACCGGTAAACGGAATGTTGTTTATTTAAGTGTTGAGGAGATGAATAGAGTCTTCGTGGTATTTGAGAAGTGGAGTGAGGATCGTTTAAAATTCCTGGAGGTGTAGGTACAAGAAGAGAGCAGATTAGTGATACCCCGTCATATGCCAGTGTTTGTACGTTGTGCATAAATAACGATCAGCCATGAATTGACATACGACTGATGTGGAAGAATGCTTCTGATAATAACGTTCTTGTCCCTACGCGAAACCGTTTCAATTGTAGGTAAACTTTTGGAATCCGTAGTTAGGGATCGTATTATCGATCACTTAGAAAGTAGAGATTTGATTAATAGTAGTCAGCATGGGTTTCGACGCCATAGGTCTTGTTTAACTAATTTGTTAGAATTTTATAACGAAATAGTGCGCGAATACGATAGGCATAGGTCAGCTGACGTTATTTATTTAGATTTTAAAAAGGCGTTCGATACAGTTCCGCATAGGAGACTAATTGCGAAGGTTAAAGCGCACGGTATACGCGGTCAGGTAGCTAACTGGTTAGAAGAATGGCTTCGTGCTAGGAGACAGAGGGTCGTAGTTAATGGTAGTGAATCAGGGTGGTTAGATGTAGGTAGCGGTGTCCCACAGGGTTCAGTGTTAGGCCCATTGCTATTCGTAATTTACATTAACGACATAGATGTAGGATTGACTAGTAACGTGTCAAAATTCGCGGACGATACTAAAATAGGCGGTAAGGTTGTTAACGAGGACGATAGAAATAGGATTCAAGACGATGTAAATAGGATTATGGAGTGGACAGATAAGTGGCAGATGCAATTTAACGTAGACAAATGTAAGGTTTTGCATATAGGTTCTCGCAACAATAATTACGCGTATACGATGGATGATAGGGAGTTAGCGAGCGTTGACGAGGAAGTAGATTTAGGCGTACGCGTATCTAAGGATTTAAAGGTTAGGAACCAGTGCCTGGAGTCTTGCGCAAAAGCTAATAGGATGTTAGGCTTCATAGCGCGTAATTTCGAATTTAAATCGAAGGATATTATATTGCCCCTTTACAAGTCCCTAGTCAGGCCTCATTTAGAATATGCAGTTCAGTTTTGGTGCCCGTACTTGCGTGAGGATATTGATAGGTTAGAAAGGGTTCAGCGTCGTGCCACGAAACTTATTCCGTCATTGCGCAATAAGCCTTATGAAGATAGGATTAATGAGTTAGACCTGTATTCACTCGAAACTAGGAGATTAAGGGGGGAGCTTATTGCAGTTTTCAAAATCGTTAATAACATCGATAACGTAAATTTTGACAAATTGTTCACTTTTGATAATAGTAATACTCGCAATAACGGATTCAAATGCGTGGCAGGCGTTTTATTACTAATATCGCTAAAAACTTCTTTACGTTTAAAGTAATTGATAAATGGAATAATCTTCCCGCGTCAGCCGTTCATTCTACCAGCGTTAATATGTTTAAGAACCGTCTTGACAGACATTTTAAAGGTATTAACGTTGTTTAATTTAAAAAACAACAAAGTTAGCAACAGAAGCTCTGGTGGTGGTGCTCGAGGATGAGTCTGTTGACGATGAATGCCAGCTTGTGACATGCCAGCGTGTGATGCCAGCAATAAAATTATTAAAAAAAAAAAAAAAAAATTAGACTAACACGAATGTAGATGTAGCTCATAGCGTAAACTAACCCACTTTTTGTTTAACTTTACCTACTTTTTTTTTTTTTTTTTTTTTCTTATCCTCTCCTTACTTTGCATGTCTCTAACTCTTTTCTTGCATGTTTGTAGTTTGCATGGTATGACAGTGAGTTAAGACTGTGTTTGCATGGTTTGTAAGCGTTCTTATTTTACTTCTTTTCATCTTTCACCCTCTATTCTCTCCGACTATTTTTTGACTTGTCGGCAGTGGCCGGCGGATGATGATGGTGAGACACTTTTCCTCTTTTTCTGAATGAATGTTAACCCATGAGTGATAGGTGTTGCTCTTACTTAACCCCTTATTCTCTTCTCTTCTCTTAACCCGCTACTCTTTCCTTTCTCTCGGGCTAACCTTAGAGTGGATCTTAAGGTCTTTGTTAGCCTTAGCTTCTGTATATCTGTAGATCCTCGACAGAATGTTTGAAATCGTCGGTTTCCGCAAGCTGAAGCCTATATTGGACGCGCGTATTACGGATATGCTTTATTTTGATACGGTTCTTGAATACGCATACACCGCGCTGCTCGACGGGTTTACCGAGTGGAGGACTGAACAAGGCGAGAATGGTCTAGAGCTGGATGCTTATTTAAAAGGTTTAGACTCTTTGAAATATCATGAACTTTGGTACAAAGCACTTCAGCGGTACAGGGCTGAGCTCACCTACACGGCTAGGGTTGCCAGACGTCCTTTATTTCAAAGGACAGTCCTTTATTTCGATCTCTTGTCCTTGTCCTTTATTGAAGCGTCAAAGGACGGCATATGTCCTTTATTTCTATTTTTATGTCTATTTCAAAATCATAAATAATAAATCCTTTAAGAAATTTATTATAATTACATAGGTATTTTTTTGCGTTTTGTTCCTTGACAGAGTAGGTAACAATTATCATTGCATCGTTAAGGCTTAATAAGTTAATAACAGTGTAGGCTCATTGATTTCTATGTAGCCGCAATAGATAATTCTGTGAGCTCTACTGCAATAAGCGGAGTGCCCCCACAAATGTGTACGACAACTTATTTTTCCATACGCTGCGTCGCTGAAAGATACAGTAGTGGTACCGCTCTCGTCTATATTCAAGAACATTTTAAATATAGTAAAAATCAAAGATGTTGAAATAAATATTTATCCTATAACATTTAAATTTTTTTGGGGGAGCATCATTCTCTCTCTCTCTCTCTCTCTCTCTCTCTCTCTCTCTCTCTCTCTCTCTCTCTCTCTCTCTCTCTCTCTCTCTCTCTCTCTCTATATATATATATATATATATATATATATATAAATTTGAGAATCTGGGAGTGGCAGCTTCAAAACGTTTTGAGTGTCCTTTAATCCGGTCATCAAAATCTGGCAACCCTACCTACACCGTTCACCCTGAAGAACTATTTCTTTACATAATGAGCGACTGTCGTTACGACTTAGATTATTTCAACTGCCACTATGCAATGTGAAGAAGTGTTCACGAATAAAAAGCTCGGGTTGGTAAGAATAAACCCTCGAATGGAAAGGAGTGTTTATAAACTTGTATTTAATAATGATGTTGTGGGTAACGATAACCTCTTTGTGCGTGTTTTGAATGTATTCGTTTAAAGATAACTTGCCAACCGAATGTAAAGTGGGCACAAAAATAGTATTGAACGATATGAAGGCCATTTACATCGAGTATAGGAATCCCTATAACTTGAACGGTGAAATAATGTTAAATCGTATTTACTGTGTAGTGCAAAGCAATAATGATGTGACTGTAGACTCGATAACGTGCGAGTTTAGTGTTTTAATTAAGCGCAGTAGAACAAAGTATTTTGGTGTATATTTATTTTCAATACTTAATTATTTAATATAATTGTGTATATATATTTCTCCTGTACTGTTATATTGATGCTTATACTCCATCGTTTTGTATTATATTATTTTTTTTTTATTTTTTTTTATTATACACACATTCCTCGTTCGTATTTCTTATACTATTATTTTTTTTTTTATTTTTTTATATATATATATATATTCCATCGTTTGTATCGGATTGTATATTTATTTTCTATATATTTCATGAAATTCATTCCAACAATTCGTCTAAATAAACAGAATGATGTAATGGTGTTTTATTTAATTCTTTTGGTGGTATATATAAACGATATTATTATTTAATTATATGTGTACTAAATGGCTGTTACGCCTTCTAAACCAACTGACGGATTTCTAAGTCAACTGTTAAGAATATATGTTTTAATTAAATAAATAGCGCAATCTGGCAACTCAACCCTAATAATGTACACCTGAACAAGCCATTTACGTCTTCTAAGCCAGATTAAGCCTTCTAAGCCACCTGGCTGAATTACACCTTATAAGACAGTGGGTGCTCAGATGAACTCTCATTATGCGTCTGGCTGGAGCTAGGCGAACACCCCTCTTTCCTTCTTAGGTTAAGGCTTAGGTTAGGTTTCCCTTTGGGGGATGATGACATCCCTCCCCACCCCCTTGTTGCATAACATCTTGCAACATTGATCAACATTGCATTGCAATATTCTTGCACTCGTTCATTTTGCGCCTACACTACTAGTGCGTACGTACAAGCATTAGCGTTCTTTTATACATCGAAAAACGACTATAGTTTTTTTTTTTCTTCCACAGGATTATTCTATCGGTGTAGGCTTATTATGTAAAAACACCAACTTTAGACTGCCCTACAAATCAGAAAGATGATCAGTAAAAAACCGTCTGGAGCAGAATATCGCAAGATAAAGAGAATGAGAGAGGAGGAAAATGTCAAAATGTCTACATCAAATCAGTTAAAAAATTGGTTAGCAGCAACTAGCAATAAAAACGGTGAAGATGAAGATAATGTGCAGATACCATATGCTAGTTTAGAGGAAAATGCTATAGGAAGAAGTTCCTGTGAAAGTAAATCTACAACACCAGATGAATTTGAAACCTGTGTGCCAGCAGAAACATTAGAAAATATTCCTCTATTTGATAAGCCCGAAGTTAGTGAGGAAAATATCCATATCACATGGGATTTTAATAATCCTACATCTTGGCCAAAAGTTAATGATAAAATAAGGTGTTTTCTAGTAGAACATGGACCTGACCAAGGGAAAGATGCTGATTTCAACGATTCGCTATCCGTAACTGGCAATATCAGACGACGATTTTTCGGAGATTGGTTTTTGAAAAAGCTCAATAACGGCGGTGAATCTTTGGAACGAAAATGGTTAATATACTCTAAAACTACAAAATCATTATTTTGCTTTCCATGTATTTTGTTTGGAAAGCGGACAGCATCCATATCAAATATTGCACACACTAAGAAAGGGTTTTCTGATTGGAAAAAATTAAACCCACATATTCCAGATCATGAAAATTCACCTGCCCACCATGAATACTACTTAGAATGGAAGTCTTTTGTAAGGAGACTTAAAGAAGGTAAGTTGATTGATGATACTCTTCAGAAAGCAATTGAGTCAGAAAAAGAGAAGTGGCGCCAAATATTAAGAGTTGTTTTAGATGCTATTCTTTTTTGCTCAACAAATAAAATTGCTCTTAGAGGCACGAGCCATGTTATTAGGAAACCAAATGCGGACATATTTCTAAACCTTTTAGAACTTATGTCACTACCATACCGTAAATTAAACGAACCATTACTAACCACCAGAAAGGAAGTACAAGCTATTTTTCTACTAAAATTCAAAATGAATTGATTAGCTTAGTGGGAAACAAAGTTCGAGCTGAAGGAATTTCTAAAATAAAGAAGGCGAAATACTTCTTTTTGCTTTTTGATTGCACACCTGATGCACGAGTAAATAAGCCAATAATTCGATATGTTTCACAAGTGATAACAGGAAAGTTTCCATAGAAGAGTTTTGTCGATTTTATTCACACACATGAAAAAACTGGCAGTGGTTTGGCAGCAGAAATTCTAAATAAATTGTTAGAAGATGGAATTGATAAAAAGAATACTAGAGGTCAAAGTTACGATAATGGGGCAAACATGGTTGGTAAATACAATGGAGTTCACGCCAGAATTTTGCAAGTAAATGAATATGCAAGATTTGTACCATGTGCAGCTCATAGTCTCAATCTAGCTGGTGTACATACAGCCTCAAACACTCCTACAATGATCACCTTTTTTGGGACTGTTCAGAGACTATTTATGTTTATTCAGGCTCCACTAACCGCTGGTAAACATTCATGAAAAGTTTGAAAATTAGTTTAAAAGGTATACTGAAACACAATGGGCACCAAAAGCAAGAGCCGTCAAGACATTATATACAAAGATAAAAGAAGTATGTAATGACTTAAGTAACATAATAGAAACTACATCCTCAAATTCAGACTCAGTTTCAGCAGCACAATGCCTTCTATTGCAAATTGATTACAAATATTTGTGTACCTTATTTTCATGGAATCAGATTCTTGACAACATTGATAGAGTAAACAAAGCTTTGCAGTTCAAGAAATTATCTGAACTTCAGGTCTCTCAAATAATTCATGGCCTAATAAACTCTGTTATATTTTTATTTTATTTTAATGGGTTCAGAATCCCAGCTGAGCCGTGAACGGCCAAGCTCTGAAGGGCCACACAGCCCAAGTTAAGCTAGACTAAAACGTACGGACTTGGAGGTCCTATTAGGTCCTACCTCAGGGTTGCTAACTCGATGTGGGCCTACTTTACGCCTCAGTTGCATAAAATTAAGATAAACAAAAGGGGCACTATTTATGGTCGTCTTTTTAAACCTTGCAACAACACAACCTGCACCATTGCACGATGCAACAATCTTGTATCTAAACAACCAAACTGAATTGCAAGAGAGCTCTCTGTAAGACCACACCCTGTAAGTGCCGCATTCAACAAACGAGTAGAAAGGACACCCCGGTGCCCCAAAAAAATGATGCCACAAGAGTGCCCAAACAATAATGCCACGAGTGCCCAAACAGTGATGCCACAAGAGCCCAAAAATGCTAGCTCTAAATCAAGCGAATTTTTCACTAACCTTACAATTACGAGATGGATATATCAGGTCATCCCATAAGTAATGTCGTTTTTTACGATAGATTAAGTTTAAACTAGTGATACTCGGTTTAAGCATAAATTTTCCGAAGGTTATATCCGAGATCTATCGTATTTCGCTACATACTTTACAGACCTTGACCAGTGAAGACGTGTGTTTTGCTTTATGTGAACCCCTCATAAATATGGCGGTATCAGAAGAGCATATCAGGCATATAATGCTTTAAGAGTTCAAAAAAGGGAATAGTGCTACTGAAGCAACGCGAAACATTCAGGACCTTTATGGCAACGATATTCTGCATGTGAGGAAATGTCAAAGATGGTTTCAAAAGTTTAGGACTGGTGACTGCTGTTTGACAGATGCAGCACGCTCTGGACGCCCTGCTGAGTTTGATGATGACCTGCTGTTAGCCGCACTTGAAGAAGACTGTTCAACAACTGTCGAAGAATTGGCCCAGAAACTCAATTCATCCCCGTCCACCATCCATCGACATTTGCAACAACTCGGGAAAGTGCCTAAGTTAGGAAAATGGGTGCCACATGAATTGTCGGTCGACAATCTGAGGGTACGGGTAAACTTAGCACAGCTCTTCATTCCCGTGAACTCCAAGATCCGTTTTTGCACCGTTTAGTGACTGATGAAAAGTGATACTGTACCAGAATGTTAAGCGCCGTCGACAGTGGGTTTGTGCCGGAGAACCAGCGACACCACCGCCAAAACCAAATCTTTACCCTCGGAAGGTGTTGCTTAGTGTTTGGTGGGATAAAGGTGGTGTAATACACTTTGAAACCTTACCACACAACCAAACAATCACCGCTCAAGTCTACTGTCAACAACTGGATCGATTGAACACTGCACAAAAAGAAGAGACCTTCTTTGGTTAATCGGAAAGGAATCGTGTTCCACCACGAGAACGCACGCCTCATACCGCTCGGATCACTTCTGCAAAAATTGAGGAGCTTGGGTGGGAAAACTTCCACATCCTCCATATTCTCCAGACCTTGCGCCTTCAGGTTATCATCTCTTCAGTTTACAAAACTATCTTGACGAGAAACAGTATTCTTCTTTAGATGACCTGCACACCAGTCTTTGTACGTTTTTTGCCTCAAAACCGCCTGAATTTTAAAAACATGGCATTGAAAAGCTTGTAGGACGTTGGCAGAGTCATTGATTCCGATGGAAAATATATACTACATTAAAAAGTTTCAGTTTAATTTTTTTTTTGTCCTTCAAATTCCGATCTAAAAAACGACATTACTTATGGGATGACCTGATATATACACCTTAACTTAATATATATAAGCAATGCTGCATCAATCAGCTTAGTCATCATATCGCCTTGGGACAACAATGGCTCTTCCTCTTCTAGATTTTCTATCACTCTACAAGAAATGCGTGATGAATGTGAATTGCAAAGTGCGTTTGTTTATGCTAATGAAACAGCTCAAAAACTAGGAATAACTGCAGCGTTTCCTGAAACTAGAAGAAAAAACGAGCAAATGGGGCTTTATAGAGCAGCTGATGAAGGCTCAAATTTATCTGCAAAAAATACGTTCCAGGTTGAGATAAAAGTTTTTGATTCCCTCATGCAGGGCCGGCTCAAGGTACCGGCAACTCGGGCAGTTGCCCGGGGCGTCACATGCTAAGGGGCGCCACGTCATGCGTTTGGGATCTTCCAAATACAAAGCGAAAAATCTAAAAATAAATAAAAATAAAATTAAATAAAAGTCAAATGTGAAAATTTCCTGATGTGGAGTAAAATTTTCAGGGATTATAACATTATATTAGCCAATAGCATTAGAGACTACCAATAAAGCTAAGGTCAGTTTGGCCCGACATGGGATGACATGTCACATGGGTTGATGTGGCCGCGTAGGTGAGCGTTGAGCACAAATTACATACGCCTGGCAGCGCTGCCATCCTATGATATCTCATCAGTGTTGCCACTTTGTGGAATTTTTACATTTTTTTGTGGATTTACCTCAGACAAAAGTGGCAATACTGTCTCTTATATTTTCATACATGGTTCCATTTTGAGAATGTTTAGTTGTACTTTGAGTGAATATCGTTAATTGTAATAAACTCTTTATTCCTACATTTGTAGTTTTTCCTCATTGTGAACAAATTTTGAAATTATACTTGTAAGGGCGCCGAAATTCAGCTTGCCCGGGGCGCCAGCAACCCTAGGGCCATTCCTGCCCTCATGACAGACCTGAAATGGATAAAATGCAAGAATTTAAATGAGGTTTCTATGGAAAAAAAAAAATTATATAGGGCTATGGGTTGATTGCCTGTTACCCTCATCCGATAGAAATTTCCAGCAGATTTCAGTAGGCTTAAGACACTATGTCAGAGCATGGAAATTACATATATCGAACTGTGGAATAAATTTTACAAAAAAAGAGAGTTCTTTAACAGAGATGAAATTCACCTTAATAGTAAAGGAACTGATTTACTATCAAAGATTGTATCATATAATTGACTAAACACTAAAGGAATAGGCCAAATTAGTACAAATACCAATACTCTTGATAACAATAAACTAATAAAAAATATAATCAAAACTCAAAAGAAAAAGGTCAACAAAGAAAGTAAGAGATACAAATAATATACCATCACAGAACAAGAACCAGACTAAATTACAAGCAAAATATTCCAAGGGTTCTTTGTCATTTTTCTATGTAAATGCAAGAAGTATCCGAGATAAAATAAATGAATTCAAGGCATACATAGGTATTGAAAATCCTGATGTTATGACTGTCACTGAAACTTGGACAAAATTCAGTACGATACCAAATAGTCTATTTAGTGAAAGAGATAATACCATTACTTATGAAATTGATGGCTATGAACTTTTTTATTATGAACGTAAATATTCAGAGGGTGGCGAGTATTTATTTATGCCAAGACAAATCTGAATCCAGTTGAAGTTACCTCCGTTAAAGAGGAAATAGTTGAATCTGTATGGATAGATATTGGGCATAAAAATGCCAGGAAAATCAGGAGAGGGGGTATTTATAGACCACCTGAGGGATGTTCAGTTGGAGGAATCCCCAAAAGTAGAGAAGAAAATAAGTATGTAGAAAATCAACTTATTGATGAAATAAATAAAGCAATGACAAGCAATATTATTATTGTTGGAGATTTCAATTATAGGCACATAGACTGGGAAATATTACAAACACCAGAAAGTAATGAGAGATTCTTAAACTGTATAATTGAGAATGGTTTAACCCAGTTAGTAAAGGAGCCAACCAGGGCCGATGCCATTCTAGATTTAATTCTAACAAATAATCCAGATACCTTCCAGGATATCTTGGTTTCAGAAACACTAGGTTCAGGTGATCATTGTATCCTTCGGTTTAATATTGTTTGTAATTCAAGACCTAGTGAAAATAAAGTAGAAGTTCCAGATTTTAAAAGAGGAAATATAAATGGACTAGTAAATGATCTGTGTCTAATAAATTGGACAGATATTCTACAGCCTGAACAGACAGTAACTAGTATGTGGGAAAAATTTAAAAGTATAATAATGAACATACAAAGGAAGCATATCCCACAGTGTAAAATCAGAACTGGAAAAAATAAAAAACAACCTTGAATAAACTGCAATGTAAAAAGAGCAATCAGAGAAAAAACAAAAGCATTTCATAAATTCAAAGAACTAAAAATGGCACAGACTCCGAAATATATAAAAGTAAAAGAAGCATTTGCAAGAAAGCAATCACAGATAGCAAACGAGACCTGGAAAAAAGCCTAGCCAAGAATTCAAAAAACAATCCTAAGAAGTTTTTCAGTCACTTCAATTTGAAAAGTAGAGTGAAAAAGAAAATTGGCCCCCTCCATATACAGTAGATGATAAAACTATAAATGATGATCTTGAAATAACTGAAGAACTAAACAAATACTTCTCATCAGTATTCACAAATGAAAATTTAAATAATATTCCTGATCTTATACTACCAGGACAAGAGAGAGAAATAAATGAATTAAGGGTAACAAAACTAGATATCTTAAAAGCAATAGATAAATTAAAAATGGAAAAATCTCCAGGGCCAGATGAAATGCATCCAATAGTCATAAAAGCTGCCAAAAAGAATATAGCACAGGCACTAGAAATTATTTTTAATAAATCATTGATATGTACTGAAATTTCAGAGAATTGGAAGAAAGCAAATGTGGCTCCAATCTTTAAAAAAGGAAATAGAAACTTGGCAAAAAACTACAGACCCATCAGCCTCACCTCCATTATTTGCAAATTACTCGAAAGTATCATTAGAGGTAAAGTTACTGAGTTCCTTGAAGAGTGCAACCTTATAAATGATAGCCAGCATGGCTTTCGAAATGGAAGGTCCTGTCTAACCAACTTGATTGAATTTTATGATGGAGTCCTATTGCATTTGGACAATAAAGAGCCAGTAGATATAGTATACTTAGATTTTGCAAAGGCATTTGATACTGTTCCTCATGCAAGATTGTTGGTAAAAGTTAGAGCCCATGGTATAAGAGGTCATATAGCTGATTGGATAGAAGAATGGCTGAGAAATAGAAAACAGAGAGTTCATCTAAATGGAAATAAGTCTACTTGGAGACCCGTATTGAGCGGAGTCCCACAGGGGTCTGTTCTGGGACCTCTGCTTTTTGTTGTCTATATAAATGATCTAGAGAAGGGCCTATCATATAAAACCTCAAAATTTGCTGATGATACAAAATTAGGCCATAATGTTAAGTCAGTAGCAGGAGCAATGACAATACAAAAAGATTTAGACAGAGTAACAGCCTGGGCAGATAAGTGGGAGATGAAATTTAATGTTGATAAGTGCAAGGTTATGCATATTGGGCCAAAAAATCCAGAATTTGAATACAATATGAATGGAATTTGGATTAAAAATGATGATAAAGAGAAAGACTTGGGTGTCACTGTGACAAATGAACTTAAACCCTCAAATCACTGTATGGTAATCAGAAATAAAGCAAATGCTAGACTCAATCTCATGCAGACACACATTGAATACAAATCACCCAATATTATAAAGCAACTATACATTACATATGTGAGACCCCTCCTCGAATACTGCATTCAATTTAATAGTCCCTATTTGATACAAGATATTGAGAAACTGGAAAGAGTACAGAAACGAGCAACAAGAATGATCCCATCTCTAAGACAATTGACATATAAGGAGAGACTGGCGTATCTAAGCATGTTCTCATTAAAAAGGAGGAGGTTAAGGGGTGATATGATAGAGGTGTATAAAATGATAAAAGGGTTGGATAAGATAGATTTTGAGTCTCTTTTCATTAAAGATCACAATAATCAGACTAGAGGTCATAGTATGAAATTATTTAAGCCAAGATGTAGAACAAATTTAAGAAAACATAGTTTTACAAACAGAGTAATTAAGTTTTGGAACAGTCTGACAGAAGAAGTGGTGACTTCAGATACGCTTGATTCTTTCAAAAGAAGGTTGGATAGTTTGATGTCTGCAAGGGACATCTGGTGATGGTGTTTAAGCCCATTTTTATTGCATGAATGGTAGTAGTTTATTTCATATATATTATGTGCATTTGGGTGATAGATCCGACAGCTCAACACAGGTGTTGTGGGATATAGGGAGGCAGCATCTTGGGTTAGGGGATACTCTCTGTCCTTACACACCCTATTTAAAGAGATTCCTCTGCCGAGCGGTGCCCCCTAGTACTGTGAGGTATTGAAAAACTCATGATCTTCACTTGCCCCACAAACACCTTTAAATGGGAGACCCAAAATGGGTGCACACACATTTCTACATTACTGTACAGTCTTTACAGCCACACCGACACTTTTCCTCTTAAGTATATATATATTGTAATGTATATGGATGCAAATTGAGACTTGGTCCACATTTGATATGGACCGTGACTTATTTTTGGTTGGCATGGTACTGGTATTGATGGGTACCATAATGAAATTGACTGGATCTTTGGATCTGATATATTTGCATGTCAGTTATAAATAGATATAGTGTACAACATATTTGTGGATAGTAGCCTATTATGACTGATCCTCTGGATCCAGAGATTCTATCTTTAATTTTAAATTGATAATTAATTAGTTTTAAATTGATACTTAATTAGTTTTGTAAAAATTGGTTATTGCCAATGTACAGGCAGTTTTTACATAGTGGAGCCACCTCGATGGGCCGAAGTGGCCCCTAGTGTGCCCACTATAAAAATTTCTTATGAGAGTTAACGACAAAAGCCCTACGTTTTTTCGTTAGAGAGTTATGTATGTGTAGATCTTCGAAGGACCTCTTCCGTATTGTTTTTAGTGGTTAATGTTAAATTTATTTGCCTTCGGTATTTTAGCGGTACCTAATGGTAAAGAAAGAAATTGCCTCACATTATTATTTTGTTGAGCCTCGCTTCTGTTCGTAGGACGCGACGGTTTTTCAATGTAGGGCCGCGGTACGATGGAGTTACACGAGTTGATTTGATGTAATTAATATAGGCAGTCACTATATTTAAATTCTTGAAGGTATAGGCCTATCCTTTTGCGTTATTAGGTTTGTATATACATGTTATTCACTCAGAACTTATAGGAAGACAAAGTACATCTTCCTTACTTAAAACTGCGCTTAATATCAGCAAGCTCCGAGCGTGCCGCTAATATAATATAAATCTTTGTATTTTATTATTTGCTGATTTTGCAATGTTCGTTGACTCTTCTCTCGAAGTAATTTTCATGAGTCAGCAGTGGAAAATTTTGAATACGAAATAATAAATTTTTGTTGTTGTTGGGTGGGCCCAATGCCTCCATATTGTGTTCTATGTACGTATGTATGGCAATTATTTTCATTCCCAATAGGCTATGTCGCCAATCCCGAGGCAATTTTGTAGATACTTAATTTAATTAATTAATAATTTATATTTAATTAAGAAGTAAAGGTACTACATACGATACTATATTGTAAGCATATATAGTTTTTTCATAGTTTGATCTGAATTTGACTTTCTTTCTGGGCATTCACTTGTGGAAATAGAAGCATCCGAGTTGAAAAAGGCTGAAAATGATTTGGCATTGAAATATACAGGACTTAGATGTCCACAAAATTTTGGCTAAAATTCAGTTTCAAACAACAAGCTTTGGCAATATTTCCAGATGTGACATCAGCCTCTCCTTATGATCTCCTTCAATTATTATATGAATATTCTTTCATACCCAAATGTTGAAGTTGCCTTACACATTTTTCTTACTTTGCCAATAACAGTAGCTTCTTGTGAACAAAGTTTCAGTAACAAAGTTTCAGTAAGTTAAAACTAGTAAAAAATTATTTGAGGTCATCAATATGCCAAGAATATCTTTCTAATTTGGCCATTATATCTATAGAAAATGGAATTGCAAGAAAGCTAAATTATGACACACTTATAGATGAATTTGCATCAGTTAAGGCACGGAGAGTGAATTTGTAACAATTTCTAGATTTGATTTTATATGAAAGTAAGAAAGATTGTACAGAATATCTCATTTTTTAATAAAAATACTTTTTGTCAACAAATTTCTTCAATGTGTCCAACCTAGTACTTTTATTTATAGCCAAACATTATATATAAAATAAATTTTATATCCCTCATCTTCCTGTCCCACTGCCCCAGGCGCACACACACCTAGTTACGGCATTAACTTCACTTAGACTTGGAATATTAAAAATTTTAAATCACAATTAGAAGCCACTGCTTTCATCTCAGTCTGTTTATTCCCAACTTCTAAGTATCAACTAAAAGAAAATAAATAAAATTTGGATGACTGGAGGTGCTCCTGCAGCACTACACCCCTGGTTCAGACCTACCAATTCACCTTACAAGGTTGATGAATTAACAGAATAACTGAAATTACCTCAAATAGATAAAGAAAAATAATTCACTACAAATACACAAACAGGTCAAAACTGTACAAAAGCAATATACAATTATCCATAAAGCAAATAAATGAATTGAAATTCCTAGTACAAAAACCAAAATCAACATTATATATAAAAGTAAAAAATGGAATGTCACTGATACAAAATCCAGAATCAAACTCCACTGTTCAAAGATTAAAAAAGAACTATACAAAAGCTAGAATTGTTTGTTGACAGTACAAAAACTAAAATCAAATTGTCTATGCAAAAATTTTACAGGATCTCATTGAATTTCAACTAGTTCATATTCCAATACTATTTTGTTTACATTACATTAGAAAACATGAAGCCAATTTGGTTTTGTGATCCAACATTCCTCTAATATGAACAGTCTGATGTTTTTCATTGTTGCAAGTAATAAATGTTTTCCACTATTGCTCTAGGTGGTGCCTAATCAAAGCGTTGATTGTATAAATTTTTTAATACTTCTCTTATCCATGCATAGGGAACTCTTGTCAAATAATTTTTATAATCTATCCATATTATCCTTTATTTTTTTTTCGTGAGTGGCTTCCATATTAGTTCCTTAATTATAATGAGAACACAAACCTTTTCTTTCCAGCTCCAATCTCGGTAATGTTTCTCAAACTCTCCAGAGTTAATCCACTTTAGGTTCAAGACTGGTCAGAGTAGGGCAATGCTATGTCTTAAACTGCCTTGACAATTTTTCCCAATGTTATGCTCAGGGGCAACTGAATTAGTTATTTACCAACACTTATTTTTTTATCACCCTGTTGTACCAGTTACCAATGCAATTACTACTGGGTCCACATTCCACATTAATTTTATTTCCCATCTTAGTCCTTGGTATTTTAAAATCTTTTCCCTCTCACAGGCCACAATAACATCTTCAGACACACACACTACAACAAAAAGCATTCTCTCTGCCTTCTGTTTGATTACAACATCTGGCCAGCACTTTGGCACACTAATGTCAGTTGGCACTTTATAATTATACAGTAAAAGTACTTTATTCTTTTCAATTGGTACTGGATCAAGATTTCAATATTCTGTTAACTAGGTATATTCTTATCCAATACTTCTTACAGATCCTGCGGGGTATCATCCAAAATACTACATTATGCTTCTCAGTATAAATACCCCTACTCAAGAAGACTACATACAGAAAGGAAGTGTCCCACACTCTTTCTTTGCACAGCTAGCACAGATCTGATTGTGTCCTTCACTATATGGTTCGAAAACCAGTTTGCTCTTACGAATTGGTCCTGTGCTGCTACTATTACTTTTTTCCAGTCTATTGTGTAGTTTGTGTACTGTTTCTGGAATCTATACACTGTATAGTCATTTGCATCATTCTCTTTCCTCTCAAGTACCTATTTTGGAAGTTCACTCTTTTGTTTTTCTGGGATCATCTGTCTGATATACTGAACAAGCTTTCCAGTAGATTCAGATTTTCATCTAGCATCGATGTCCATTTAACAGTGGTGTTTTCATTCATCTCTTGAACATAGTGTTCTACTTCTTTGATCTTTTTTATTTCTTCTGATGTAATTTCTGAATTTCCCAGCTTGATGTTTGGTATTCACTATTATGCACCTATTTCACAATTCTCTTATTATTCAATTTACATATTTATATTGCAAGGAACTGTAGAGTGTGTGTTCCTGGTTCTTGATGTTGTCAGTGCCATAAAGCAATGAGAAATGACACAGATAATAACACAGTACAACATAATGAAGGGTTAAATTTGAAGACTAGACACAAATTACTCACACAGCAGAATTGAAATAATGTCTATTTTAATTTCATGGAGTAAACAACTACTATTTTTAAGTTGATGTATGGATAGAAAGCTTTGAAATTTTATAATCAAATTATTAAAAAAAATTCTGTCAGTCTTGCTTCAAACAAACCTTTCACTTATTTTAAGTTATTTCAGGCCTATTAACACTTTAGTGCACAGGTCCCACTACTCAATTGCTACACCCAATGTGCAGATGAATGAGCCTGAGTCTCTGCCACCACATGACATGCCTCTATCACTATTTTCGCCTCAAGATTTGAATCTGATCTTACTGTAAGGGAGCTGCAGCATTAGTGGAAGAAAAAGTGAGCCTTCAGATTATATGTAGGAAAATTTGCTCCAAGCAAATAATGTACAGTTCCTGTCGAGTCACAGAAGTCTCTGATGATCCAGAAGTATTTATGGACCCAGCAATATGACCAGAAAGGACATATGTATGGTGGTTCTGAGAAGAAGGGAAGAAAACCCCTGAAGTCCCTTTCACAAATTCTGGAGACATCATGCCTCATACTATGGAGGAAAATCTAGCTAGGTCTAGTGCTGCACCTTGTATAGATGGAATTTAACATACAGAGAATGTGCCTTCTCAATGGATGGATGACAGAACCCTTGCATATTCTTAATACAACATTCAAGGTAATCTCTTAATTGGTGAGGCCTAAGCTTAGGCAATAATAACAGCAAATACAGACAGATCATAATTGCAGGAAATATGGCTTTGGAAACAGGACTTAAAGGACATGAATAGTCTGTCCAGTAATTTTCATGGGATTGAGGATACCACCAGAAATAAACTAGATTGTCTCCTAGGGATGAGGGTTGTAAGCCATTCTGGTGTTTCTTCTTCTCCCTTACAAAATTCTGTGAAAGGTGGCAGTGTAATGATGGTGTAATGCCATGATCTGTTTCAGCCAGAAATTTGGAAGCTTATCTGTCAGGTTTTTTGAAGTTAGAGAATTTTGCTAATTTCTTTCTTATCTTATCTTCCATCATAAATAACTCCTCCATTTCTGATTGACCTTCACTTACTTCCCTGATGGTCTCTATCCAGTCAGCATCCTGGTTATGCTGTTCTGGAGTTTCAAAGAGAGGCTTCCAGTATGACTCTGACTGGATCTGATCTGGTGCGTCATGGACTACTATTCTTTCTCATATGAGATTTTAGTAAAAGCCTCTAGGATTGGATGAGAATTGTTTGTTATGGTTTTTCATGGCTACCTGCTTTTGTTCATTCTGGATTCTATTGGCTATGGCTGGGATTTTTCCCTCCAACTCCAGCACCTTGTCATGTAGTTGGTTGTCTCATAAGTTATACTTTCTCTTTATTTTCCCCATGTTTTTTGAGTTTTCCTTGTTGTGGGGGTGCTTGAAAATAGTTTTATTTAGTTCAATTTATGCCTGGCTTGCCTAAGTTGTTTAGTTAATTCAATTTTCCAGGGAGGGGGTTTCGGTTTGTACTTGGTTTCTTTTGCATATACAGGCCAACATCATAATTTATTTGATATTGAGTGAGATCTGTGTTGATTGGGACTAATCTATTAATTGCTACATTAACTATGTATAACAGTTATTTAAACCAGTGGTTCCCAACCGGTTTTGGCTTATGGCCCCCCTTAGGAACCTTATTTTTTCCTGTGGCCCCCATAAGCATTATTTTCAGTAGGTAATATGCAGATTTAACTCTATTTTACAAAATAACATTTTCCTGTGGCCCCCTTCAAATGTGCCATGGCCCCCAGGGAGCCATATGGCCCCCGGTTGGGAAACACTGATTTAAACTATCTATTTTTACTAAGTTTGATCAATTGGGGATGGTTTTCCATACTCATGGTTTTAACCATTTCAATTAGATCTGCTAATTCCTCCTCTGTTTCTATTTGCTGTAAGTCTATATCTTCATGCCATGGTGGTGGTGAAGGGGGAGGGATTCCTGATGTGGCTGGGGAAGGTATTGGTGCATCAGAGGATCCAGGTGAACTGGGTGGTGAGCCACCCATTCCTCTCTAGTGGGTTGGGTTGGTTAGAGAATGCTGGCTGGTATTCTGTCTGCTTTGGGTGACCAATGGGCTGTCAGATGAATCATCTCCAGCATTTTGTGTGTCAAGGCATTGGAATAGGATTCATTATTGGGCTGGTTTCATTATGGATAAGCTTATCTATTTCATCAGTCATGTATTCTATTTCTTGTTCATTAAATGCTTTCTCGGCTATGAATTTGTACTTCTGAGAAACCAGTCTTGCAACTGGAGTCTCTCTCTTATATAGGCAAAAGTGAAAGGTCTCTCTCCATTCCCTTGTGATGTCCTTCTGTCTTTCATGTTTCTGTCTGACATACTTTGTAGCACATATCAGTGTCATTTCTCTCTCTTGTCCATAATCTTTTCCTTTTTCACCTCTTTCTTCTTCTCTGGCAATGTAGTCCATTTGCTTCCCTAAGGGCACGTTGATGTTGTTAATTTCATCCTCTGTAAGGTACTTATGCACTTGTGAGGCTAGTGATTATAACTTCTTGACAAAGGTGTTTTTCTTTTCTTCAGGTAGGTTGGATTTCCTGATCTGTTCCACTAGGATTACATTCTTCTGCCTGCTCCATTTCTCAAATCTTGAGTATTCAGAGCAGTGCAAAATTTCTTTTCTTCAGTGTCCACTTTACATTATCATACCTATATAGTTTTCTTTTTGGGTCTATTTTTCAGTGATACTTTTGGGGTCCCCTGCAATGATCTCTGGTGAAATTTCTTATCTGGGTTTGAGAAAAGTTGCACCATTGCTTTCCTCACCCATCCAAGCATGTAAGTGGGTTGTGGGGACCTTTTTATCCTGGGCAATATCCTGCCAGTATGGGTTTTCCTTAGTAGACTTTTACATGTTTCTTTTTTTTTAGCTGAGTTTAGCTGGGGTTACACATTTGTTCCTCATAGCCTATGTTAAACCCCTTGATGGTTGGACCAAAGACAAATGAGAATATGCCTAATATGTATCACCTCCCCCAAATTTCTCCAGTATGAGAAAGCCTAACATTCGTCTGAGGAGGGTAACTGTTCCTCTTGTCCACATGACTAGGTCTGGTTTTACTGCAGAGTTATCTATGAAAGTGGCAGTTGGTATTACTGTATAGTAGTTATTTTAAACTGGTGCAGTGTATGGAATGCATTCCATTTTTACTACATTCCAGTTCTAATACTGTCAATCTTCCAGTGGATATATTTACATATTTTGTGTGTCTGGCTGTATAGTGTCCATCTGCCATGAGCATTCTACAGCCCAATATTAGATGGAAACATTTTCCACCTGCATGACAGAATTTACATCTATTATTATTACTGAGTCCAGCCATTTTTTTAATGCATTTGTTAGGAGTGCAAGATCTTGGGCACCCAGTATTAGTCATTCTCCATCATATTGCAGAACTCCTCTCCTAAGCCATTCCAATGATCCTTCTTTATGGATGTAGTCCTTCTGAAGTTCTTGATAGTATTTTCTAGCTGTGTTGTTCCCATTCTTCTGCATGTTTGGCTTGTTGTTCTATGACAATTTTTTTTCTTTTCCTAGCAATCAACGTGGATGGTAATCTTTCAGTTTCTACTTCTTTCATCATACTATTCCCTCCAAAGTGCTGGGCCAGTTTGGCTAAGAAAGTTTGTTGAGTTACTCTTGTGGTGTGGTGTTCATGAACCAGAGCTATGTAGGGTTGGAAGAACTCATCAGATACTGCCCAGTGGTGATGTTCAAGATTGGTGCAGCTGGTTGAACTCAGTCAATTCCATCCCTCCCAATTTCCTTGGTAGGTACAATATGGGAAGACACTGGTTCCTGCATGTTATTCTATTTAGAATCAGGATTTTCTGGTCTTTACATCTAGTTTGTTCAGTTCTGATTGTGGCCAGTCTATTATCCCTATACTATAATTAATAACAGGGATGGCAAGTTGATTTATAGCCATTATTTTGTTCTTTGATGTAAGTTGGGTTTTTGCAGATTTTTTCAGTCTTTGCACATACTCTCTACTGATTTTCTTTCACATTTGCCAATGTTCTATATTACCACTCTTCTATTCCAAGGTATTTATAGGAACTATCCTCTTCCAAGTCCTTAACCCTTTAACACTGGGTATGGATGTGATTGAAACTCCACTTTGTTTAATAAAACATGTAAAAAAGAATTCAAGAATAATTTTGTAGTGATTTTATGAGTCATTGGGAACCTCAAATAAAGGCAGGAAAGGTAAAGCATCTATAGATATCAACTGTCATTTGCAGAAAACCTAAAACATCAATTGATGTTGACTGGCATTTTCTAAGAAAACATCAATAGATGTCAACCAGTGTTTAAGGGTTAATCTGAGAATCTCTTCCTAAATTGATGTTATGGGTTTGTATTTTCTTACCTCCCCTAAATGTACATTTGGCACACTTGTCCAATCCAAACTTCATTTTTGTCACTGAGAAAGCATGTACGATCCAAAATAGGTATTTAAGGTTTTGATCAGTCTGTACAGTTTCAAATCATCCATAAACCATAGATGGTTCAGAACATTGTCTGAAGTTCTTCACCTAGTTTGACTGAGGTTTAGCCTTGGCTATTGTATAGTTTGCTTAGGGGGTCCAGGGTGAGACAGAATAACAAGGGTGACAAACTGTCTCCCTGGAATATACCCTCATAATCTTGATGTGAGGAGTATAAATATTTTTTCATTTTCATGGGTGAGATTGATGTTCATTCTCCATTTTGTAATCTACTCGTTAAAGTTCTAATAATGGTAGGATGGATTTTGTACAGCTTGAGGCATTCCAAAATCCAGGAGTGTGGGACACTATCAAATGCCTTTTGATAGTTTATACATGCTATATTTAGGTTTCTGCCTCTTTTCTTACAGCCTGCAAGGATAGTTTTGTTGATGAGCAGCTGATCCTTTGAAAGTAATTCCTCCTACATCCTTTTTGTTCTTTCTCCAGATAGTCTCCAGCATCTAGGTATTTATATGTACTGTCTGCAATCAGGCCAGTAAATAGTTTATAGGTGGTAGTGAGGCAGCAAAATGGGTGGTATTTATTTGGGAGATTTCTCTCATGAGTCTTGAGATGAGGGTTGTATCTCCACTTGTAAGCCATTCTGGTGTTTCTTCTTCTCCCTGCAAAATTCTGAGAGAGACAGCAGTATAATCAGTAGTGTAATGCCATGATCTGTTTCAGCCAAAAATTTGGAAGCTTACCTTATTTTTTCCAGTATGAACTCTTAAATGCTCTTGAAGACTACTTTTGCATGTTGGAGTGTGAGAACAAATATTGCATTTGAAAGATTTTTCTCTTTCTTGGTTTATATTCTTTTGACTTTTCATATTTTGAGGACTCCAATTTGGAGTCACACCAGATCTGTGTTTATTTGTTAATGATATCATTCTTTTCTGTCTGTCCCAACCCTCATACCCTGAGTAGTAGGAGTAGTACAGGATAATCTTCTCTTTGATGTCCATGTAGCATGCTAATAATGATGCAAATTTCAATGCTGTGCAATTGGTGTTGGTGCAATGAATCCTGGGGTAATCTCCATTGCCCTGTAGGGATTCAGCCTGGGGTTCCTGGGTGTTTAGGTGGTCTCTCCCCTGAGGGAGCTGAGAAGTGGGACAAGTGGCTTAATAACACAGCCTGTCCCTGCACATCCCTGTAACAAAGTGGCTTCAACAATTTTGTCTTCACCCCTCTTTATATGCTGTTTATTTATTACTTTCCTTGGTTTGTGGCAAGTTACATGCAGGTGGAAGGGGTTTCCAGCTCCCTGCACTCACCCTTATTTTTAGTTGCTTTTACGACATGCTGGGACCATGTGTGAAGAATTCGTTAAATCCTCTATCCCCAGGGGATAGGACTTCGCTTAAGAGTTGCTGGTGTTCTCTAACCAATGTATATGATATTGTTAGAGCTTTCAACATACTGACTTAGGCTTACAATTGTTGTCCTGTAGCTTGATCAAATTCAATGATTACTGGGTTGACAGATTCTCTCTATACATTGGCCTCTGTATGTGATTTTATTAATGGTAAGAATCTTTCTTGTTTTCATATTAAGCTTGTTAATGGCTGATCTATAATCCCAATACTGTACTGGAAACATGGTATGGTAAATTAATTAACGAGTATGAACTCTTAAATGCATTTGAAGATGTCTTTTCTCTGTTCCAGTATAAGAAAAAAATGCTGCATTTAAAAGGTTTTTCTCTGGTATGAACTCTTAAATGCTGTTGAAGATTACTTTGGTATGCTGCAGTGTAAGAACAAATATCACATTTAAAAGGTTTTTCTATTTCTTGGTTTACACTCTTTTTAGTACTTTTTATAACTGTAAGTGGGGCTTCCACCTGAAGCCAAATACTTCAACTATGTCTGAATTTGGCCTAGCGTTCATTTAAGGAGGGTGACTGTTCCTTTTAATGCCCCTATTTGGATTTCTATGTCCTGGGGCTGTCCTGGGATTGAGTTCAGGTAAGTTGCCCCAACTATGATGTGGAGAATGGCAACTTCATTCAATCTCCAGTTTCTCTTTATGTTGTAGATAAGTACCTGGTATTTCATGATTTTTTCCCTTTCAATCTATTAAGGCCATAGTTATTTGGGACACTGACCTCAACAAAATTCTGTGAAATGTGGCAGTGTAATGATGGTGTAATGCTGTGACCATTTCAGTCAGAAATTTGGGAGCTTATCTACCCCAAGGTTTTTCAAATTTGGAAAATTTTGCCAGTTTCCTTCTCACCTTATCTTCCATTATAAATAACTCCTTCATTTCCAGTTTACCCCCATTTGCCACCCTGATGGTCTCTATCCAGTCAGCATCCTGGTTATGCTGTTCAGGGGTTTCAAAGAGGGGCCTCCAGTATGACTCCAACTGGGTTTGATCTGGTAGGTCATGGACTGCTATTCTTTCTCTGAGATTTTTGTAAAAGCCTCTGGGGGTTGGATGAGAATTGTTTGTTATGGTTTTTCATGTCAATCTGCTTTTGTTTATTCCTGATTCTATTGGCTATGGCTGGGATTTTTCCTTCCAATTCCAGTGCTTGTCATGCAGTTGATTATCTCTCAAGTTACACTCTCTCTCTATTTTCCCTATTGTTTTTTTTTTAGTCTTTCTTGTTGTTGGGGTGTTTGGAAATATTGTTTAATTGGTTCAGTTCTCACCTGGCTTGTGTAATTTGTTTAGTTAATTTAACTTTCCAGGGAGGTGGTTTTGGTTTATATTTACGGTTTTGACTTGGGGGCTTTGGTCTGAAGTTTGGGACAAGTTTCTTTTGCATGTTTCAGCCAGCAGCATAATTTACTTGATTAAGTTCAGTAAGGTCTGCATTGACTGGGACTAGTCTATTAATTGCTACATTTACTCTGTATAATAATTGTTTAAACTGTCTATTTTTACTAAGTTTGATCAGTTGGGGCTGGTTTTCCATATTCATGGTTTTAACAATTTCAATTAAATTTGCTAATTCCTCCTCTGTTCTATTTGCTGTAAATCTATATCTTCTTGTCTTGATCTGGCTGTGGAAGGTAATGGTGAGTCAGAGGATCCAGGCAAACTGAGTGGTGAGCCACCCATTCCTATCTGGTGGTTTGGATTGGGTAAAGAATGTTGGCTGGTGTGCTGCCTACTTTGTGTATCCAATGAGCTATCGGATGAATCATCATCAATATTTTGTGGTGTGTCAAGGCAATGGAATACTGGAATAGGGTTCATTATTGGGCTGGTTTCATTACATTAAGCTTATCTATTTCATCATTCATGTATACTATTTCTTGTTCACTAAATTTCTGGGCTAAGAAGTTGTACGTCTGAGTAATCAATCTTGTAGCTGGAGTCTCTCTTTTACATGGGCAAAAGTGGAAGAAGATCTCTCTCCATTCCCTTGTGATGTCCTTCAGCCTCTCATGCTTCTGTCTGGCATACTTTGTAGCCCATATCAGTGTCCACTTCTCTTTCTCTTCTCTTTTTCTGCAGTATGAACTCTTAAATGCTGTTGAAGACTACTTTTCTGTGCTGTAGCATAAGAACAAATATCACATGTAAAGTTTTTCTCTTGGTTTATACTCTTTATTATACTTTTTATAGCTGGAAGTAGGGGCTTCCACCTGAAGCCAAACACTTCACCTATATCTGAACTTGTCCTCACATTCATTTAGGGAGGAGGTGACCATTCCTTTTAATGCCCCCATTTGGATTTCTATGGCCTGGGGCTGTCCTGGGACTGAGTTCAGGTAAGTTGATAGGTTGTTGTTCATCATAACTGTTGCCCCCAACTAAGATGGGGAGAATGGCAGCTTCTCTCAATCTCCAGTTTCTCTTTATGTCATAGATGAGTGCCTGGTATTTGGTGATTTTCTCCCTTTCCACTCTATTAAGGCCATAGTTGTTTGGGACACTGATCTCAATCAGTAAGGCACTCATTTCCCTCTTGTCCCACATACTGTCTGGTTTTACTGCAGAGTTATCTATAAAAGTGGCAGTTGGAATTACTGTCATAGTACATAGTATACTGGCTATTTCCAGTGACTGGTGCAGGTGTGTGATCCCATACATTTTTACTGCATTCAAATTCTAATGCTATCATGATCTTCCAATGGATATATCTGCAAATTTTATTGTGTCTGGCTGTATAGTACCCATCTGCCATGAGCACCTTACAGCCTGATATTAGATGGCCAACACTTTCCACGTCTACATGACAGAATCTACACCTATCATTATTACTTAGTCCAGCCATTTTTTTAAATGTATTTGTTAGGAGTGCAAGATCTTGGGCACCCATTATTAGTCACTCTCCATCATATTGCAGAACTCCTCTCCTTAACCATTCCAATGATCCTTCTTTATTGATGTAGTCCTTCTGTAGTTCTTGATAGTATTTTCCAGCTCTTTGTTGTTGTTCCCATTCTTCTGCATGTTTGGCCTGTTGTTCAAGCACAAATCTTTTGTGACTTTTCCTGGCTATTAAAATGCTGGTACTCTTTCAGTTTCTACTTCTTCTGTCATATTATTCGCTCCAAAGTGATGGGCCAGTTTGGTTATGGACAGTATGAACTCTTAAATGCTGTTGAAGACTAATTTTCTGTGCTGCAGTGTAAGAACAAATATCACATTTAAAAGGTTTTTCTCTTGTATGAACTCTTAAATGCCGTTGAAGACTAATTTTGTGTTCTACAGTGTAAGAACAACTATCACATTTAAAAGTTTTTTCTGCAGTATGAACTCTTAAATGCTGTTGAATACTACTTTTCTGTGCTGCAGCATAAGAACAAATATCACATTTAAAAGGTTTTTCTCCAGTATGAACTCTCAAATGCTGTTGAAGATGATGTTTCCATGCTGTAGTATAAAAACAAATATCACATTTAAAAGGTTTTTCTGCAGTATGAACTCTTAAATGCTGTTGAAGATAACTTTCCTGTGCTGCAGTGTAGGAACAAATATCACATTTAAAAGGTTTTTCTCCAGTATGAACTCTTAAATGCCGTTGAAGACTAATTTTCTGTACTGCAGTGTAAGAACAAATAACACATTTAAAAGGTTTTTCTCCAGTATGAACTCTTAAATGCTGTTGAAGACTAATTTTCTGTTGCAGTGTAAGAACAAATATCACATTTAAAAGGTTTTTCTCCAGTATGAACTCTTAAATGAATTTTAAGATTTTCTTTGAACTTTGTCCGATAAGTGCAAATATAACACTTAAATATAATCTTTTCTAGGAGCTGGTCTTTGTGGTTTTTATTATGTTCAAAATTAAGTAAAGACTTAGTTGTTTTAAGTTCTAATTTTTCTTTTTGGTTCTTCTTTGATTTGGAATGCTGCAAATGATTTATGTAAAATTAGTTTAGTTGTAACATTTAGTTTAGAAGCCAATTACTCAGCTAAACCCATGATATTTATGCTTCATAGTTTTCTTGCTACAAAGAATGTGAACAAACTTACCATTGATCAAAACAATTTTTTAATTCTACAATTTATTGTGTTGTTTCTACACTATTCTTTTTTTTACTATTGGTTTTTATTCAATGGTTTGATTAAAATAATTTTGAATAATTCATGGATGATTATTTCTACATCAGCTAATTTCTAAGAACTTCTATACCATAAGTGATTTTTTTTTGTACTATAAAAGATTTTCAGACAACCTATACTTTGTCTTGTCTGTGTGAGCAACTGAGTTGAGGGATGCCTTGGTAAGCATATGCATCTGTTTATAGCTCAAGTCTGCCCATTCCTACCACAACTGGGAGGTATTGATGGCCCTTAGCTTCTGTAGCTTAAGTTTGCCTTAAATATACTATTATGGCAAAATATATTAACTCTCTTCCACACACATTTAAAAAATTTTCTATATTAATTAAAATAATTTTGGGACTGAAATTTCTACCATTATCTAAAAGCTGTAGAATAAAATTTTATTTCATATCTGGTTCAGAGACAATGTAGAGAGCAATCAGTGAACTATTTAGTTTAGTAAAGTAAGCTTGAAATTGGAACAAGTTTTCTTACCAAAAAGAAAAATCAAACTTCATTTGTTCATTAAACCTGAGTTCAAACTAATTTTAGTCAATCAAAACCATATGAATAATAATGATGATTTGGGGGTTTGTTTAACCTCAATAGTAACAGTGAAGGTCCTATAACAAAAGCAATCAATATATAGTTTTTGTAGGACCTGGTGCATTATCCTACAAAGGTAAACCCATACACCCACCTTAACCCCTTGAACTCAACACATGTCTCCATGATCTGATACGCAATACAGCTTTTTATTTTTTGATTTTGAGTGAGAGCTAAATAATATGACAATGATAAAGAAGAAAGCTAAATTATGACATTTCTGCTTTTAATTATAAATATAGTATTTAAGTTTTGGACATATGCATGTATGTCATCATATATTGGAGTGCACTAATTGGACACATGCCCATATGTCACTGTATTGAAGGGGTTACTCACTGAAGTTTGAGCTCAGAGTTAAGATTCAAACCTGTCCTTCAGATTAACAGCATAATGCCTTTCATTGATGCAAGGGGGGTGCCAAGGGTGAATGCCTGTAAAATACTCTCACCTTGCCCCACAAAAGAGTGCCAAAATCAAAGTCCAGAGTTTTTGCAATGTTTGGACACATGGCACATCAAAAATTGAAGGTCACAGATATGGGGAAAGATAGACTGAGGAACTAAGATAGACTGTGATCTTTCCAGGAAAGATCACAGGGAAACACCAAGAATGTTACAGGAAGAGGGAGGATTGAGTTATGTATTGTTAAAGATAAGGAGGGAGTGAGTAGACAAATGAAGGAACTGGGTTTTTGAGGCACTGAAAGCCACAAGGATTTTTCTGTCCCAGTCAGAGATAGCAGGAAGATCAGAGGTCTGGTGTGTCATAGCTGATTCATGCAAAGCATGGAATAATTGTTACGAGGGACACTTTGTAAAGTGGATGGAGAAATAAAAAGTGGAATCATTGGCATAGGAGTGGATACAACAGGAAGTACAACTTAAAAGATCATTGGTTAAAAAATAAAAGGAAGCATGTGTGACAGGACAGGCCTCTCAAGAACACCACTATTAATAGCCTTTGGAGAAAAACAGTGGTCATTTTAAAACTTTTGAAAGGCAAGGAATCAAAGCAATTGGATGATAGTTAGAGGGGTAAGAGAGGTCACCCTTCTTTCAAACAGGATGAATGAAAGCAAATTTCCAAGGAACAAAAAGTACCAGATCAAAGATAAAGATGAAATAATTTGCCTAGGCAAAGCACAGAAGCACAGTTCTTCAGAACAAGAGAAGGGACCCCTTCAGGAGTGTACACCTTCCTACAATTAAGCCCAGATAAGGCAGAGAAAATGTCTTTGAAAGAGATTCTAATTTCAGGCATAATTAAGTCAGATGGGGGAGAGGAGGAGCTAGGCTACTCTGACTGATAGATAAATAGTTATATGCATACATCAACTCTGATTAAAATGGCTTAATCAAATATTTTCATCACAAAGAACTACTTCTGAAACAGATATTGCATGTCCTATGTTTTACTATTTTTAAAACTGTCTGCCAAAATAACCCATTCATTTCACTATTCTGGAGCTTGCATATCAGTTAAAACTTTGGAGCAGTCTTCATTCATCTTCACTTCATCATATTATTAGAACTTTATGATGTAAACTGTAACCAGAGCAAGATTTTCATTTAATATCCAGTTATAGTTTTATATTTTAGAAAAGGGTTGCAGCTTCTGCCTTCCAGTGCCATAGCCAGATATCCAGTATATTCCCAGTGCATTCATCTTTGCTTCATCAGGTCTCATTATTGAGACTCATTACAATCATCAAAATTGTTATAATCAAATATGTAAAAGAGAAAATAATAAAATCACGCTAATTCTCAGATTCATTTCAAATAATTTCTGGACAAAGTGAACTCGTAAATTTTTCAATTCCAAATACAGTAGACTTGCAACTTACACAGATTTTTCTTACGTGGTTTCAACTATATGCGTGTTATAATTTTACAATTTTAGTGCTTCAATGCAGCATACACACGTCTCACCTTCGTCCACATTCGCAATGCCATGGAAGATGGCACTAACAAGTGTTATGGCATGCTGGAAGGAATTCAACATTGCCAATTGCATCACTTTTGTGTTATAGGTATGTTATATGTATAACAAAGTTACAATATATAGTGATTTAAGGGCGATTTAGGGGATTTTTTTTGGTTTCTGACTTTACGCGGTTTTTGGCCTTACGTAAGGTCCCAGGAACGTAACCCCCACATAAGTTGCGAGTCGACTGTATTAAGTTTTTTTTGGTAATTATAGATATTATAATATTTAAAAAAGTATTTTCACCTTTCTGACTTCTACTCTGTTTTATCATTTGACTACTGTTAGTACAGTCACTAGACTTCTTTCAAATGAATTAGAAAACTTTTTCAACTTACCTGTTTATTTAAAAGTTCACCATCAGTCTTCAGTTTATGGTCATTAATGTTCAGTTTTCTAAGCTTAACCAGTGGGTATTTGGAACACTGAATTCTTCTAAACAGAATTTGCTTACTCAATAACACATTACAATCTTGTTTATGATTCTCAACTTTTGAAATTTCTTCTGAATTTGAATCATAAAGTTCAAAGCTTTCTTTCTGACATAAATCTTCAGATCTCTGAAACAAATTTTTAAAAATGATTTTAAAATACATTATGTAAATATTTGATATAGTATAGGGATAATAGACTGGCTGCAATCAGAACTGAACAAACGATGTTAAGACCAGGAAAATCCTGATTCTAAATAGAATAATATACAGGAACCAATGTCTTCCCAAACTGCACCTACCAAGGAAACTGGGAGGAATGGGATTGACTGAGGTTAACCAGCTACACCAATCATCGACCATCAGCATTGGGCAGTATCTGCAGAGCTCTTCTAACCCTAAAATAGCTCTGGTTCATGAACATCACACCACAAGTGAGACAACAAACTTCCATAACCAATCTGGCCCAGCACTTTGGAGAGAATAGTATGATGGAAGAAGTAGAAACTGAAAGAGTACCAGCCACGTTGATTGCTAGAAAAAGCCAGAAAAAATTTGTCATAGAACAATGAGCCAAACATGCAGAGGAATGGGACCACCACCAAAGGGCTGGAAAATACTGTCAAGAACTTCAAAAGGATTACCTACATCAATAAAGAAGGATCATTGGAATGGCTAAGGAGAGGAGTACTGCAGTATGATGGAGAATGACTAATACTGGGTGCCCAAGATCTTGCACTCCTAATGAATGCATTAAAAAAAATGGCTAAACTCAGTAATAATAATAATAGGTGTAGATTCTGTCATGTTGAGGTGTAAAGTGTTGGCCATCTAATATTGGGCTGTAGGGTGCTCATGCAGATGGGCACTATACAGCAAGACACAACAAAATATGTAAATATATCCACTGGAAGATTCTCACAGCATTAGAACTGGAATGCAATAAAAATGTATGGGACCATACACCTGCACCAGTTACTGGAAATAACTAATATACTATCTATTATGAATTATGATACAATAATACCAACTACCACTTTCAGAGATAACTCAGCAGTAAAACCAGACATGGTCGTGTGGGACAAGAGGGAAAAGGTTGCCTTACTGATAGAGGTCAGTTCCCTAAATGACTACAGCCTCAACAAAGTGGAAAGGGAAAAAATGACCAAATATCAGGTGCTTCTCTATGATAACAAGAAAAACTGGGAATTGAAAGAAGCTGCAGTGCTGTAACTAGTGTTTGTGCCCAGGGCAGTGGGTCAGGAACACGAGAGATATAAAATTTATTATACACTCCTCCCCTCACTTACGAACACTCACTGTACAAATTTTTGAAGTAATGAACAAAATAATTTTGTCCGAAGGTTTGATTTACGAACAAAAAATTTGAAGTTACGAACAGAATTGCTCATTAAATTCAGAATTTTCTCGTAGCATCAGCAGATGTCTGAAGGTGACTGCAATGTTTTTGGTAGTAGTAAATATTACTAAAAAATAAAATTAAACCATATAAAATGTTTTTAAGACCTTCATTACTGAACCATATTCACTACAGTAAAGACAAAATATTTTGTCTTTACTATTGTGAATGGTCTCTGTCATTAATGGTTGGAAGCAACATTAATCATTACAGTACAATAATGCTGTACACTTATTAATCTACAGTATACTTAACTGTAAGGAGAAAATGCACAGAATTGTTATTCATCACTATCATCATTTTCAGTCATACTTCTGTGACCTTCACTACCACCATACCCCGCATCCCATTTTCTCTAACATCCAATTTTACTGCATTTATTATTCATATATTTATTATTCTAGAGATCTAAAAACATTATTTACAGCAAACACTCTGGGCAAAAACATGTTTTTATAGTATTTTAAGACATTCTGGGGAAGTGATTTTTGTTCGTAGGAACTTCTTAACTTTTATAATGGGAATTAATAGGGAAATAGGGTTTGATTTACGAATTTTCAATGTACAAACAGGTTTCCAGGAACATAACTCATTCATAAATCGGGGGAGGATTGTATATATAATGTTAGGCTATAAATAAAAGTACTAGGTTGTACACATTGAAGAAATTTGTTAACAAAAAATGGTTTTATTAAGAAATGAGATTTTCTGTACAATCTTACTTTCTTTCATATAAAATAAAACCTAGAAATTAAGTTACAAATTCACACTCCATGCCTTTACTGACTCAAATTCATCTATAAGTGTGTCATAATTTAGCTTTTTTGCAATTCCATTTTCTTTAGATATAATGACCAAATTAGATAGACGTTCTTGGCATATTGATGACTCAAATAATTTTTTAGTAGTTTTAACTTACTGAAACTTTGTTCACAAGAAGCTACTGTCATTGACAGAGTAAGAAAAATGTGTAAAGCAACTTCAATGGTTGGGTATGATTCAGAGAAAGAATATTCATATAATAATTGAAGGAGATCATAAGGAGAGGCTGATATCACATCTGGAAGTATTGCCAAAGCTTGTTGTTTCAAACTCTGAATTTCAGCTGAAATTTTGTGGACATCTAAGTCCTGTCTATATTTCAATGCAAAATCAGTCGCAGCCTTTTTCAACTTGGATGCTTCTTTTTCCACAAGTGAATACCCAGAAAGAAAGTCAAAGTCAGAGGAAATCTCATTTAAATTTTTGTATATGCTCCATTTCAGGTCTGTCATGAGGGAATCAAAAACTTCTTTTATCTCAACCTGGAACATATTTTCTGCAGATAAATTTGAGCCTTCATCAGCTGCTTTCATAAAGCTCCATTTGCTTCATTTTTCTTCTCTTAGTATCAGGAAATACTGCAGTTATTCCTAGTTTTTGAGCTGTTTCAATAGCGTAAACAAACGCACTTTGCAATTCACATTCACACATTTCTTGTAGAGAGTTTATTAGGCCATGAATTATTTGAGAGACTTGAAGTTCAGATAATTTCTTGAACTGCAAAGCTTTGTTGACTATCAATGTTGTCAAGAATCTGATTCCATGAAAATAAGGTACACAAATATTTGTAATCAATTTGCAATAGAAGACATTGTGCTGCTGAAATTGATTCAGGATTTGAGGATGTACTTTCTATTATGTTACTTAAGGCATCACATACTTCTTTTATCTGTGTATATAATGCCTTGATGGCTCTGGCTTTTCAAGCTTTTCATTAATGTTTCCCAGTGGTTAGTGGAGCCTGAAAAAAACAGTCTCTGAACAGTCCCAAAAAAGGTGATCATTGTAGGAGTGGGTGGTTGAGGCTGCATGGACACTAGCTAGATTGAGACTATGAGCTGCACATGGTACAAATCTTGCATATTAATTTATTTGCAAAATTCTTGCATGAACTTCATTGTATTTACCAGTCATGTTTGCCCCATTATCGTAAATTTTACCTCTAGCATTCTTTATATCAATTCCATTCTCTAACAATTTATTTAGGATTTCTGCTGCCAAACCATTGCCAGTTTTTTCATGTGTGTGAATAAAATTGACAAAACTCTCTTCTATGGAAACTTTCCTGTTATCAATTGAAACATCTCAAATTATTTGGTTCATTTGCTCATGATGAGCTACATTAGGTGTGCAATCAAAAAGCAGAGAGAATTATTTTGCCACCTTTATTTTAGAAATTACTTCAGCTCAAACTTTGTTTCCTATTAAGCTAATCAATTCATTTGAATTTTAGGAGAAAAATAGCTTGTGCTTCCTTTCTGGTGGTTAGTAATGGACCGCTTTAATTTGGTATGGTAGTGACTTACAAGTTCTAAAATGTTTAGAAATATGTCAGTATTTGGTTTCCCAATACCATGGCTCATGCCTCTAAGAGCAAGATTATTTGTTGAGCAAAAAAGAATAGCATCTAAAACAACTCTTAATATTTGGTGCCACTTCTCTTTTTTTAACTCAATTGCTTTCTGAAGAGTATCATCAATCAACTTACCTTCTTTAAGTCTCCTTACAAAAGACTTCCATTCTAAGTAGTATTCATGGTGGGCAGGTGAATTTTCATGGTCTGGAATATGCGAGTTTAATTTTTTCCAATCAGAAAACCCTTTCTTAGTGTCTGCAATATTTGATATGGGTGCTGTCCACTTTCCAAACAAAATACAGGGCTATTCAAAATGATTCATCCGATTTCAACTGAGAATACTTCCGTACCTATCAACTGTGCATCAACTGGGCATACACCACATGAAAGAGGAAATCTCCGAGTTTTACAAGATCACCACGAGAGGGCTCCAAAGTCACGCCATGGCCTAGCCTAGCAACAAACAGTCAGTGTGAAAATGGCGTCCGCACAGCAGAAGGCGTTTTGTGTGTTGCAGTTTTTGAGCTGTAAATTGGTAGTCACAGTGCAGCATGTTTCGTCGGTTACAGAACAGATCCACTGGGTGCTCAGAGCATCCGTCGGTGGTATCGGCAGTTCGAGGAAACAGGATGTTTGTGTAAAGGCAAGTCTACAGGATGACCGCGCGTGTCTGAGGATAATGTGCAAAGAATCAGAGAGAGTTTCCAACGTAGCCCGAGGAAATCAACAAAGCGCGCCAGTCGAAAATTGGGACTTCCTCAGACGACTGTTTGGCGTGTTTTGAGATGGCACTTGCATATGAAGCCATACAGGTTGCAACTGTTGCAGGCTCTACGGCCGGGGGACAAGTTAAAATGACAGAACTTTTGCGATCTTATGCAGGAGGCTATGGAGGATGACGAATTTGCTCCCCGCCTGGTGTTCAGTGATGAAGCAACTTTTCATTTAAGTGGCAAGGTGAACTGTCACAACCTTCCCATATGGGGCACGCAACAACCACATGCAACAATCGAGCATGAGCGTGACTCACCTAAAGTTAACACCTGTGCCATTTCCCGGGCAAAGGTTTACGGCCCCTTCTTTTTCATGGAACACAGTGACTGGTCACTCCTATCTGGATATGATGCAGAACTGGTTATTTCCCCAATTGAATGAAGATTCCGGCGACTACATTTTCCAGCAAGATGGGGCACTGCCTCATTGGCATTTGGATGTTTGCCATTTTCTCAACGAAGTGCTCACTCGCCGTTGGATTGGTCGCAGTGGCCCCATGACTTGGAGCTCCACAGCTGGCCCCCTAGGTCACCGGATCTTACACCGTGCGACTTCTTCCTTTGGGGGTACGTTAAGGATACTGTGTATGTGCCACTGTTGCCCACATCTTTGGATGAGCTCCGAACTCACATTGTTACTGCAGTAGAGTCAGTGACAACGGACATGCTGGAGTGAGTATGGGAGGAATTCGACTATCATGTCGGCATTGCTCGTGTAACTAGGGGAAGTCACATAGAGCATTTATGAGGTGAGAGACAAAATTTGGACAGTTTTTCTTTTGGTTGATGTATCACAAATCACTCTGTATTTGTAACATTAAAAAATATTCTCATTTGAAATCGGGTGAATCATTTTGAATAGCCCTGTACATGGAAAGCAAAATAATGATTTTGTAGTTTTAGAGTATATTAACCATTTTTGTTCCAAAGATTCACCATTATTGAGCTTTTTCAAAAACCAATCTCCAGAGAATCGTCATCTGATATCACCAGTTACGGATAGCGAGTCGTTGAAATCAGCATCTTTCCCTTGGTCAGGTCCATGTTCTACTAGAAAACACCTTTATTTTATCATTAATATTTGGCCAAGATGTAGGATTATTAAAATCCCATGTGATATGGATATTTTCCTCACTAACTTCAGGCTTATCAAATAGAGGAATATTTTCTAATGTTTCAGCTTCAAGGCTTTAGCCAGAGCTTAAAAAAAAGACAAGGTGAAAGTAGCCCTACTGATGCCGTTCTTTTAATTTTTCACCAATAAAACAAATACTTAGGCAACAAAACAATGACAAGCAGTTGGACATGTCTGTGCCTGCATCACAGTTGCCAACTGAAGCTTTCAGGAGCACTACACTTTTGCCTAAAAAGCGTTGGATTTGTACGACTCTAGGTAAAATTGAATTTTTGTACTTAATAATTAATAATAAATTATTAATTATTTTATATATTTTATTAATTATAATTATATTTATTAATAAATTAATAATAATTAATAATATAATTTGTACGAGACAGGTAAAATCTTATTTCTGTCAGTTTCCTCAGATTTCCTTTGAAATTCAATTTCTTCATTGATCCAAAATGTCCATTAAACCAGACGAGGTGGCTGCCTCATCTGCCTCAGCATGGCTACGGGTATGAGCTTGCACACAGGTATGAAATTCATCTGGTATTGTAGATTTACTTTCACAGGAACTTCTTCCTATAGCATTTTCCTCTAAACTAGCATATTGTATCTGCACATTATCTTCATCTTCATTTTTATTACTAGTTGCTTCTAACCAACTTTTAAACTGATTTGATGTTGACATTTTCCTCCTATCTCATTCTCTTTTTCTTGCGATATTCTGCTCCAGATGGTTTTTTATTGGTCAGCTTTCTGATTTGTACAGTAGTCTAAAGTTGGTATTTTTACTATATAATAAGCCTACACTGATAGAATAATCCTGTGGAAGAAAAAAACTATAGTCGTTTTTCACTGTATAAAAGAAAGCTAATTTCATACATATGCGCTAAAAGAAAGGCACATGCTTCTAACCAACTTTTAAACTGATTTGATATTGACATTTTCCTCCTCTCTCATTCTCTTTTTCTTGCAATATTCTGCTCCAGATGGTTTTTTATTGGTCAGCTTTCTGATTTGTACAGTAGTCTAAAGTTGGTATTTTTACTATATAATAAGCCTACACTGATAGAATAATCCTGTAGAAGAAAAAAAACTATAGTCGTTTTTCACTGTATAAAAGAAAGCTAATGCTCATACATATGCGCTAAAAGAAAGGCACATAGAATTAAATGTGGGTGAATAACAAGACGTCAGAATATCCAAGTAAATATTTATATAAATTTTAAATACATCCAAAACATTAATACCAGTCAATTGAAATATATTTATAATGTAAATAATTATTATAGTAAAGTTTTAAACATAATTTATGCGTAATAAAGATCAAATCAAAATATATTTGTCTGATGCATTTTTTACGTGGGAAAACAGCTGATTACAGCATCATTGAAAGATAATATAATTTTTTTCAAGACATTAATCTCTCTATATTTATCAAAACATAAAAAATAATAAATATAATGCCACAGAAATTGTCCGGTGAGCCACATTCGGCTCGCATACCCCTAGTTGGACCACCCTGATTTAGATTATGCTGCCAAAAAGAAGTAGGAGGCAAAATGTACCAACTCTATTAACTATCAAATGTAGCATTTTATACGACAGTTTTAAAAAACTATTAACCAAGAAAAGAATAATCTGTTATTTTAAACACTAGTTCATATTTAAGTATCAAAATTGATTTTTTTACAACACACACTATATTTAGTTGTGTTCTTTTGCTCTCTCTTTTATTTTTAAAAAGATTCTATTTTTTTTTTTTCTAAATCCCAACTGCCACCTTCAATCTTTTTATTTCTTGTTTTTAATAAAAATGGTACAGATCCTAATTTCAGCCTTTATTATTCCTTTTTCTTTTCTTTGAAAAATTTCATGAACCTAAAATTCATCATATTTTCTAGACATTGGAAATTGATAACAAATAAATTTGTCACTCATTTCAGCATAAAATAATGCCATAATATACAAATTAAAGCTATGCCTATAGATTCCAGCTCAACTGGTACAGATTTCAGAAAGTTGGTCGGGTGACCATCTCCGATTTTCTTCAAATTTTCAGGGTTGATTCATACACCATTCAGTAGCTTAAATCTAAAATTTTAGCTTCCTCAGTCAAAAACTTTTAACTTTATGGTCGCTTAAATGGCCCCCACCTTCGACAAAAATGCCCATGTTGGGCTTGATCGGCCAATGCCTTCATTTTGAGAGGCCTTGAAAAGTGTCTTTAATAGGAGTAGAAGCTTCAAATTTGTCATGCCAATACAACTTCTGGTGGGCTTTTCAATTTTGCAAGCTAAAAGGCTGTGGAACAAATAGTTTCTGAGTTACAAGGGCTTAAACATGGCTCCATTTTGAAGCTTGCATCAATTCCTCCCACTTTTACAACTCTACCATTTTCAAAAGTTTTAGTTCTACATCAATCACAGCTGTTTTAATACTCCTAATAGTCTCTATGGGTTGTAAATTTATGAGTGAAATAAAAAAATAACCAAAAAAGGATTTATTTTATTTTTAAAAATTTCCAAAAGTTGATATTTTCACAAAATTTGCAAAATTAACATCAACTTTGGGGCTTAATATAAAGGTGTCCGAAATTAGTCAGGGAGTTGATACTTCTAGTAAAGAAAGATACATATGTGTACAAAAACATATATTAAGGAATAGATCTCAACTCAACTCCTTCATATAGTTTTGGCTATTCAAAGAAAAGTACTTTTTGTGAAAAATTCTGAATTTTTTCAAAATTTTGAAATGTTTAAATTTCTTTTTACAACATTGAATTGTAATTTTACTTCCATTTTATTACTTGGTAAGTTAATTCACAAATGTTAAATTATCTAAATAAGTTTTACTCATAAAAAAGAATATATACCTAGATTATTACTACATTTGCAGTTAACACAACAGATGGACCAGCTTGTAGGCTCAATACTTGGATCTACCTAAGTAAATCATGTAGAACCGTGTTCTACTGCTCTTTAAGCACTTCCTAGTAATTTAAATTATGCAGTTAGTACAGATAAACTAGCAGTAACCACCATTTTCAGTACAAAACCTTAAATTTAAGTAGCTTTGTTGTATTACTTCCCTTAATACAAGTGTACAGTACTTAGCTATATACAATAATGAATTCCTGAGTTTTTAAGCATGTGAATTATTGGCTATAAGTTCATATTCTTTTTTTAATGTGTGTTGTTTTATGTAAATTGTATGTAAACTTATATATAGCTAATAACTCTTATGTTTAGACACTGACTCAGGAATTTATTATTGTACTCAGGCTTTAAGTCTGATTGTCTTCAACACTCCATGGCCTCACAGCCATAAATTGGCAATTTATTATTCAGCTTGATACAGGTCTGTAGTTACTTAGGCTTTTTTTAAAATACTCCTCAATTTTAGATAAACAATCATTTGATAACTTGTACTGTCTCCCCATTTTCCCAGCAACTGTAGGTGGTTCAATTGAACACAAAACATGTTGGAATGGAATCCAGCAAACGTCCTCTTGTTCAGGCCATTTAAAAGGATTCTTTTTCATGAAATTTACTAATAGATCCTTCTCAGTATCACACACTTCAACTATGTTTCCAACAAACCAGTCACCTTCATAGAAACAGGCCACATATGTACCAGGTTTATATTGGTAAGCCACATTTTCTTGTGTAGCATTGAGGAAGGAAAGTTGTACGTTAAAGAAATTTTCATCACTAGAAATTTTGTACAGTTTAATGCCTGTTGATGAAGGTCTAAAGCAGTGATATGAACGGGTTCCTGGGATTGTCTTAATTAAGGAATACCTTTTTTCTAACTCAAATAAATTAGCATTTTCCTCAATTTTAGCTGAATCAATGTACAGAAATTGTATACCATTAATATTAGATTTGCACCAATCGAACATCTCTTTTGGATTGGTGATGTGACCTTTACTTGTTGCTTGTAGACTTGCCCGGGCAACTAACCTTTTGAGTGCCACCAACACCATCACAGGGGCTCTTTCCGTGAGAGGTGGCAAAAAAGTTCCATTCACATGTTAGTTGGAAATCTTTTTCATGTAACACTGAATTAATGATGTTTTTATAGTTTTTATATTGACTTGCTGCGCCATCGCTAAAGTAACAAATATGTTTTAGTTTAGGATTCTGACTTTTAAGTAATTTCAAGGCTTCACATAAAAAAGAATGAACTGCAGTTGTGTTGTGTGTAAGTGAATCTGATATTACACAAAAATTTGTAACTTTTAGTTCACCATCAACTTTTTGATAGCAGACTACCGGATGCAAGGTAGCCTGGGTATTGTCCCAGTGATGCCCTTGTACGGCATCCTGAATTATAAAACTATAGTTTTCAGAGAAGTCAACAAGCACTAATGCTGTAGAATCATTGAGGTTTTCTTTACAGTCGGACAAATATTTTGATTGGGCTTTTGCTATGAAATGGTGTACTTTCAACTTTTTTGCACTTTCACATATGTCTTCTACTACATTCGAAACACTTTTTGTCATTGTGACCAGTTGGGTATGGTCTGTATGAAGCCACTGCTTAAAGGAAACCTCATCATCCATGTCATAATCATTGTTTTCAAAAATGGTAAGAAGCCAATCCCGTAATTCATTTAAACCAGGACATGTTTTGCAGTTATTAATCATGCAGTTTCTGGTTTCAGTGTTGCAGACTATTTTCCCTAGTAACTCTCTTAATTCTACTTTGACGGGGAGTGATTCACATAAAAGTTTAAAGTTCTGGTGTATTTCACAAATGCATACATTGTGTGATCCTTTACTCCCCACACCCATACACCATTTTGGTCTCAGTTCAAAAAACTTTGATTTGGATATTTATTTTTGTAAAGCGTATATAATTCTCTGATATTTGTCAACAACAGTATTTTCTGCTTGTGAACCTTCCCTTGTGGTGTTTTTATTGATTTGTAGTCTTTTTTACCAGGGCATTCTCTAGTATATTCATTGTTTTGGAAAAATTCTATCACTCTTTCCTTTATTTCATCGCTTATACCCTTGCTACTCTTTTTATTTCTCATTATAGGAAGGATACCTTCTTTTCTCTTTAAGGCCCTCACAGCATTAACCATTCTGGCTGACACTTCAAATTCTTTCATAATTCTTTCTCTGGACCAGGTTTTACCAATTGGAAGGAGTGTTAGAATTTGTATCTTTTCTTGTCTGGTACTAGTTTTACACTTTTCTTTCAGTTCCTCTATCATATGCTGATAACACTTTTCTTCCTCACTCTCTATAGGTTTCTCCGCTTCCTCATCCAAAATGCTAGGCTTCATATGAAGTACTTTTGACAGCTTTGATTTTGTTGATGTTTCAATTTGCTTTAGTTTCCTTTTCGCGTAAAACTTTCGATCTCTTGCTCTTACATACTTAATGGGTGAGCATTCTAGTGAACCTAACGTTTCGTCAAATGTCTCTTAACTATTTCTTCTGGAACATATTCATCACTACCTGAGTCTTTTTCATCTTCAATCGTCTTGGCTCTAGAGAAGCATGTTGAGCAAAGTTTCTGTCCTGGTATCAGATTCAGTCTAGTTGCTATGTCTTTGTCAATAATTTGTAGTGATTCTGAAAATAAAGTAGGGTAATGTAAACTCTAAACACATTGGAAAATAATTTTAAAACCTCAACATTTGGTTATAGGCTATTCGTAAAAATATTCAAAACATATGCATTCAGTAGCACAGTATATAGCCTACCCTATTAAAATTAAATAGCTAATTTAGGTTACAATTTACAATATAAACTTCTTTATGAAATATAAATATATTAGTACCTATATTTACTTACTTGTTATCTTCTTTCGATGATTTCTCCATGGATCTTGGCAGCTACGTTGCATTTGTTGGTAATGCATTCCAAACAGTTTTTCATGGTGGTAGCATACAGTAGCACTATTTGGGTTGATTAAAATTGCTTTTGTTCTCCACAATAGCAGTTTCCTTGTTTAATCTGTCAGCTCATGTAAGGTATACATACCCACCTTCCTGGTGAGTCTGTGTTCATGACATGGATCATCCAAGTACATACCAAAGCTGCACTTTGATTCTTGATTAGAATAAGCCATTATTACAGGCAGTAAAATTAAGTTAATTGCTCTAGTTAAATTTTCTGAAAATAAAAGATGATCTAAAATAGGCCTGGACATTAATGATTAACCATCATGTTTTACATTTATAAGAATATACAAAGCGAAATGAGCTACCCAGAGCCCTTCGAGTCGCTGGTTGTTTTGACAGACATATTAAATTTCTTGTATGTTTTAGACTTATTTACATATTATTACAATTGTAAATCAATTTAATAAGTAATAAAATAGAAGTAAAATTACAATTCAATGTCATAAATAGAAATTTAAAAATTTACAAATTTTGCAAAAATTTGAGATTTTCACAAAAAGCACTTTTCTTTGAATCACCAAAACTATATGAAGGAGTCGAGTTGAGATCTATTCCTTAATATGTTTTTTTACACATATGTATCTTTCTTTACTAGAAGTATCAACTCCTGACTAATTTCGGACACCTTTATATTAAGACCCAAAGTTGATGTTAATTTTGCAAATTTTGTGAAAATATCAACTTTTGGAAATTTTTAAAAATAGAAATAAATCCTTTTTTGGTTATTTTTTTATTTCACTCATAAATTTACAACCCATAGAGACTATTAGGAGTATTAAAACAGCTGTGATTGATGTAGAACTAAAACTTTTGAAAATGGTAGGGTCGTAAAAGTGGGAGGAATTGATGCAAGCTTCAAAATGGAGCCATATTTAAGCCCTTGTAACTTAGAAACTATTTGATCCACAGCGTTTTTGCTTGCAAAATTGAAAAGCCCACCTGAAGTTGTATTGGCATGACAAATTTGAAGCTTCTACTCCTATTAGAAAGCACATTTCAAGGCCTCTCAAAATGAAGGCATTGGCCGATCAAGCCCAACATGGGCATTTTTTGTCGAAGGTGGGGGCCATTTAAGCGACCATAAAATTAAAAGTTTTTGATTGAGGAAGCTAAAATTTTAGATTTAAGCTATTGAATGGTGTATGAATCAAACCTGAAAATTTGAAGAAAATCGGAGATGGTCACCCGACCACCCCTGTACCAATTGAGCTGGAATGACCCTATACTACTTCCTAGCATAACATAGTTTTCTATGATATAACCAGAGCTGGGCACTTACGGCATATTTTGCGGTACTGCGGTACTGCGGTACTACCAAACTACCAAACCGGGACTGCATAACGCAGTACCGCAAAGGATCGCTGAAAGTACCGCAGTACCGCTACCGCATTCAAATTTCCACGTACCGGTTTGGTACCAGTTTGGTAGTTTGGTAGTACCGCAGTACCGCAAAATATGCCGCAAGTGCCCAGCTCTGGATATAACATTAATAAATGTTTGGCATGATTATTGATTAATAACTAAATACCAATCTAAATACCTGCCCAAGCAATATTTTTGGATGAAAGCTCACTAAATGTTAGCATTTTTGACTAATTTTGTAAGTATGAAAGGTGTATAACATATTTCACTAGTAGACTAAAAAGCCTATAATTCCAAACAACAAAAAACTGCAGTATGGCTGATATCTGTTATGCGATGTATACACATGTACAGGCCCATGCACAGGACACTTCAGATGGGGGTGCTGAAAGTTAACAAAAAGGGTACCATCTCATCCCCCTTCAAAAAAAGTCTCTTCACAGCATTTATATGGATATTATTTTCTGGGGGAAAAAAAGGTACTTCTGAGGCATAAAGGGGCAAATGGGAGGGCTCAAGCCCCTGTAGCACCCCCTCCCCTCTGCATGTGCCTGCGCATGTAGAAACTAGTTCCATGAATTGACTTTTTGGTTACTTGTCAAACCGCATTTTATATTAGATTTTTTTAGTAAGAATAGTATAATATATCTTTGTGATTTGGTGTCCCTCTCTGCTTGGCACCCGGGTCAACTGCCCCTGTTGCCCTTCCCTAGTTACGGTGCTGAGAAGCTGCCATTCTCCTCATCATAGTTGGAGCTACAGGTATGATGCTGAAGAACTTAACATCTTACCTGAAATCAATCCCAGGCCATAGAGATCCAAATAGGGGCATTAAAAGGAACAGTTACCATCCTCAAACAAATGCTAGGCCAAGTTCAGAAATAGCTGGAGTATTTGGCTTCAGGTGGAAGCCCCACTCTCAACTGTAAAATGTATTTCAAAAAGAGTATAAACCAAAAGAGAAAAACCTTTTAAATGTGATATTTGTTCTTACACTGCAGCACACAAATGTGGTCTTCAAAAGGCATTTAAGAGTTCATACTGGAAAAATTAAATTAAAGTATTAGCTCTTTATAAAAATCTAATATGAGACACAATTAAAGTAAAGCAACTGCCAGACCAAGATAGGGCAGAAAAAATAGCTTTGAAAGGGATTCTAATTTCAAGCATAATTAAGTCAGATGGGGGAGAGGAGGAGGCTAAGCTAGAATGACTGACAAGTAAATAGTTATATGCATTTATGCATACATCAATTCTGATTAAAATGGCTTAATCAAATATTTTCATTACAAAGAACTAATTCTGAAACAGACATTGCACATCTTATGTTTTACTATTTTTAAAGCAGTTTGCCAAAATAACCCATTCGTTTCACTTATCAGTTAAAACTTTGGAGCAGTCTTCATTCACCTTCACTTCATCATATTATTAGAACCTTTTGAGGTAAACTGTAGTCAGAGCAAGATTTTCATTTAATATCCAGCTACAGTTTGATAGTTTAGAAAAGGGATGCAGCTCCTACTTTCTAGTGCCATAGCCAGATATCCAGTAGCTACATCCCTACTGCATTCATCTTTGCTTCATTATGTAATCAAACTCATTATTGAGACTCATTGCAAGCATCAAAATTATGTTATAATCAAGTTTTGTTTTTTTTCAAGCAGGAAGGAGGTTCCAAGGGTGAATGCCTGCAAAAGTGACCTCCTCCCCTTATAGAAGAGCCAAAATCAAGGTCCAGGGTTTTTGAGATGCCTAGACATGCTGTGTTTGAAAGATTGGAGGTTATAGACAGGGGGAAAGATGGATTGAGGAAGATTGTTCCAGAGTTCACTGGTTGAGTAGATGAAAGACTGAAAATACCAAATGACCCTTGTGTTGGAGAGTTGTACAGAAAAGGAATGAGAAAGTGCAGAAAGTCTGTTACTGCATGCTCTCCTTAAAGGAGGAGGGCATGCAGTTAGAGAGTTAAGAAGAGCAGTGTCCATTATAATCGCAATAGTAAAGAGAGTGAAGCAACACTTAAAGACAGTAAGAGGCAGGAAAATGATGAGACAAAAAGCCTTTGATTCCATTTGGTCAAGTATGGCTGTGTGGGTTGAGCCACCCTACACATGAGAAGTATACTCCATACAGGGGCAGATGAGACCCTGTACAGAGACAGCAACTGAGTGGGGTTGATGAAACTGCAGAGACAGTACAGCACACTTAACCTCTTAGAAGCTGTTTTAGAAATGTTAAGTATATGTTAAGAAAAATGCAATAGAGAAATTGTAGTTACATTTGACAAAGTTGCCATCAGTGCTGGTCCACTGGTCATATTCATTTGAATCCCTGGAAGTCAGTACATTTAATGTGTTCAAATAGTTATATACACCAGCAACACCAGGACATTCTCTACAATGGTGTAACATACATTTAATGTTGTCCACACCGCAGACACTTTTTTGAATCAATGAATGATAAGTCAAGTCCTTGTCACCAATTGCTGAAACCATTAATTTGGGATTCTGGTGATAGGTACAAATACAAACTGAGTATGTACCTGTACCTCCAGCAATAACACACCATTTGGGTCTAAGAGCTGCAAATGTTGAAAAACTTATACTTGAGTTAGTTTCTTTATACCTAAGATACAGTTCTTTCAAATTACTGAGTAAGAGATGCTTTTGTTTATAAATTTTGTTTCTATCTTTGTCTCTGACACTAACACAGTCCTTTTTTCCTGGATACACCTGACTAAATTCTGGGTCCTCATAAAAAGCTGTCACATTAGAAATAGTTTCATCACTTATCTTTTTCCCTTTACTGTATTTAGGAACATTTAGCAATATTCCATACGGTACTGTTGCTTCATGCTCCTGGCTTTATCAACAAGATATCTACTAGCCCCAAAGAACTCTTGAGTTTTTGAGATCATGTTTGGGGATAGAGTAAGAATCTGCAACCTTCTTTGGTAGGAAGTTGTAGAGAAATGCTTCAGCGAGCTCCCTCATCATAGTTTTGTACCTATTAGATAAATAAATGGGAGGGGATATCAGAATTTTCTTAAATTGAAATTATTAATTTAATGTACTCTAAGATCAGGACCTAAATAGAAAAAATATAAGAATATCTACCTTCCACAGATATTTTTTAGACATTGCTAAAATGATGTGATTGTGTTCTGTATGTAAGAATGATATTGAAGAAAAGTTAGGCTATTGAAATTTAAAACATCTAAAATTATATACGTCAAGTCTTTAATTGTGACCATGAGTTGCTAATTTAGTTGAATTTGAGCAATCCTTACCTTTCCAATTCTTTTTCCATGCATAATCTCTTGGATATAGATGCTCCCTCATCCACAGATGCTGAGAAAGACTGTTCAAAATTCTTTTTCAAAGTAGATACACACTTGTCATATTTGTCTGATGCTTTTTCAGATATCCTGTCAGTGTTCATACCATCTGAAATTAGGCATCATCCAAAATTTAGAATTACTGTAAGTTACGGCAACAAATTTTCATAATTTAATAAATAATCAGAATTGATTTATTGTACGTAACTATTTTTTTTGCAATTCCTTAAATTGTTAAAGAATGTTATGTTTACAAGTTTGATAAAACTGCATTATTTTGATAACCTATGAAAACAATGTATACACAAAGATAGAGAATTTAGATGATTTTTAAAAATCATATAATGCATTTTCTGAAAACTATACTTTTCAAAAGTAAGTCCCCAAATTATAGTTCATACACTACTTACAGAATTTTATTGGCAAAATCTCCATTTCTTCAAGAATGTTCTTGGTTTGTTCTCTACAGATTTCAGTATCAGTGATCTCAACCAGGATTGTCAGTTTGCAAATGTGTACTTCCTGGACTGCTTTGAAATGAAGAGGTACTTGTAGATGACTCAGTTTCAAAAACATCATTAAATAATTTATCAGGTTCTTCAAGTTCATTTAATCTTACAGAACAGTTTGTACAAACTTTCTAATTAAAGAGTACAGGATTTTTTTCTGTTACATTTAATGGTAAATTTCTTAAAGCCTTTAAGATTCTTTTCTTGTGTCTCTTAAAGGGGTCACAACACTGTTTATGATAATTTAAATGGTAAGACATGTTTAAAATTTATATATTAGCTTCAGTTCCTGTAATAAGTAGAAAGAATATTAAATGTTAATGATTTTTAATGATAACAGGCAAACACAAGCATAGCCAATATAGGCAAGGCACTAAAATAATATGGCAAGCAGATACCATATGAGCAGTGTTTATCATGTGGTGACAAAAGGCAAACTGAGCCCTTAACCCTTTGGATGCCGTAGTTGACTGTAGTCGAATGATTTTTTGGTAGTCACAAGTGCCATATTCGACTCTAGTCAACATTCTGTAATAATATTTTTCTTTGGCGCACTGTTCGACTGAAGTCTCTATGAGTTCATAAGAGTTGCCAATTATTTAATTTTGTCTTAATTTTGAAGCTCACTGACCCCCGACAGTCTGCAGACATCATTGGAAAGGGAAGGTGAGTTGAGGCATCGCTGTTTGTTTGGTTATTTATAAACTCAGCTGTTATTAATTAATGTTAAATAGTTTATGATAATTTATGATATTGCTACAATTTACTATAATTTACCCTCTTTTTTAGTTTATCATGAGTGGCAAAAGGAAGAGAGCAAATGATGCTTTGTCGGAAGAAAGTATTTTACGACTTGTTCTTGCATCAGATTCAGAGGATGATGAAACTGATGATGCTGGTGCTGGTTATGAAGAGGAAGCTCCTGAACATTTTTCAGATGATACTGATTCAAATGATGAGTCATCAACTAGCACTGTTACACCCACAGATACTAATTTTATTTGGTCAAAGGTAGGAAATGTGCTTGTAACTAATCCAGAAAACTAACAGGAGTAAAGGATTTTGTCGATAAAGATAGAGTAATAGGTGGGAATTTGAATGTTTTTCAATGGTTTCAGAAACTGTTTCCTGATCAGATATATGAGCATGTTAGTAGGGAAACTAATAACTATGCTAAGGTAATGATTGAAAGAATGCAACCTTTACCCCCTCGATCAAGATTTCACAAGTGGCATGATGTAACTTCTGCTGATATAAAAGCTTTTATTGCAGTTGAGATTGCTATGGGCATGATAAAAAAATCATCACTCCCATCATACTTTTCCAATGAACATTTTTTGCTTCAGAGCCCTGGCTTTTCTTCAGTTTTTAGCAGAAATGATTACGAACTGATACGCTCATTTCTTCATTTTGCTGATAACGAAAATAATGAAAATGATCGACTTTATAAGATCAGGCCTATCATAGATATCACGAAAGATTTATATACTGCTGTATACAATGCCAGTAAAGAAGTTTGTGTGGATGAATCTATGCTAAAATTCAAAGGACATTTATTTTTCAAGCAGTATTTGCCAAGTAAACCTTCAGCTAAATGGGGAGTGAAACTATGGTCTCTCTGTGATTCTAAAACTGGATATTTGTTGAGGTTCAATGTTTACACAGGAAAAGATACTGAAAACACGCTTGTAGGAGGATTGGGAAGTACAGTTGTTCAAACTCTTCTAAAAGGTTTTGAGAATAAAGGCCATATTGTGTTTCTTGACAATTTCTATTCCAGCGTTAACCTTTATGAAGCCCTTAGACTAAAAGATATAGGTGCTTGTGGCACTGTTAGAGCAAATCGTAAAGGGCTGCCACCTGACATGAAAAGAATGAAAACGAAACGAGGTGACCTTCCAACAATTTGGATAAATCAAAACAAAACTATGTTGGCCTGTACATGGCAAGACACTGGAAAAGTAAATATGATAGCAACTGTAGGAGACTGTGGAATAACAAAAGTAGCAATAAAATCTAAAAAAGGAGATCGGGTTGTTGATAAGCCAAGCATTCAGGTGAATTACAATAAACATATGGGAGGTGTAGATATATTTGACCAGTTGTGTGCATCTTATCCTTTCAACAGGAGAACGAAGAAATGGTATCAAGTAATCTGGCATTTCCTCATTGAGGTAGCACTGATAAATTCAAGGATATGCTTCAACATTCAAAACCCAACCAAAAAATTTAGTCAGAAAATGTTTAGATTGAAAGTTATTGATGGCCTTTTAGATGGGTATGCACGGCATAATACACGTAAACGAGGGCACAGGCTTTCTCATTCTATCATACAAAATAGACTGAAGGAAAGGCACTTCATCTCCAAATATGAAGGAAACCAAAAGCCAAATTGCATAGTTTGCTCAATTATGCCAGCCCAATGCAAACTGAAAGGCAAGGGCCCGTGTAAGAGAAAGCAAACGTGCTATTACTGTAAAGCATGCAATGGTAATCCACCATTGTGTATAACACCATGTTTTGAAGTTTACCACACGAAAAAAGACTACAAAATGGTGTGTAAATGCTGAAACCTCAATGCACTCCAGTAAGGCCTATACCAACATTTGGAAACTTATTTCTAAATATCCATAAACTAGTTGTTTAGTTTGATAAATAAAAAGATGATGAAATGTACTTATTTTATAGTGGATAATTATTTTTGCCTTTTATATTTTGTACTTTTATTGTTTTTTCCCTAGACTAGTGTTTAGCTTGATAAATAAAAAAATGTGATCAAATGTATTTTATTTTACAGTGGATAAATAATTTTGCCTTTTATATTTTGTAGGCCTACTTTTATTTTACTAAATTAGAATAAACTTTGCATACATATATATATTTTTTATGTCATTTATACCTTTGATAGCAAATCAAACTTGTTTCTATTGTATAAAAAAGTGAGTTATACATTCTGTTAGCGACCTAATACAAATTTGGAATAGATTCTGGAAATACTCTTATATAAATACAAATTTATCTCATTAAATGGTCGATTTATATTATTTTAATGATAATTTAAGAAAGTATATGCTTAAATCTAAAACTGAGAATCATAAAATTTACTATCAAAGAAAATTTGATTTTTTATGGAAAACTACATTTTTTCGAGAACAAACATTTCCAACCAAATTGGCAGCTTAAGGGTTAATAACCAAGGCTCATGCTAATGGAAGGAGCCCTCAGACAATCTCATTTTGCTGTGACAAGTTGTAGCATGACTACACATGCATGATACCACTCAACCTTACAAATAGACAGTACAAATTACAGTATCTCTCTTATTTTAATAATGTGTTGTGTGTGTTTGTGTGTATATGTGCAATATATATATATAGTTAGGATAAAACTATTATATAGTTAGTATAGCACAATTCCTGAACTTGGGCTAATATGTCATCTTTTTGCTAGCAAGTACCTTATAATAAAGTGCAAAAAAAATACAACTTAAAGGTAAAAATACACAATGTCATTCACTAAGTCATATAGAAGACTAATTGAGGTACAAAATAATGAAAAAAACATCTTGAATATCTGTATTTTTGGGGGGGGCCCCCCTAATATTCAAACTGATATAACTTTTTAACTATTTGATTAAATGCATTTTATTACTTAGTCAATTATTCTTTAGGATTTGGGCTTTCAAATGGTTTCTAAATTTTTTTCCTAGCTCAATTAGGGACTGAGTTATAGACTTTTAAAAATTAAGAGGCCGGCCAGCCCCGACCACCAAAACTGGGGGTCCCATAACATTTGAACCGTTAATCTGATTGCTCTGAAACTCACAATTTCATGTTTTTCAGCATAAATAACCCTGTATAGCAATTTTAAGCAAGATCTAAGTGGGTGTGGTTTCAGGCAATGTCTGATTTGTCCTGGAATGGCCCTGTTCATAAATCAAAAATTGAACCCTATTTTCCCATTGACTCCCATTATAAAAGTTGAGAAGTTCCTACGAACAAAAATCACTTTCCCAGAATGTCTTAAAATGCTACAAAAACATGTTTTTGCCCAGTGTTTGCTGTAAACAATATTTTTAGATCTCTACAATATATATATATGAATAATAAATGCAGTTAAGTAAAATTGTAATGATTAATGTTGCTTCCAACCATTAATGACAAAGACCATTTACAGTAGTAAAGACAAAATATTTTGTCTTTACTATAGTGAATATGGTTCAGTAATGAAGGTCTTAAATACATTTAAAACATTTTATATCGTTTAATTTTATTTTTTCATAATATTTACTACTACCAAAAATATTAGTCACCTTCAGACATCTGCTGATACTATGAAAAAATTCTGAATTTAATGAACAATTTTGTTTGTAACTTCGAATTTTGCATTTGTAAATCAAACCTTGGACAAAATTTTTTTGTTCATAACTTTGAAAATTTGTACAGCGAGCATTCATAAATCAGGGGAGAAGTATTCTTTTTATTATGCACATTACAATTGCCATTTTTCATTTCTCTGAAAAATCTATTAATCCAAAATGTGCTAGGTCCAGACCACATTTGGTATGATGGGATTTTGCTGTACTCTCAACTTAAAATTAACCAATTATTGTAAATTTATATGGTTATCAGAGGTATCACTTCATGTAACATTCCTGACTTTATCAACCTTGTAAGAAAACCCATCTAACCCATTTAATTTTCACAGTGGGACCTTAATACAAGCAAATGGGAAAGTTCTCAGGAATTATTTCAAAATTAAATTTATATATGACTGAAAAGGTAACATACAAATTCACTTTGTCACCACATATAATACTAATAATATACCTTGCTTTTTAAATTCAACATGTCTTCAAGATAAGACTTCAGTAAGCTGTTAAAAATAAAAAATATGCAAGTCATATCATTTCTGTTTCTTTATGTGGTAGTGACATCTTATTAATGTAGCATGCACTGTAAGTCTGAGACCTCATTTTATAAAGCTTTTGAGGTATTTCTTAGTATAGACTGCAGACTACCTACCTTTATCATGCTAGCCTATTGTCAAAAAGGGATACAGGAATATCTCAAAATTTGTCATTAATTCATTCCAGAATAATATGATGAAATACAAAATGACAAAATTCAAGGTAGCTTATAACATGTTTCAATGAGAAAACATTTTACTGTATTATGTTATTAAACAGATCAATTAATCAAATTCTACTCATTTTTTGGCAAAATATAATAATATATTGCATTGGTAAACAGTTGAATTTTGTCAATTTCGATTTTTTTTTTTCATATTTTTTCAAAAAACAATGAATCTGAGAATATGAATGATGGATTGCAAAACTATAGGTAGTAAAAGATTGATGATGAATCTGCAAAACAACGAAATTTGAAACAACAAATTTCAAGGTATTCCTGTACTGCAAATTAATGATTTAATAGATTTCATACAAAACTCTCTACCAACTTCTTCACACAGAGAAGTTAGACAATAATATATAGTTCCCCTCACTACTGTGGTAGAGAATAACTACAAGAATGAAGCAGATGAGTATGATAATGACTTACTTTAGCAAAGGTATAGTCAAGCAGAACAACATATATTTACCTTAACACTCTGTTCAAAATCAGTGAAGTCTGTTTCTTCTTTACCAGAAAGATGTTATCTATTCATCTTTGATCCAATCACATTGAAAATGGTTTTCTTTTTATCACATTCAATACAAATTTCCTATATCAATTTATTCCTACATTTAAGAAAACTGCCTTGTAATCTATTAAAGCTTTAAAAATTAGTTCATCAGCTTAATGCTTTGATAAGCATATTAACGCTTATCCCCCAGGATAAGGAAACCCCCCTCCCCCACCATGAAAGAAAAAAATTTTTGCTTTTTTTTTATCTTTATATTTATAATATATTGCAGACTTATGGAATGCATAAATATGATGTACCATAATATTAGGCTTTGACACAGATTACTCACCCATTAAAATCCTTCCTTGACCATCTGTACGGGTGGGGGAGTGGAGTAAAGTGGGAGGGGTTTAGCAGCTGTTCTGACTCTTGCACTGGATCACACAATTCCCAAATCGTTAGTTTTTGTTTTTTTCATTTTGATGCATAACTACTTGAAAACTTGTCTTTTCTGAAAACACTAGGCAACTATTCTTACCTTCTGAGTCCCATGAAAGCGAAAACAAGAAATGAAACAGTGCACATCAAGATTTCAAAGTGGAGGGATGCGCGCTTGCCTCATATGAGGCCTCCCATCATCCACCAATCTGGCTCATTTGAGTTACTCCAGTGGATAAGGATTAATAAATAAAATACCAACCTTACTGAACAATCTCTTGTTATCAAAGGAATCACAAACTTCAAAACAGTCATATTTTCTTTTTCTTGTGGCATGAGCGACAAACCCACTTAAATGATATAAGAAAAACAATTTTTTATAACTATTCCTTACCTCCCATTCATTACAGATATTTGCTTTGCAATAATTTGTTTCATAGGAATCTTCTTCTTTAATATCAACTTCTTCTTTAATATCAACTTCTTCTTTAATATCAACTTCTTCTTTAATATCAACTTCTTCTTTAATATCAACTTCTTCTTTAATATCAACTTCTTCTTTAATATCAACTTCTTCTTTAATATCAACTTCTTCTTTAATATCAACTTCTTTAATGTCCCAATAAATTTCTTTCAGATCACACACACTTTCATCTTTTTTAATTTTGAAACTCATGACATCAAATGAGTGATGGAAAAAATTTCCTTAACAAGTCTCTCTCTTCAGTTAACAGTTCATTATAATAACAAACCTGAAATATTCTCCTGAAAATAATAAAACATCCCCTATATTTTTTTTTTGTATGCAGGAAGGAGGGGCCAAGGACAAATGCCTGCAAAAGTGCCCCACCCCTATAAAAGAATAATAATAGCCAAAATCAAGATTCAGGGTTTTTGAAATACCTAAACATTTGAAAGATGGGAGGTCTTAGACAGGAGGAAAGTTGCATTAAGAAAGATCGTTCCAGAGTTGACTGGTTGAGTAAATGAAAGATTGAAAATACCAATTAACTCTTGCATTAGATAGTTGGAAAAAAGGAATGAGAAAGCGTAGAAAGTCTGGTACTGCATGCTCTCCTTAAAGGAGACATGCAGTTAGAGTGTTCAGAAGAGCAGTGTCTGTTATGATAGTGACATTAAAGAGAGAGTGAAGCAACATTGCAGTGAGGAGAGAGATATTGAAAACAATCAATAAGAGGTGGGGAAATTATGAGACAAAAAGCCTTTGATTCCACCCAGTCAAGTACAGTTGTGTGGGTTGAGCCACCCCACACATGATAAGCATACTCCATACAAGGGTAGGGTTGCCAGACATCCTGATGAATTGATTTAGAATTTTCTAGAATTATGTAGGATTCTGTAGAATTCTGTAATGTTGAATGTTCAAGAACATCCTAGAAATTACATAATGCTTACAAAATCTTGTGTTTGGCCATGAGTTGCCAGTTTTTCGGCTGTAGTTATATTGTAAGCTTTGAATTAGTGTGAATCCTGTGATTGCTTGACCATACAACTTGAGATTGTGTAATTCAAATAAAATGTGTATGTATGTCTACTTTTTATAAGAAATCATTCATGTGTAAATTTCTATATTTACATGAAAGTTTTTGCATGAAAGGGGAACACACACACATACACACACACACACACTTGATTTTATTTATAAGATTTAGAATATTTATTTGGATTAATTATTTACAATCATGTTTTTTTTACTTATTATTATATTATTTACAATTTTTCCCCTAGCAAAATGGCTTGTTTGGGGACTCCTACAAAACAAAAATGTCTAGTGACTTTCAACAAGGATTGGACAAAAACTTTCAATTGGATTCAGCCCGGTAGAGATCGGTTCACTGCAAGATGCAAGATATGCAACAATCACCCATTTACAATAAGTCCTGGTGGTGAAAATGATATAATGCAATGTGAAGTCCAAAGCACACATTGAAAATGTGAAGGCATTGACAAGCTCACAAACACACTGACTTTTTGTGAAAAAGGATTCCCAAGACAAAAATGAAGTGGTTCTCGCTGAAGCATCTCACTGCTACCATGCTATTTATTATTCACATAGTTACAACTCAGCTGGATGCAGGAGCAGTTTGTTTAAAGGTATGTTTAGAGATTCCAAAGTTGCTGTTAAATTTTCTTGTGGATGGACAAAGCTATCATCAATCATCACAAACGTTTTGGCTCCAAACTCTAAGGAGCTTGTACTTAAATCCTTGAGCAGTAATCATGCATTTTCTCTATGTACTGATGCTTCCAACAAAGGAAACAAAATCCTTCCTGTTAATTCTACAATATTTTGATACTTCACAAGGAATCAGGATGTCCTTATCATTCTTTTCTTTGGATTCCAAGGACTAAGCCACAATTTTTGCAGCAGTTTGGTGAAGGTTAGAAACAAATGGATTGTCACTCAAGCAAGTGGTGGCTTATGGAGCAGATAATACCAATATAAACTATGGGAGTAAAAATAGTGTCTTCACAGCATTGTAGAGCCATAATCAACACCTTGTCAAAGCTGATTGTAACTTGCACAAAATACACAATGCTATTAAAACCTCTGGATCAATAATGGGTGCTTTTCTTCAAGACCTTTCCATCTCCAAACCTTGCAAAAATTCTGGTGCATATATTTTCCATTCCTCATTCCAATGTTGTGTCTGAAAGAATTTTCAGCTTGATGACAACCAACTGGAGGAAAGAGAGAAATCTGTTGCTCATCAAAAACTTAGAATCAAAACTCATGATTCAAGAAAATTTTTCTGACTTGCAAGGAATTTCAGTTATACAGTACTTGAAGTCAGAAGATGGAGCTAAAATTTTGAAGAAGATTAAAAGTTCAGAAAAATATAGACACATGTCATAATATAATTAGTAAAGTGATGTATAACTACAATATTCAATATGCTATAATAATTTCAATATTATTTATGATATTTCAATATTATGCATAATAATTTCAATATTATTCATGATGTTTAATTGTTAAGCATTATTTTAATAAAATATTTCTAATTTTGTTTGTTATAACCATTGAAGAAATCGTTTCAACTTCAAAAAAAATTTGGTTCTTAAAAAAAACTCAGAAATTTTTTGTCCCACATGGGCATTTGAAAAATCTGATAACCCTATGCAGGGGTGAACAAGACCCCTGTACAGAGACAGCAACTGAGTGGGGGAGAAGAAACCATGGAGGTGGTACAGCACACCTAACCTTTTAGAAGCTATTTTGGAAAGAGAGTATATAGAAAAGATCATGAGAAAAGGAAACACCAAGAATGTTAAGAGAAGAGGAAGGATTGAGTTGTGTGTTGTTGAAGTTAAGGGGATAGTCGTGTGGAAGATTATGATGAGTAGAATGGAGGAACTGAGTTTTTGAGGCATTGAAAGCCACAAGATTTTCTCTGCCCCAATCTGAGATAGCAGGAAGATCAGAGGTCAGGTGTCCCATAGCCATCCTACATGAATCATGAAGTGACTGCTGTGAGGGATGTTTTGTGAAGCAGGTGGAGAAGTGAAGAGTGGAATCATTGGCATAGGAGTGAATAGGAGGGCAGGAAGTGCAAATTCAAAGATCATTAATAAATAAAAGGCAGAGTGTGGATGACAGGACAGAACCCAAGAAACATCACTGTTAATAGCTTTAGGAGAACAGTGGCCATCTAACAATTGCAGCTATAGATCAGCCAGAAAGGAAATTAGAAATGAAGTCACAGAGAGAAGGATAGAAACTGAAGTAGGGCAGTTTCAAAATTAAAGATTTGTGCCAGACTCTATCAAAAGCTAACAATATGTCTAGCACAATAGCAAAAGTTTCACCAAAATCCCAAAAGGAGGATGACCAAGAGTCAGAGAGATATGCAAGAAGATCACCAGTAGAGCATCCCTTGTGGAACCCATACTGAAGATCTATAGAGTGAATATCATCGTAATTCTTGGGGTCCTGGCCTATACTAATAAAATCATAGGTATAGATTTTACTAACAACAAAATTTTCAAATTAGAAAGCTCTTATTTTGCTTTTATAGTTTCTTTCAAAGAAGGATACCTGAACTAATTTAGGAATGGTTTTAACACCTGAAGACAAAGTTCTGTGCAAAGCTAACAGCACCAAATCTATTATAAAAATAAAAATGCCATTTACAATATTAAGACAGAAAGAGAGGCTTTTTCAGGTTGTAGCCAATAAACCTAACCTACGTAGGTCTATAGTTTATTCTTTAAAATTACTCTTGAAAGCCAATATTCATGACTGAAGTTTTAATTACCATTTTAATTTTCAAACATGAAATAAAAAACTTTATCATCTCCAAAGGAATGTAAAACCATATTCAGAATCTGTAAAACCTGTAAAATACTATTCATATTTTGTACTGAAAAACAATTTTCCCCAATATTTATGGAAATCTAAGCTTACATTATGCTTTATACATTATTAGTAGAAGGGTGACAATACACATGGCAACAAATGTCACAATAATTTTTCTCTGGTATTGTAATATAATTATTTGTGGATTAACTGAACAAATACCATGTGTATTTATTACTAAAAAAATTAATTTCCTGTTTATCAAGTTACTTTTTAGCATATGTAATGCATTCATATGTGGGTATTTATTTACTAAAAATTATATTTAAGCATCTTGTCTAGAGATGCTGCAATTGGGCTTCCTCAAGGAAGGCAAGGTATGTGAACCCCTTGCTCAACAAAATATCCGTTATTTTATCAAGCTTCCAAAATTCATTTGCATTTTCTTCATAGTCAAATTACCCACTGAAGTTGCTGGAAAACCCCTATATTTCGATAAAATGTCAAAATATCCAACAAATTTTCAAACTTAACTGTAATTCAGACCCTTCAGGTATTTTGACAACAGTAGAGACCCAAATATGTTGAATTAACAGGGTCCAAGTGTATTTATTTGGCTACTCAATGACCAGTGGTTAGAAGCACAGCCATTTCCACAAGAATAAACAAGCAAACAAACTTTATTTCAAACTATATGTTATCATATACTCCCACACAAAATGCATATATATATATAGGGTAAGTGAGCAATGGAGATGCAAAAATTGGTATCTTTCTGCTTCAAAAACTCGCCATTCTGCTAATGTAGGTCATCAAATGTTCCAATTGTGTGATTATATTAAAATTTACTGGTGTTATCATGATATATGTGATTTTATTATTTCTGGTCATTTTTATATGATGGAAAAATATTAGTGTGTCTCCTTTTCGACAAAATTCCCTTCACAGACGCAGTTGGCTCAATGGAGACAGGGTGATGTATCTCTATACAAACCTGATTTTCTGCATATAGATTTTCATGTTAATGCTGGTTGAAAATCAGTGACATGAATCAAGGACTATATATGCCTAGTTGCACATTTTAGATGGCTTTACTGTTTCTTTTAGTTATGCGTTCTTTTTAATTTAGTTCTCATTGTTGTCATTGTCAAATTACTGTTTTGGTTTGACAAGTATGTTTTGAGCAAATTTTTAATCTCTGTAATGAGGTTCTCTAAAAAGTTACTACCATACCATTGAGAAACTGGCTACAGCTACTTATTTTTTATTCATACAAGAGAGAAGAAATATACATTAAGTGTTTATTGGTCATCAACAACATTTGTAGTGTATACAGCCATGGATAATAAGCATTTACACAATTGATCCCATGAATCAACTCATCAGGGCATTATTGGCAAGTACATGTTATAATACTTAACAGTTGTTGTTGTTTATTTAGCAAAGTATGACAGAATGGATTGTCTTAAGCTGTAATGGAAAGGTAAACCTATATACATGGTTTTTAAGATCAGACTTCAGTGGATCCAGAACAACAAACCCCAACTAGTAACAGGTTTCAGATACTGGGGAAGTTAGATGAAGCAGTAACAGTGTGAATTTACCATGGTTAGGGTATGATATTTCTTCAATCTCTGGACTTAAACAAAATCCTGCACTTTTTCCTTCAGGAACAAGACAGTAATTCCTCCCTCATCAATAGCTTTCAACTGCCAGAAGATGTGTATCTGCAAATAAACATTTTTCTTCAGGCTGAATCCCTGTATCTAGTTGTTCTTGTAATATGACTGTTACTGCCTTTATCACATTTGACTTATTGACTTCTGTCAATAAGGGCTTCAGGTCCATTTTTTTGCTAACTGGATGGTACCCTGTTAAGGTAGAGTGAAAAAAAATCAAAAGTGCCAGGATCAAAATTGAGGGGGTCTAGATAGTTGTCTTTTGTCCAGGATTAAACTTTGAAACTGATTTTGGGTGGTTGCATACAAAACTGACTGCTACCGGCCAATTTATACAAATTGTATGTGCATGCAACCAAAATTTGAACCCAGTGACCTATCTTGGGTTCTGGACATGATAGAAAGACAATTTAAAAACTGTTTATGATGTATTTTTTACCTCTGAGGCAGATTAAAACATTTGCAGAGGGCTGCAGGGTCAGTAATGCATCAGAAAATCCATATTTCATAATTTTTGCTCAAAAAATGCAATTTTTTGGTGCTTTTTCTCCAAATATTTTGTTTTTTATTTGAAATTATGTTTTATATTTTTCTTTTCAGGTTGAATTTATAGAAATGATAAATACAATGTATTTTGATAACCTTATTGCCAAAAAATACTGCACAGTAGGATGTTAAGACACAGTGACACAGTTAAAATTCTTGATGGAGGTCACAGATTTTCAAGCATAGACTCATTCCCCAATGGAAAGCTTCCTCTTGGTAAAGATGTCATCCAACGTGTAATGGCAGAAGAGAACTGGACAACCAGACAAGCAGTTGATACAGTTGCAATAAGTCTGATTGAACAATGGATTTGATGCAATGTCTGTCCAATTTCACACCCAAGTGTCATCAGCAAGATTCAGGATCTAGTCAAAGAATTTTCAAGGTAAGACTCAAATTTTCAGTCCCTTATAAAAAGATTTAAAATATATCATACTTTTATAAATTTTGTAGTTACATTTATTTGTTTGTGACAGTAATTTTATGAACGTAATCATGTGATTCAGTGATTTGCAAATCATAAGAATGATCAGTAATAAATTCCGTTTTGACTAGAACTTAACTTAGGGTTTATAATTGAAATTTGCATTCACAACATTAAAGTTTTGGTAATTTTGTAGGTTTGATAGATATTCAAAAAAGAAATGTGGTGACAAGTTCCGGAGTGATTTTTCTTCTTTCAGTGAAAAAACTTCAAAGTTGTTTGACATCATCTGTGAGGACTCAAATTGGAGAAGAGATTTGGAACATTTGTATCAACTCAAAATGACAGAAGACTATGCTTTCTATGAGGACCAGAAAACAGCTAGAATAGGATGATGCATTGGTTTTAAAGAATGCCTTACATCGGCAGACATCAAATACAAAAGGAGCAGAGTACAGCAGGAGCAAGCAAAAGAAAAGAATCAGTGAGTTCAATCTATATAAATTAAAAAAAACTTTTGATTAATAGCCACTGAAAATCTGGGTTTCTGGAAATGATTGTGCTACAAATTATAAAGTTTTATTTTTGCGTCTTTGGTAAACTATCTTGTATCATAAGACATTGTATTTTATTATCCCCAGGGAAGAGCTCAGAAGAGTTTTTCTAAGTTGTTCCATCAAGCTCAGCAGCAATACATGACAGTGATCTTGACAGTCCTCAAGTCAGGGCAGCCTGGAATCACATGATGAAACAGCTGGGGTCAGTGAACAACAGGAATCCAGGACAGAACAAAATAGGAAGAGTCTACCAAACCTCGCTTGGTAGTGTGACAGGTATACTGTATAGTTTAAAATATGAGTATGCTTTGAACACTCTTGTTGCTCTGTTGACAATACCTTTGAAAAAATTACTTATAATCCATGTAATGTTGCTAATAGTTAGAGTCCAAATCTTGGACACTGCTGTTCAATGAACATCTTGTTAAAATATTAACTTGATATAAAATAAATACTTTTACCAGGTATCAAGTAAGTGACAGAGCTGGAGCAGCAGTTGCATCACCAGTTTTAGAGGATTATGGAATTATCACTACTACTGATAAGATGAATGTAATTGACAGGCAATAGTCCAATTATCGTGTACATTAGTATCTGATTCAAATCAAGTATTTCACAAAAAGGCATACATTTCAAACAAGTGTTGACATTTAAATATTGTTAGTCAAAACCTATGGAGCTTGCTTAAATAACTGTCTTTAAAATTGAGTAAATATGTGCTGTGAACCTTGCAGGAACAAGCTGAGAAGAGAATGTGAAAAATATTGTAAAGCCATAAGAAAAGAGGAGGGTAAATTGTTTGAATTGGTGGATGCTATTTATGCGGATGGTCACAAAGATATGTAATTCTAGGAGAACCTGGTAAGATTTAAAATTTTGATCTTTAGTTTGCATTTTGTAACAGATATTACTCAAAATATTTATTAAGACGAATTTTGGATATAGAAATTGGAAAATAGATATAAACCCTGAAATATCTAAAAAATTGTCTCTAATTTCTGAATGCTATTTCAGGTGATTTCTACCTCTCACATTTGACTCCAAGTAATGGCAAGGGGTCGACTATTGCAACAGATATATACAAGGCCCTGAAAGACACCAAACTTGCCATGATAGGATCTGATGGGACTAATACAATGACCAGTTCAAATGGTGGAGCTATCAGATGCCTGGAAGAACTGCTTGGTAGACATTTGCAGTGGAGCATTTGCCTACTACACTGTAATGAGTTCCCCTTCATGATGTCTTTGTTACTCTAGATGGAATAACAAAGAGCCCAGACTCATTTTCAGGAAAGATAAGGGTTGAACTTGGTGGAAGTGTATCTCAGTAGGATGTGATTTCATTCAAGCCAATTAGGAATTCAAAATTTCCAGTTATTCCTAATGAAGTACTAATAACCTCAGCACTGATCAGTATTATGCTTACAGAATCTGTATGGCTGTTATGCTTGGCTGTGTTGATCCTGATCTTGAGCTCCTTGAAGTTGGACTGATCTGTCATTCAAGGTGGTTGACTCTGGCATGTAGAATCCTCAGATTTTATACATCTAAAAGGAAGTCTTCCAAAGTTCTGGTCATACTTGCAAAGTTTTGTATCTTGGTCTATTTTCCAAGTTGGTTCCAGATCAAGGAGTATTGATGCACAGATGATGCTAAGAACTTTTATGATATGCTTCAAAGGATCCTGAAAATTTCCTCAAGGAAGCCAGAGAGATAGCCCTAAAAACCCTCTACCAAAATGTGTACTATGCTCACCCTGAGAATGTATTAATTGCCATGCTTGCTGATTCAGACCCACAAATCTGCAACATCGCAGTTAACAAGGTACTTTTGGTCAGAGGGAATGAATCAGTTGAAACAGTGACAGACAATGACTTTGAAGGTGGTGACCTGATAATTGATTCAGATGAGGATATTGAAGTCCCAGAGTTACAGCCTGACTTGAGTGTTGTGAGAGATGGTAGTGTCAGGAGATTCATGGTGCATAAAATTGATAATGAAGCTCGAGGGTCTCTCAAAATGATAAACTTAAATTCACCTGACATTCATGAGCCCCCTATCATAGCATCTCTAACCAATGAAGAACTCATAAACACAAGAAAGGAAGCACTGAAACTCAACCAGCTTTGTCATAATCAGGCTGTAGAGAGGCACATTAAACTTGCAACAGAGGCTTCCTCAACTGTGGTAGGATTTGAATGTTGTGATGGCATTATTCGACAAAAGATAAAATCAAGAAAACTGATGAAAGTGCTCAATACAAAAATACAATATTCTGAAGCTGTTTAGATGATTATTTTTTATTACTTTGTTTAATGAGTGATACTTTAGATTAGTCTTAAGTTGATTTGTAATATATTCAGTAGAAAATTGTACATATTTACCATAAATTGCCTAAAAAATTTGCAAAAAAAAAAAGGCTGAAAATTGCAATTTTTAGCCAAAAATAATATAAATATGATTTTTTTTAAGCATTATTGACCCTGCAGCCCTCTGCAAATGTTTTAATCTGCTTCAGAAGTAAAAAATACATCACAAACAGCTTTTAAATTGTCTTTCTATCATGTCCAGAACCTGAGATAGGTGACTGGGTTCAAATTTTGGTTGTGTGCACACACAATTTGTATAAATTGGCCAGTAGCAGTCAGTTTTGTATGCAACCACCCAAAATCAGTTTTAAAGTTTAATCGTGGACAAAAGACAACTATCTAGACCCCCCTCAATTTTTATCCTGGCAATTTTGATTTTTTCACTCCACCCTAGACTACCCTGTGTATTTATGTTACAGAGTGGCCTCTGGAATGCTATATTTTTTGCCAGCTGCATAAATGGACAATCCTAATCTGCAATGTATATATAAAAGTGTTGAGTACACTAATTGCTCATATATGTATATACATTACTACAGTCTAACCAAGTTAGTATATACATATATGTTGTTCAGATTAAGTTCTAAGTTATCTTTCATTCAGAGTATGTAACATACTCACATTTTGATACTCGTCTCCTCAACTGCTGCAAGTATGTCCTCTTCAGTATATTCTTTGCAGCCACTATGACTATTACACAGCAAATTAAATTGATTCCTCTCACATTTGTCGTACCTTGAATACTAAATCTTCAACCGACATTTTTAGTATTCAATGTATAACTTCCCCAGAATATATACTATATAAATTATTATGTGTTCATTATGTCTTCTCTAATGTGATACAGTATAAGATATTGTCAACCATATTCATTCATATCTCCACATCCTTTCTTCACCACTATCCTTTATTAACTTTATTAATTATTCATTCATCTACCTATTGACTACCTATGCCCTATCAGCATATCAGTCCATGCTTACTCATGTCCATCTATATTATGCACACATTACACAATCTATTGTGTGATGTACCAGTATGTGTACTTTATGCATTTGTACATGTCCACTGATCATGATTACGTGCATAGCTACCTTACATGTAAATATATCCATGTGTATGCAGTCACTTGTTTAATAATTTTACTTTTTCTTTTAATTATTTAAATTCTCAGAAGATACTCGTTAATGCTGACATAAGTGTTCAGATTCCAATGATGTCACCAAAAGCGAGCTTCTGAATCCGAAATCTTCTCTCTTGGTTGCTCCTAATTCAAAACATTATTGTGTGTGTTGTTATAAATATGTGCCCATGTACTTTGTGTGTTATACTCCTAATCCATCTTTCCCAATACATCCCTGACTACCTAATTAAATCCTGGAATAATAGTTATCCTAATTGTCTATAAATATAAAACACTATAAAATTACAATTAACTGTAATAACTGAGTGTGAATTGGTTAATAATTGTAATTGTAATTATACTGTAGTGTATCAGAAATTGCAGTGTACTTAATATGTGCAGAATGTACTCAATGTACAACTCCAACATTGTGTTGCCATCCAAAAATGTATACTTTGCAAAATTAGTATCGTTTGTTAATTTTTTTATTTTTCTTTATCTTTCAAAATTTCATTGCATGCTTAAATTGTGCTTAGCATCAAGATTCATTGGATCTCCAGCTAAAGGGAGACTTGTCCTTCAAAATTGCATTCTCCCAAAATTGAGCTAATTTATTTTTTCTATAATAAAATTATTTAATTTCTGCCTTAGCCCTTGCCCAAGGAGGTCAAACTTCCTCTCTTTAAATTTCCACCTGTACCTTCATTTGATTAAGGCTTCATATAATTCCTGCCTTAGCCCTTGACTGAGGAGGTTATAAACCTTCTCCCTTTCAATTTCTACCTGAGCTGTTGTTGCAAGAGGTCAAACCTCTCCCCTGTAAATTCCTGACCATCAGCAGTTATTGTGATAAGCTGTAAAGTCATTTCTCTTCTTCAGTGTCTTGCTCTGTAAAGTTGTGCAATAAAATCATTTGAGTGAACAAAGACTCCCATTGAGAATTGAAGTATTTCCATTCACTCCTTTGGAAAAAAATTTGGTAGAAACTGTTTACCATTCTTGTTACTTGGATGCTCTATGGCTAAGGCCAAGCTTAACCAAAAAGGACCACCCTTCATTGCATTGTCCGAAGTGAATTCATCAAAAAAGTTGCAAGCGGGAAGTGGCCTGTACATGTGTGACACACACACACACACATGTTCAGTCACTATACAGGGTGGTCCAAAAGTCCTCTCATGGGGGATTGTAATAAGATGGGGTGTCAGACCCTGTTAGGTATTAGGTTAGAAATTATACAAAAGATACTTACAGGTGCTTCGCTTTAGCCCCCTCTTTGGGGACCTATCATTTGTTCTTTTGGTACCCATTTGCACCAGCATCAACAAACCTCAACCAACCCAGTACTACATTACCAATTTAGGAGTTATAGATATTACCCCTAACTGACATACATATTAGACAACTTAACCCTATAATGACGAATGTGTCAAATATGTACCATTTCAAATACAAACATTTAGACTTAACCCTACAAAAACATTCAGCATTTAAGGTTTAACCTAATCACCACCTAGTCATCTTAGATTAGACACCAAATAGGATTTACAATCAACGACTTAAAGGATTGTATTGTTGATTCTGTGGATTTTTCTTTAATGGGATTATTAAAGTACAAATAGATCTATTCCTAAGCTTTAAGCTTAATTTAACTTGGTATTTGGAGAGATCTGGAGGTTCATTCAGTGCAAGCCCAACATTTTGGTTGATTAGCCTGAGCCCCCATTAGCTTATTCCATCCAGGGAATAGCCTAACTTAGACCTTAAAGCTTTTAACTTTGTTAAAGAATAGTATCTAAGAGTACTTTAGACTGACTCTAAGGTTTGTAAGAAGGAAGTTAGGGAAGGGGATAATGCTGTAGCATGTGAGTTGTGATGACTGGTATCACTCAACCTGCATCAAAATTACAGAACAAGTGTATAGGGGTATGAATTTACCAAATATTTTGTGGTTTTGCAATAACTGTTTAGCCAAGGTTATCAAAATCCTCAAGGCAAGGTTTAAGAAAGCTGCTAGCTCAGAATCCAGTGGGCCAAAGTTAGTTTGCCCTTTGAATGATTGTGTAACTAGTAGCATGGGCGTAGGAGGCGGGGGGTCTGGGGGCTCCTGGACCCCCCCCAGTCAACTTTTGTGTCAGGTCCATTTTACCTCACTTTGTCAGGTCCATCACATCATGTCAATGAGAGAAAAATTAAAAAGGGAGGAAAACAGGATTAGAGGCAAAAATGTGAACTGAAATTATTTTACAAATTAATTTTATTTGACCACTTGTATGGTTGTATACACCTGTACAGTTGTCTTGTATGCATCTGATTTTAAATACATAAAACTGAAGAGTAATTTACATAATAGCATCATTATAATTTATATTACTGTATTTTTCTCATACTTCATGAAAAATTAGAGTTTTGTTGCATAGCTTGCATTATCGCTTTTACTTTTCCAATCACCTTAAATAATCTTCCTTATTTTTTATTTCAGATTTACTTTTATGCTTTTAGTTGTAAAACAAAATGTCTCAAAAAATTAACTTATGAAAATGACAATATAGCAGTAGGTACAAAGTCAAATGTGTTGCATGCAATGAAATTTTTGACAATGATTTCAAAGTTAGACATACAGTATGAATAAACATCATCAAAGTTTGATATTGTCTGGGAGAACTCCTGATACTGTCTGTGTATTGCCACAATCTCAGTCAAGTATTTCAAGTTTTTTTCATACAAAGAAAGCAGCACGTGTTGATGATGTTGGTATCTCTGACTCTGAGGAATCTCCAATAACAATAGGAGCTGAACATTTGCTAGAAGATGATGGAAAAGCAGACAAGGTGAAAGAAGAAAATGAAAGAGAAAAAGCACTTAATAAAGAAAAAGCATCATGCAGTGATGAAGAAAGGAAGAGGTAGATGATGCAGAGGATAAGGAGAGAGAGAGAGAGAGAGAGAGAGGAGAATGATGACAGAAGAAACCCACATCAGACAGGAGAAAATTTATGTGGCACCAAATGCTTCTAGTTCCACAGTACTCACCAGGCCAGAAGGTCCAAGGCAACTGATCCTAAAACAATATCCAATTATGGTCATCTCTGGTCATAACAGGTTTAAAATTAAGTGGTACAATGATTACACTAGGCAACAAAGATTTTGTTACAGAAGACCAAATAGGTGCTCCTAGCTAATTTCGGTATGCTGATTTCAAATCTATAATTAGATTTTTTCTATCACGTCTAGATTTTGTGTAAAATGCAAATCACTTTTAGTAAAAATTTCTACCACGTCCAGATTTTGGTTTTAATCGGCTTAATGCCAGTAATATGAAACTTGCTTTTCAAGGTTAAAGCAATTTTTTTTGCAAACTATATACAAATTCGAACAATTTTGATAAATAAAATTTATCCCGAGTCGCTACGTGACAGTCAAGCAGAACGGTTGTTGAAGCTCTCTGCTGATGAGCAAGTGACAGGTTGTGGTGACTTGTGTGTTTTTATAGCATTTGTTTTGTACTACGGTGTGTATTTCTTTTTATTTTGCACATCGTAATAATTACTTTCTACGTTTTTTCAGATATTGTATGGTAATTCAAAATGGCATCAAATAGACGTGCTTGTGTAAATCACCCAGACAACTTCTGCTTTGTCTGTGGACAATATACACCTAAGCCACAACGTAGAAACATAACAACAAAGATTAAACTTGCCTACAAGTGTTATTTTGACTGTAAGTTAGGAGACCAACAGAGGGACTGGGCACCACATATTTGCTGTGCACAGTGCAATGCAATGTTAATAGCTTGGATGAATGGTAAAAGAAAAGCTATGCCGTTCTCAGTCCCCATGGTTTGGCGTGAGCCGAAAAATCACTTCAATGATTGTTATTTTTGTTTGACAAAGATTGCTGGTTTCACAAAGAAAAACAAATCAAAGATCACGTACCCAAACTGCGAATCAGCAATGAAACCAGTACCACATGATGAAACAAATCCACCACCAGTTCCACCAGCAACGATAACAGACAGCAGTTCATCTGAAGATTCTGCTAGTGATATAGAAACAGGGAAAGATGGCATATATGTTCCAGATGCAAATATTTCCCCACATTTGTTAAGTCAAGCGGAGTTAAATGACTTAGTGCGCGATTTGGAATTACCAAAAGAAAAGGCAGAGTTGCTTGGTTCAAGACTTCAAGAATTTAATCTTCTCCAACCAAACACCAAAGTTTCCCATTTCCGCCATCGCCATTTGCAGTTTTCATCATTTTACTTACAGGAAGAAAACGTTTGTTTCTGCCACGATATCAGTGGTCTGATGCAAGGGATTGGCTGTCGCTATGATCCAAAAGAATGGAGACTGTTCATTGACTCTAGTAAAGCTAGCCTTAAAGCTGTATTACTGCACAACGGCAATGAAAAACCTTCAATACCTGTAGCACATGCCACTGGCCTTAATGAGACTTATGAATCGATGAAACTGCTGCTAAGACTCATCAAATATAAGGACCACACATGGAATATTTGTGGCGACCTTAAAGTTGTATCATTACTTCTTGGGTTACAGTTGGGCTACACAAAGCATATGTGCTTTTTGTGTCTATGGAACAGCAGAGATGACAAGAACCACTACAAAAAACATGATTGGCCATCTAGAACTGAACATGTTGTTGGTAAATACAATGTGAAACACCCAGCACTTATTGACCCTCAGAAAGTACATCTTCCACCACTTCACATTAAACTTGGCCTTATGAAAAATTTCGTGAAGGGTATGGATCATCAAGGTAGTGGTTTCCAATATTTAAAGGATAAATTCAAAGGAATATTGACAGATGCTAAGCTAGAAGCTGGAGTTTTCACTGGACCACAGATCCGCAGTGTCATCCACGACTCATCGTTTCCATCTAACCTAAATGAGAATGAACTAGGAGCATGGACATCTTTCGTTGAAGTTGTCAAAAATTTTCTTGGAAACCACAAAGCTGAAAACCACCGTAAACTCGTAGAAAACATGCTTAAATTTTATGAAATAATGGGATGCAGAATGTCTTTGAAAATTCATTTTTACATTCTCATCTTGACTTCTTCCCGGCCAACCTTGGGGCTGTAAGTGACGAGCATGGTGAGCGCTTCCACCAACAGATCTCAGTTATGGAAAACAGATACCAAGGTAATTTCAACCCAAATATGATGGGAGATTATTGTTGGTTCCTGCAGAAGGAGAGCTCGTCATCCTACAAGCGACAAAGGAAGAGGACACACCAAAGTTTCACTTAAGAACAGGAATTTGCCTTTCAGTAGTAACAACAAAATACTCACGCGCTTTGGGTGGATGGTTGGGCGCAGGGGTGGTAACTCTGCCAGCGGAATTCCGCTGTCTGTCTTAAGCCAGAATAAAGGAGGAAAGACATCCCTGTTCACTAATTATTTAAGTATGCTTAACATAAAACGTGGCACGGAAAAGTAGCTTAGACGGCTTTCGTAATAGAAGCGGGTGAGAAAAAAAATGAAAAATAGGGGTTTTCGGTTACACAAAATCTGGACGTGATAGAGAACTTTTGATATCAGATCTGAAATCAGCATCAGCGCTTTAGTAGGAATCAGTAGTTCACGTGTCTGTAACAAAAAAAAAGTTGAAATTTGTTGCCTAGTGTTATCGCTGGATTGAATACAACATAGAAAAGGATGAAGCATCTTGTTCTGCATGTAATAAGTTTGGCCCTAAAAGTCAGAAGCCTTTTATTTTTGAGAAATGGAGTGCTACACACAGACTTGAGAAACATGCAAAAAGTATAACATCATGAAAATCATATGCTAGCATGGTTATCCTCAGAGGCACAAAATCTTCACCAAAGTGGAATTCATGTGCAGTTGATGAAACAACATGAGGAAGAAGTGCAGCAAAACCAAGCTTACTTGACCAAACTCAATGAGACCTTAATTTTCCTTGCCAAACAAAATGTGGCACTGAGGGGACATCAAGAAAACAGAGGAAATCTTGGAGAGTCTAGTAACTTACAGCGCAGAAACTTTTTAGAATTGTTAAGCTTGCGTTGTAAGGATGTACCTTGGTTCAAAGATAAATTTTCTACCTTTCTCCAACACCATTCTCAGTGGATGTCTCCTTCCATCCAAAATGAGATTCTTACAATAGTTGCCAACAAAGTATTGCATCACATTGTTAATGAAGAGAAAATATCTGGTCCATTCAGCATCATAGCAGATGAGACATCAGACATCAGCCACAATGAGCACATGTCATTACATCTTTGCTACATCACCAAAGGAGTCATCACAGAGAAATTCATGGGTATGCATATTGTTTGTTTTTTATTTGTGAATAGAAATGTATGATAAATGTGTAGTAATGCATTTTGTGGTGGTGCAAGTTATGCTGGTGCCTGGTAGGAAAAGTTGTTTGGTTTGCCTTGGTCTTGTGTAAAGAGATGATTTTACTCTCCTTTTAATATGTTTTCTTTGAATACTTCAATAATTTTGTTTTAGGTTTTTATGTGACTGCTTCAACGACTGGGCAAGCCCTTTTTGACCTTATCAAGAAGACACTAACAGACTTCGGTTTAGATATGACACAGACAGTTGACCAGGGCTATGATGGGGCTTCAAATATGGCTGGAAGAAAATGAGGATTGGCCACTTTGATGAGAGAGGTTTCACCTCAAGCAATATACATCCACTGGTTACTTTCTCTATTAAAACTGCTACCTCTATTTCCTTAATGTAGATCTTCCTATTCTGGCTGCCCCTCTCCTCTTATTTGCTTGCCTTCCAGTTTTTCCTCTATCCCATTTCCATCTCTTTGTTCACTTTACTAGTTCACACGATGTAAAGAAGCAACATTAAATAATTATCATATGTTGTAATTCCTATCCAGTGTTGTAGTATATAAACCTAGATAACTGTATTCATATCAAATGGTAGTATTAGATGATTAGATCCACTGAAGCTATTGTTCGCTTTGCATTAAATTAGATATAAGAAGTGTTTATTTTTGTTTTAATCTGAATTTTGTATTGTAGACTTAAGCTAACACAAGTTAACAGTAAGTAATATTGTTTACCTAGCATGAATACATGACATAACAGTACTATGGTTTATGTAACCCCAAATTAACATATTTATAAAAATCCAGCTTTGTCTTCCTACAAATACTACCACCAAAAAGTGAAGCATACATTTTTAACACTCCCCTTGCTTCTACCAGCATCATTTTTTATGGCTTGGCCCTTTCATTTTCGCTCAGCCCTACACTAGAAAAATCCCTGCAGACGGTAATATGCTAGCTCAATAATTTTTTTTTAAGTTATGGAAATGTTGGTCTGAAGCTCTGAGCAACATCTTTCTTGTTGGGTCCAAACACCTGGGCCCCCCCAGAAACTACTTATCCTGTACTCCCATGACTAGTAGTGAGGTTGAGCCTAAGCCTAGCCCTATTGTTAGAGACAGGAATGTAAGCCCAAGTACAGTTAAGCCTAAGCCAAGTGTTAGCGATAAGAATGCATGTCCAAATAAAGTTAGGCCTGATGAATGGCACAAAGTCAAAGGTCATTCAAGAAATAGGATTAGAGAATAGTAATCATGTTCTAGCAACTAGTAACAGGTTTCAGATACTGTGAAAGTTAAATGAAGCAGTACAGTGTAAATTTATCATGGTTGGGGACTAGTTTTAGAACCAGGACAATAAAATTTGCAATAAGAAAAGGAAAACCTATAGAAGAATATGTATTCCTGGAGATAATATTTCTAAAGTCAATAAAGTATTGAAGAAGTTGCCTGAAAACCAAGGTAATATTATAATTCAGGTAGGTATAAACAGGGTCACCAAGAGCTGCCACAGGCCCTGGGGAAGGATTAGTATATGGGCCCCCCTGTTTACTCAGTATTTTAGTATGAGTTTTTTGTGTACATAACAAGCAAACTGATTATATGTCCAAGTCACTATTCGAAATATACAGTATGAATAAACAACTCGGAAGAAAATTACCATTTTAATTTAGGAATCAATTATATTAATTCTATCACCATACAATTTACGAATGCAGTACCAGTCCATGTAGTCAAGACAATTGTTTACTGCAAGATATTCATAACTAGAAGTGTACTTTCTTTGCCTTCTCTCTAGCAAAGTGGTAAATGATTCTGATGAAATTTAAAGTACAGGCTAACAGGCTTTCAATTACAATGGTTCCCAGGACTGTCAGTCAGTCTTGGGCATTGGTGGACTGTAGATAATATTTTATCTGTTTCAGTTTGACTATGATAATCTCTAAAATTTATGTTCATTAATTATATTTCCTCTGTTATTTAATCAATTGCTTTATTAATATTTTTAGATTTTATCCCCCCTCTTTCTGGGCCCAGAGGATCTTTCCACGGTATCCCCATCCACCCTCTCAGTGGGCCTGGATATAAATGATTTAACAAGCAAAGATAAAGATGGTAGATTTAAGTTGAACAGAAATTCAGTAGTAGTTAAAAATGGCAGAACAAGTGTTTTATGTAATGGACATTTTACCAAGGGTTTGGGTAAGCATGGTGTTTACAAGTAGAATTTTAACCTTAAATGATGAAGTTAGGATGCTATGTAGTGAAGGGGTTCAGTTCATAGATTTGTGAGAATTTTTATGAAAGGAGGGAGCTTTACAGTAAGAATTATTACATTTTAGTAGAAATGGAACTGCTTTATATGAGACTTCTAGAGGAAAATGGTAGTAGTATATATCTACCCTGAACTGCATAGTCTAACACATGATGAATCTCCAACACAAATTAACTGCAACAGAAGGCAATGCTGCTGGGACCACTGTGGCCATGCCTCAAGGGACTACTCAAACCTGCTTGGCATTTAGTCACCCTGGTGACCAGAATGTGGGGCGTGGGTGGACAATGGTTGGTAAAAGAGGTTTGCATTGGAAAAAGAAAAAGGACTCTGGGAACCCCCATCCATCAGAAGAGAACCATGGCTAGGGTTAGCAACAAATACAGCAATTAAGGCAGTGAAAATATCTTGCCAGGCCCATGTATTTGCCTCCCATTTCCCATCTGACCTATCTACCTCAGAATTAGAAGAATACCTGCATGAAATTACGAAAATTGGGACTACCTGCTCCAAATTAACCAGTAGATGACCAGATACCTACAGATACCTCAAAGTCAATGATGAGAGTGAGATCAATACTTTTATCTACACATGACATTTCTTGCTTTCAGGAAACTTGACTCTCTAAACAAGAGTGCAAAAATTTAAACAATATTAAGCCTAACTACAAGGAAATAGCTAACTCACCCAATGATGATAGTAAAGTTATCACTGTGGGCAAACAGAATAAGGAAGGAAGGTGTAGCTATAATGTGGCACTCATAGCTGGATGGTTTATAGAGCCCATTAGTTATGAATATGAGTGGGTTGTAGCCATAAAACTAACTACTGATAACAAAATATAGTACTGTATATATTCAATGTTTATATGCCTTATGAGTGTGTTGAAAATGAGGAGGTATTTTTAGATAGACTCTGTAAACTAAATATCCTGCTAGAGGAGCTGGACTTTTCATGTGTTGGTGATTTTAACAGCAATATCAAACCTGGTTCAGATTTTACTAACCTTCTTATCAATTACTGTGAGCATGCAACTACAAACTTGCCAGTAAATTGCTACACCCTAATGACTCATTTACATATGTTAATGATGCCGGGGAACTCACCAGAGCATTTTTTAACCTAGTGAGTGGGTGACATGAATGTCACCCAGCGAAGAAAATTTGTCACCTAGTAAATGAAATTTTAGGGTACTGGGCAACAAGGAATTTTCAAAATTTATGAGAATAGAATTGTCTTGGGAGTTGTCTTGGAAGCCATATAAATACATATAATACATGCACATATGCCACAATTAGAACTGTTTATCCTAAATGTAATTATGAAATTTACAATGAATATTTATATATAGATAATGCTAGTGTTATTTCAGACCACACCGGGATGGTGGCCTAATTAGGGAACATCTAGATCCATAGTATCCTTAATCCAGGGGTGTGCTAGGACTGGTTCAGTCTGGTTCACCTGAACCAGTTGTTAAATTTTGATTGGAATCACCAAACCATTTGTTTGTTTTTAACAAATATTTAACAGTCAGTTGAAATTTATTTATATCTATTTTCATTTTTTCAGGATTTTATAGAAAAATATAGGTAGTATCATGAGCAGTGGTTGTTTCAATATTTATTTATTTTTTGATGAAAAATTAGCTTATTTTTAGATAATTATGTCATTAGTGATTATAAAGAATATGTGGATCAAATGTGGAATTCGGACCCCAGCCTTCTTTAGTTAGCTTTATAAGGCTAACTAACGAAAATATCATGCTGTTTGGAAAAGCTAAAATGCATTGGCTTCTGGGGCTCTGCCCCAGACCCCACTGGGGGAGCTACTACTCACCCCAACCCCCCTAGTTTAATGACTCACCCCATTGGCACTTGCCGATTTACACCCCTATCTGTATCAGAACCAGTTGGTAAGAAATTGGCAATACAGCTATTTATATCTGAATTTTTTTTAATTTCTTGGGGATTTTATAGAAAAATATAGGTAGTATCTGTCGTGGACCCCACTGGGGGAGCTACCGCTCACCCTAGACCACCTAGCTTATTTTATTTTATTTCTGTTTAAGGTGCTGCAACCCTGCTGGATTATTGGCACCACACCTAGCTTACTGACTTGCGCCATTGGTGCTCACCAATTTACACCTTTATCTGTATCAGAACCAGTTGTTAAGAAATTGGCAGCACACCCCCGCTTTCATCCCCACCCCCGCTTTCATCCCCACCCCCGCCTTCATCCCCACCCCCGCCTTCATCCCCACCCCGCCTTCATCCCCACCCCCGCCTTCATCCCCACCCCGCCTTCATCCCCACCCCCGCCTTCATCCCCACCCCCCACTTCCTGATCTGCCTTTGTCACCCAGTGAGAAAAGCTTAAAAAATGCTCTGCAACTCACTCATGGCTAGACCACTGTATAGTCTCCCACGATGGTTATAATATAATCAATAGCATGTCTATACTTTATGATGTATTTGAATCTGATTATATCCCATTTGTAGTAGGGCTTGATTGTATGGTAGCACCTGACTTAGACAATGACTATGATAATGCTTGTTACTATACGGTTAATTAGTCAAAACTTAGCCACTCTGAGGTAGATTACTATACAATGCAGACTGATGCACAACTAAGGCTTGTGAGGATTCCTGTGGAAGCTTTGGCTTGTAGGAATCCCTCCTGTGATGATGTAAAACATATAGATCTCTTAAATAAGTATTACAGTGAGCTTGTACATGCCATTAAGGCTGAGAGAGGAAGTAGCTTTAAGAATAATAAAAAAAAAATTTGGATTGCAAAATTAAGTCTCATTCAAAACAGTCAGTGGAGTAAAAATAGCAAGCTCAAAATGTGTTTTGAACCTTTCTTCGAAAAACATTAGCGACGATACAAAAAATGGCCTTGGATTTGGTATGTCCTTTTTTATTGTTAAAAAACTTGCTTTACAAATTTGTTATAGTATTGCTTGTTTTGAAAGACAGTGTAATCTTCCTCAGTCTTTGGTTAACATAGAAGGCCTTGTCTATAGTGCTGCGAATAGTACTTACGAAGAAAACTTTCCTCAACATTTTCGCAATAGCCTCTTGCAATTAAAAAAAGATGGCGAGTTCCATATTACTAAAGCAGACAAGGCTGACACAATAGTTATTATGGACAAAGTGGAATACATTAGAAAGATGAACGAGCTTCTCCAGGACCCCGCCACATAGAGAAAGCTTAGGAACAACCCGCAGGAAGACGTCATCAAATCATTCAATAGTGGCTTAAAACGCATTCTCAAAAATCATAAGGCCTTAATTCCGCTTTTCACGTCCACTTCGCTTTCTCTTCCTACCTTTACAGTCTTACTAAGACCAACAAACCTGGCAACTCTATGTGCCCTATTATTAGCTCTGTGGGTGAGGCATGCGACTACAAACTTGCCAGTAAATTGCTACTCCCTAATGACTCATTTACATATGTTAGTGATGCCTAGGGAACTCATTCATGGCTAGACCACTGTCTAGCCTCCCACGATGGTTATAATATAATCAATAGCATGCAGTGGCGTAGCTAGAGTTTGTGCCGCCCGGGGCGGTCCTTGAGTTTGCCGTCCCCCTGAAACAAACACAACACAACACAACACAACACAATACACATAACAAACATACTTAAAAAAAAAGTGAAAACGACGTATAAAAAATCTGTGAAAAATATTAAAACAACATGTTTACTTCTGAAGTAAAAAAATTAACTACAACATTCTACACAGTTATTTTTCTTGCTTTTCTGTTAGCAAAATCTTCGATGACATTGTCGAAGTCTATTTCGTCTGTCAATTGTTGTTCTATAGACAGTATGGCAAGATTTCTCAACCGCAAGGTGCTCATAGTAGATCTTAGGTAATTCTTTATCAGTTTTAGTTTAGAAAAACTCCTCTCACAGCTAGCAACACTAACAGCAATTGTGAGAAAAATCTGCAGCAGTATTACAATATTTGGAACCGAGTTACCAAGATTATACTTTACAACTAATACCAGCATATTAGTTTTGATATTGATTATTTATAAATATTAAACGTATATTTATAGATTATAACGTATTTACAGAACTTTATGGGTTATTTCCCTTTTTAATGAAATAAATGCATTTATACCAATGCTATTATTAATTAAGCACAACTAAGCGCTTAAATAGGTATGATGGTCAATAAGGCCATCTTCGAGGGAACACAATCCTTACCATTGTCGGAAATTAACGAAGTAAGCAGTGTTTTCGTGGAAAAATAAAATTGTGTCTGGCGTCTTGTATCCTTCTACTGTTCCGACATAAAAAAAAAACTTTTTTTTTCATTGCAGTAGACCAAAAGTGCCGCCCGGGGCGGACCGCCCCCTCCGCCCCCCTATAGCTACGCTAGTGATAGCATGTCCATACTTTATGATGTATTTGAATCTGATCATATCCCATTTGTAGTCGGGCTTGATTGTATGGTAGCACCTGACTTAGACAATGACTTAGACAATGACTTTGAAAAATCTAAACGGAGATCTAGTTTCTGAAAACAAGGAAATGGCTACCTTGCTAAACGAATTTTTTACGTCAGTTTTTACTATAGAAGATGTAACAAATATCCCTACGGTCACGACATAATACCGTTTGATAATGGTAATATTTTGGATAATATAGTGGTTAGTGAAGGGGAGGTAACGCGCTATATTGATAAAATGAAAACGCGTAAATCACCGGGGCCGGATTCCATATATCCCATACAACTAAAAGAATTAAAAGATAGCATTGTTGTTGTTATTTTATTTATTTGTCGGGTTCGAAATCCCAGCTGAGCCGTGAACGGCCAAATTCTAAAGGGCAAGTTCTACCTAAAGCCCAAGTTAAGCTAAATTAAAACTTACGGATTTGAGATCCTATTAGGTCCTACCTCAGGGTAACCTCAGGGTTGCTGACTCGATGCGGGCCTACCTTAGACCTTAAATTACATGAACTTAAAGTAAACAAAAGGGTACTATTTGTGGTCTTCTTTCTGAACCTTGCAACAACAACGCAACCTGGACTATTGCACGATGCAACAATCATGTATCTAAACAACCAAACTGAATTGCAAGAGAGCTCTCTATCAAACCACATCTTTACGTACGACCTTCCACAAACGAGTAGAAAAGACGCGCAGCGTCCCAAAATGATGCCAACAGTGTGACCAAACAATGATGCCACAAGAGCTAAAAAATGCTAGCTCTAAATTAAATTAATTTTTCACTAACCTTACAATTATGAGATGGATATATATACACACCTTAACTTAATATATATACAAGCAATGCTGCATCAATCAGCTTAGTCATCGTATCGCCTTGGGACAAAAATGGTTCTTCCTCTTCTAGATTTTCTAACATTCCCCACCGAAGAGGCATTGTTGTCATTACCTTCTGCAAGGTTAGCCAAGCCTTCTTCATGAGGCTGTAACTCAAATGTTTCATCTTGACTATCTGTGTTTTTGCTGATTTCTAAAGCATAGAGTTTTTGTATAGGTCTCTCTAACTTTCCTCCTGAAGTCTTTACCAGTGCAGACCTAACTAAATTGTCTTTGCCAACAAACAACTCTTCAATTATGCCAAGCTTCCAGCATTGCCTTGGTCTTTCATCCCCAATCATTACCACTTCTCCCACCTTGATACAATTTGCATTGGAGCCCTTTACCTTGCCTGATGGGTAATAATTGAGTTCTGGCAAGTATTCCATCTGCCACCTCTTCCATAACTGATCTTGTAGCTCTTCAAGGTACCTGAACCGTCTGGTTAACTCTCCTTGAGTGCTCTGGATAGGCTGCAAGTCTTCTGGCACACTGGGGTTTGATGTTAATCGTTTACCACAAAGAAAATGATTTGGTGTCAATGGCTCTGCATCCTGCCTACTGTTGTAAACAAAAGTGATAGGCCTACTGTTCACCATTGCTTCTACTTCACATAAAACAGTAGAGAATTCTTCTTTGCTCAAATGAGCATTAGCTAAAAGTTTCTTTAATGGACACTTTACACTTCTCACTAGCCTTTCCCAAAATCCTCACCACCATGGTGCTCTCTCAACAATAAACTCCCACTGTACCCCTTGGTGTGAAAAGTAGGATTGGAATCCTTCCTCTTTTAGCAAGGACCAAATTTCTTGGAGTTCCTTTGCAGCCTTTTTGAAGGTTTTTGCATTATCTGATATGATTTTATTTGGGAAACCCCTTCTGTTCACAAACCTTTTAAAGGCCAAAAGAAATACATCACTACTTAAGTTGCTTACCAACTCCAAATGGATTGCTCTGGTGGTAGCACAGGTGAAAAGACATATATAACCTTTGTTAGACTCCCCTCGCTCATACACATAGACTGGCCCTGCAAAGTCTACTCCCACTACATCAAATGGGGCAGTATAGACACACCGTTCTCTTGGAAGTGGAGCCACCTTTTCATAATAAGGCTTTGCACTCCAACGCTTGCAAACCACACATTTATGCAAGACCTTTTTCACTACTTGTCTAATTTTGAGAATCCAAAATTGTTGTCTAATCTCTATTATCACTTCTCTAACTCCAGCATGTAACAGCTTATGATGAGTATCCAGGATCAAAAGGTCCACAAAGTGCCCCCCAGAAGGTAGCAAAATTGGATGTCTTTTCTCCTCTGGAAGCCCAGAAAACTGTAGTCTACCTCCTACTCTCAATAAATCCTGATCCAAAAACACATCCAAACCCTTGAGCGCAGAATGTGTTGGTAGAACCTGTAATGGATGGCTGGTGAGCAATTCCCGCTCTTCACCAAATTTTTCCTTCTGCGCATATACCACCCAGTATTTCCTGGCTTGCTGAATCTCATTACTGTTCAGAATTCCTTCCCTTCTTGTTTCTCCCTTAATGTTGTTGGTAAATCTATATATCCATGCTGTCACTCTTAACAATCTTTTCAGACTGCTAATGTCCTCAAGCCTCAATATGGGGTCCTGCTGCATAACTTGACAACTGTTCACAGCGCATTTTCTCACCTCACTCACCCATGCTTCTTCAGCCTGGCATTCTCCTACAACAGGCTGATTAGAAGGCCAGTTTTCACTTCCAAGTTTTAGCCACTCTGGCCCATTCCACCACAAACTTGATTGTGAAAGATCTTTCACCGAAATTCCTCGTGTTGGTAAATCAGCGGGGTTTTGGATGCCTGGACAATGCTTCCATTGCTTGGGATCTGTGTGCGCTTGAATTTCCTCCACCCTATTGGCAACAAATGGTTTCCATTTCCTTGCCTGACTTCTTAACCAGTGCCAAACTATAGTGGAGTCTGTCCAATAATAGCTTGGAATTTCATAGAGGGCCAAAGACTTTCGCACTGTAATTGCAAGCCGACTAGCAATAACGGCACCCATCAATTCCAACCTTGGAACAGAAAGCCTTTTCAAAGGTGCTACTCTACTCTTTGCAGCAACCAACCTGCAACTTACTTCTTCTTGCAATGCGCCTCTTATATAAATACAAGTTGCATAGGCTTCCTCACTTGCATCACAAAAGATGTGCAGCTCCAAATTGTCTGGACTATTGTTCAACTCTCCAAAGTACCATCTTGGGATTTCAATGTCTCCAAGATGTGCCAATTCTTTGAACCAATATTTCCACCTTACCACCATATGATCAGGTAACTCTTGGTCCCAACCAAGTCCAATTTCCCAGAGGCTCTGAAACCAAATTTTTGACTTTATCACAAATGGAGCCAGGAATCCAAGAGGATCAAAGACCTTCGAAGCCAAACTAAGAGCTGTACGTTTTGTCCACCTTGTCTCATTCTCGGCCAGCTCTACTAAAGATTTCCCATTGAAGGTAAACAAATCATCATCTTGCTGCCAAACGATGCCTAGCACCTTTGCGTCTATTGCCCACAACCTTAATACCAGAATCCTCAATACTTTCTGCTCATCAGGTACTACAGAGGAATGACTCATAAACTCTTGTAATTGCGAATGATTGGTCTGCCATTTTCTGAGCTCCATGCCAGCCTCCCTCATTATAGCTCTAGCCTCCATGAATATCTGTTTAGCCATTTCTGTATTATCCACGGAACATAGCAAATCATCAACATAAAAATTTTTCCTTATGTGTTCAATAGTGTTAGGATAGACTTCAGAATATTTCTTAAAATGGTACTGCATAGTAGCTGCCAACAGAAATGGACTAGAGCTGAGGCCAAACAACACTGACTTCATTCTATATGCTTGAACCTTAGGTTCATTTTCCAACAAGTCTTTCGTATCCACCCACAGATACCTTACTGCATCTCTGTCCTCTGGTTTTAACTTTATCCGCAAAAAGGCTTGCTTCACATCTGCAGTCAATGCTACTCTACCAAACCTGAATCTCAGTAACAAGGAAAATAAATCTGCATTTAAATTTGACCCAGCATCCAAACAGTCATTCAAGGACACACCACCTTTGTCCTTGGCTGAGCCATCAAAAACTACCCTCAGTTTGGTGGTAGTTTTGTCTCGCCGTACCACTGCATGGTGTGGCAGATAATGTGCCTCCTGGCTCACCAGCTCACCTTGCACCCTTTCAGCATAGCCCTCCCTTACATAACTTAGGATGGCCTCATCGTATTCAATTAACAACTCCTCATTTTTTCTTAGCCTGTACAGTGAAGTCTCCAACCTCCGATTAGCTAGCTGAAGGTTTGAACCGGGTTTGCAAGAATCCTTCCATGGTAGGCCAACTTCATAGCAACCATCTCTAAACCCAATCCCTTTTTCAAATTGCTCTAAAACATCATTGTTCACTGTACTTGCCTGGTTGTCCTTTATACCAATAGATTCAAGTTCCCAAAACGCTTTCAAATGCCTTTCCAGACCATGGCTGTTCTCCTCAATCTTAACAAAAAGAGCCTTAACTTCCATTTCATTGCAATAACTACCATGTAGCATCCAGCCTAGCTTACTTTCAATAGCTACTGGGCCTTGAGATGTACGGACAATATTACCAGTGATGAAATCCCAATAATAGTCAGCTCCAATCAAAAGACTAATATCTTCTGTTCCCTCAAACTTATTATTGCCCAAATTAATTCCTTTAACTTGCAATTCTTGGACACATGCCATATCTAAACAAGTAGTGACTGGAGCACAAAGTTCCTCAATCTCTACAGCTTGGACCTTGATAGTGGGACTTTGCGGTAACAACCCTTTAACCAGAACTTCTATCTTCTTAAATTTGGTTCGGTTTTGAACGGAACCCCCAAACCCAGAAATTCTTAAATTTTCCCTCTTAAGTTCTTTAAACTTCAATTTTCTGGAAATTCTGGTCTTAATAAAACTACACTGGCTACCACTATCAAACAACACTCTTACAGTAGCTTCTCCCTCATTCCCAATTAATAAGGCTGCAGTTATTTGCAATAATCCCCCTTTACTTTTACTCCCTTGCATAGCAGTGGCATGTGCCACTGATGTGTCTACTTCTGGGGTAGGCCTACTAAGAGTGTTTTCACACAATAATGGCTGATGCCTACCATGACATTTTTTGCACAAAATTTTAAACTTACAAAACCTTGCTCTATGACCTTTCAAAAAACATTTAAAACATGCGGTGGACTTAGTTACCCTGTCCTTTCTCTCCTCAAAGGGTAAGGCCTCAGCCACCTCACATTTATATGACTTGTGGTTGCCTTCGCAAAATATGCATTCCTTGATTCCCTTTAATTTATTCTCAGAGGAGGCATGTAGAGCTGACACTGCACCTGGGCTATTCCTTTTTGTAGAAACTTTGGTGCTGTGCCTGCCTTTGTCCCCTTGTTTACCATCCCACTGTGCAAACTCAACTCCCTCTCGTCTTGCTAATTCTGTGCCTAAAAGACTTAACATCTGCTGAAGGGGGATGTACACAGAGCTGGGCAGTATTTAAATACATTTGTATTTAAATACGTATTTAAATACATTTGTGTATTTAGAACTGTATTTATAAATACATTGTTTTTGATGTATTTAAATATAATATTTAAATACTTTAATGAGTATTTAAATACAATGTATTTAAATACTCAAAATATAAAAATGTAAATACTTTTACTGGTTTAATACACGTTCTGTACTAGCACAGTACGACGCGTCGACAGTGTAGTACAGCATGGTTCATGTTTCAACGTGTCAGTTCAATCATTTGTGTGCCACTCTTAGTCGAAAGCGGTTGATTTCTTTATCGTGTGCGTGTCATGGCTTAGTGAATTAGTGAATGCATATGTTAAAATTTGTATGTATTTAAAATGTATTTACAAATGTATTTAAATACAATTGATGTATTTTGTATTTAGTATCTAAATACATTCGTAAAATGTATTTAGTATTTAGTATTTAAATACATTTCTCCCATGTATTTAGTATTTAGTATTTAAATACATTCAATGTATTTATTGCCCAGCTCTGGATGTACACATGTTCTGCAGAGTGTCCCCTACTTAATTCAAGCAAAATTGAGCTAGGCAATTTAGACTCCAGTGTAGGAACCAACATTATACCATACTTTTCCATTCCTACACCCAAGTTGTCCAGGGACCTAGTTCTAATTTCAAATTCATCATATAACTGCCGTAACTCCTTGACACTATTAAGATTATTAACAGGAGGTATAGCTAAAAGTGCACGGAGGTGGCTTTTAATTAAGATCTCTGGCTTACCAAACCGTTTCTTTAATATATCCCAAGCCACATTATAATTAGCCTCTGTTAATGCTAATCCTGCTATAGTCTTTGCTGCCTCCCCTTCCAAGAGGGACCGCAAATAATTAAACTTCTCCACGGCACTTAACACTTGACTAGAATGAACTGCTGATTGAAAACTGTCTGCCCATCCTTGCCATTCCTGAATACTCCCAGAAAATGTTTTGAGTACAAGCCTCGGTAATTGAACTACAGATCTGTTAACCTTAACTTCACAAGCATCATTTGTTGAGTGTTGTGTTTCATTATTAGACCTGGTCTCTAACTGTACTGAGCTGCTAAACTCTTTTGCTCGGAGGCCTACGTTAATCATATCATCAATAATCTCTTCAAAGTAAATTATGTTATTTTCTATTTCATCCTCTTCTATAAGAGCCTCAATTTTAACATTTACCTCACTTAGAGCAACCTTTTTAGTTTCTAATATGGCAAGCTGCGCAGTCACTAAGCGTAAATCCTCTTGCTCTATGGCAGAATCTATAGTGGCAATGACCTTTGTAATTAGACCTTTGTAGGCACTTCTCCTTTTTATAAATTTGTTCAATTCAGATGCACTCATCTTCAATGTAAACAACCCTTGGGCTCAATACCAAATGAGCTGAATTAGCAGAAATACTTAACCAAACTGATCAAACGCAAATTTTACTTTCAAATAAACTGAATTGCTGGGTGGGGTACTAACCAAACACCAGTATGGAATACCAAATTTTCCACCCCAGGACCTTAATTCAATAATGACCCAAAATTAACCAAACCGGAAAAAATGTAGGCCAAAAAACGACAGACGACTGGCCAAGTTTCGCAATTGGGCGACCAAACTTTACCCTGGGACCTTAATTCAATAATAACCCAAAATTAACCAAACCGGAAAAAAAGTAGGCCAAAACGACAGACGACTGGCCAAGTTTCGCAATTGGGCGACCAAACTTTCAATAATAACCCAAAATTAACCAAACCGGAAAAAAGGTAGGCCAAAACGACAGACGACTGGCCAAGTTTCGCAATTGGGCGACCAAACTTTCAATAATAACCCAAAATTAACCAAACCGGAAAAAAGGTAGGCCAAAACGACAGACGACTGGCCAAGTTTCGCAATTGGGCGACCAAACTTTCAATAATAACCCAAAATTAACCAAACCGGAAAAAATGTAGGCCAAAAAACGACAGACGACTGGCCAAGTTTCGCAATTGGGCGACCAAACTTTTTACCCTGGGACCTTAACTCAATAATACTCAACCCGTCTAGGCCTAACTTGGGATACAATTTGCACAATCAGAACTTTGCCGAAAAATGGTCACTGACTCAGTCTTGGGGTAGAAATCCGGTTCGAAGGACCATGTTATTTTATTTATTTGTCGGGTTCGAAATCCCAGCTGAGCCGTGAACGGCCAAATTCTAAAGGGCAAGTTCTACCTAAAGCCCAAGTTAAGCTAAATTAAAACTTACGGATTTGAGATCCTATTAGGTCCTACCTCAGGGTAACCTCAGGGTTGCTGACTCGATGCGGGCCTACCTTAGACCTTAAATTACATGAACTTAAAGTAAACAAAAGGGTACTATTTGTGGTCTTCTTTCTGAACCTTGCAACAACAACGCAACCTGGACTATTGCACGATGCAACAATCATGTATCTAAACAACCAAATTGAATTGCAAGAGAGCTCTCTATCAAACCACACCTTTACGTACGACCTTCCACAAACGAGTAGAAAAGACGCGCAGCGTCCTAAAATGATGCCAACAGTGTGACCAAACAATGATGCCACAAGAGCTCAAAAATGCTAGCTCTAAATTAAATTAATTTTTCACTAACCTTACAATTATGAGATGGATATATATACACACCTTAACTTAATATATATACAAGCAATGCTGCATCAATCAGCTTAGTCATCGTATCGCCTTGGGACAACAATGGTTCTTCCTCTTCTAGATTTTCTAACAGTTGTGCCGCTAACAAAGATTTTTAATGCGTCTATTTCTGAGGGGTGCGTACCAGATAATTTCAAGTTAGCAAACGTAACACCTATCTTTAAGAAAGGCGATAAAGGTGCGGCGGGAAATTATAGACCAATCAGTTTAACGTCTGTTGTAGGTAAGCTACTGGAATCAATAATTAGGGATCGTATAGTCGAACACACATTTCTACCTTACTGTACAGTCTTTACAGCCACACCTACACTTTTTCTCGTAAGTGTATAATTATATTGTAATGTATATGATTGTAAATTTTGACTTGGTCCGCAATCGATATGGATCGTGACTTGATGGATACCGTAATGAAATTGACTGGATTCTTTGGATCTGATATATTTGCATGTCCGTTATAAATAGCAGAGCTGGGCATTTGCGGCATATTTTGCGGTACTGCGGTACTTGCGGTACCACCGCACTACCACCCCGGGCCCCCATAACGCAGTACCGCAAAGGATCGCTGAAAGTACCGCAGTACCGCTACCGCATTCAAATTTCCGCGTACCGGTTTGGTACCGGTTTGGTAGTGCAGCAGTACCGCAGTACCGCAATATGCCGCAAGTGCCCAGCTCTGAATTAAATAGATATAGAGTGTAACATATTTGTGGATAGTAGTCTATTATGACTTGATTCTCTGGATCCAGAGATTCTATCTTTAGTTTTAAATCGATAATTAATTAGTTTTAAATTGATAATTATTTAGTTTCGTAAAAATTGGTCGTTGCCAATTTACCGGCAGTTTTTACATAAATTTCTTATGTTCTTGTGGTTCGGAATCCACGTAAAATTGTAGGTCCCCTCCGCCACCACGGAGGATATACACAGTGGCGGTCCTAGCTTACATGACGCCCTGGGCGAACCTCACCTTCAGCGCCCCCCCCCCCTGTTCGCCAACACACACACATTCGAATCCCCCCAAAATAAAGGACAGACATAACTTTCACAAAATAACTTTTTATTGGACTAATTGTTGGAACTTCAGAACCAAAACAAAGACTCAAATTTCTGAATTTTACAAATCCTTCATCACGTAAATAGAATAACTCACTTAAGAGAATGTAATTATGATACTATGAACAGGAAAAATACAAATTAAATTGCACAACTGCCATAAATAAACTAGGAATCAAATTTCTAAATTGTACAAATGCTCTATCACATAAATAGAATAAGACACTTAAGAGAGGGTAATTATTATGCTACACTTTGAACAAGAAACAAAATAATTGCACCACAGCACAACTGCCATCTAAAGCCTGACTCTTCTTACCTTCCTTGATGCAAAGTCATGAATTAAATCATCATATGAAATCTGCTCAGCAATTGTATGATTTATACTGATGATGGCCAGACCAGTAAGGCGTTCCTGTGACATAGTTGACCTCAGGTAGGATTTGATGAGCTTCAGCTTTGAAAAGCTCCTCTCTGCTTCAGCAACAGTGACTGGAAGAGTAAGACCAATTCTGAGAGCAGTCCACAAATTTGGATATATTTCAGAGAGCTCCCTTTCATGGATAAATGTCAGCAGTTCAAGCAAGGATATGGTCTTTGATGGCAAGTCAGGCAAGTTCTTCAGCTCCTGTGCAAGCTCTCTGCCATCCAAGTCAGATTGTCCCTTAAAGTGTAGTGTAGTACTAAGGTTCACACATTGTTCTGTCAGCTCCTCAAATGTGAGATTTTGGAAATGTGTCAGCACTCCAAACTTCTCTCCCACAATTTCCAACGTGGAAAATCTTTCCTGAATGGCTGATGTTGCAGCATCAACCACTGCATTGAAAAATGTCACCTCCAGCTTCTTCAAAGCATCAATCAAGGGCTCATCAGATGCTTCATAGGAGAAGTGCCGCTTTGTGGACCTCAGCCGTTTTTGTTTTAACACAGCCTCCACATTCATTTGTTCACAGATATCTGTGGCTGCCATTTGTGCAGCCACAAAACCTGTTGCCCTGTAATTGCGGAGACCTCTCTCTGTTTTTTTTAGGAGATTTACTGCAACATCAACGTGCATGCTAGGAGACTGCATCTGCTTGCTCACATGCTGAATTTGGCACAACAGGTCATGCCACACCACTGAACAAATGGCGAAGCGGTATGACCCAACCTCCTCTGACAGAGATTGAGCCTCGACCTTTATTACAGAGTCTTTGGTGTGGTCCCTCACCTCGATCAGTGCATCTCTCACTGCAGCTGCCTGATATCTCAGGGGCTCCACACTCTTGATCTTGCTTTCCCACCTTGTATCAGACCACATCTTCAATGTGATGTTCACATGTTTTTTCAAAATGGCCCATCGTTGTGTGGAGGCTGAAAACAAGTTGTAAAGCTTCTGCAAGATGCCAAAGTAACTTGTGGCATCAATAGATCCCTTAGCAGCATCGGCCACAAGCAAATTCAGAGAATGAGCCCCACATGGAACAAACAGAGCTCTGGGATTAATTTCTAGGAGCCTGGATTGAACACCCTTGTTTTTTCCCCTCATGTTGGCCCCGTTGTCGTATGATTGTCCTCTACAGTCCATGAAAGGAACTTTTAGCTCCTCCAGTCTCTTCAGAATCAGAGATGCCAAATGTTGACCAGTGGACTCCTCTGCCTCCAAAAACCCCATGAAATGTTCCTTTATATGGGGCTTCCCCTCCAGTGACACAACCCGAATCACAACTGACAACTGTTCAGTGTGGCTGATATCTGGAGTGCAATCTAGAATTATTGAAAAAAACTTTGATTGTTTGATGTCGCTCACCATTGCTGAAATGGTCTTGCTGCTCGACAAATCAATGAGTTCGTTTTGTATGTGGTGGCCGAGGTAGCTGGTGTGACTGGAGGTCCCTTTTTGGACACGGTTAATGTGCTCTTGCATTATAGGATCAAATTGTGCCATCAGTTCAACTTCTTTCAGAAAATTGCCATTTGATGGTGAGAACAATTTTTCTGTATGTCCCCTTAGTGCCAAATTCCTAACTGCCAGAGAATGCACAATAGCAGTGAGACGTGTCAGCACCGCTCTCCATCTCAACTTCTCAGCCTCCAGAAGTGCCATCTCCTGCTTGTCAATGGTTTCCCCCTTTCTCATCCTCACTGCCAGTTCTTTCCAGATTTTCATAGAATTTAGGTGTTCTGAACTGTTGTCATGTGATGTGAGCAATGAGCTTGCATGCTTCCAGTCCGAGAGTCCCAAACTTGTTAAATTTATTTTCCTCTTGGAAAATAATGTACAACAGAAACAGAAAAGGCTGTTGTTTTTTAAGGAATAGACCAACCAAATTCTGGTTATATTTTCCCCACTAACCAATGACTTCCTGAAGTATTGATGGTGAAAACTTCTTCCGTCACTGTCGTTTCTAGGGAATACAAAGTCAGATGGTACTTGACTTGGTCCCCTGGAAACCAGTTGTGTCCGAATTCTCTCAGTCAGAACTGAAGGCCAGTTAGCAGGGTCGGTGGACAGAGACTCATCCTCAGGAGGCGATTCTGCTCCAGGCCTTTCTAATAGAAAGAACAAGAGCATTACTCATTAGTATACACACCTAAGTTAGATAACACATTATTCACAGCACTTTGTTATGGTGGTGGTGTTATGGAATTATGGTGGTGAAACACCACACATACCCAGTAACCCAGACCCAGTGATAATAACATTATAATTTATAACTGTTTGCAAAATGCTTTGCAGGGATGCACACACATACACATACACACACACGCACACACTCACAGACATATGTGCACACAAACTCACCTGAAGAGTCCTGCCGGGGAGAAGTAGAAGCAAATGGGTCTTCATCCTCAGGATCAGACTGCATTTGTGGAGACATATGTGAGGCTGAGGAGGTAGATGGCTCCTCAGCCTCAATAATGGCAGAAGTAGACGGCTTCTCATCCTGGCTAGTGGCAGAGGGTGTTCCAAAATATTTCAAAAGTGCCCCTGCAAATAGTAAAATAGAACATAACAGACCAATGCATGAATAGGCTAGTACAATTAATTTAACATGTTATTAAGCACAATTTATTAAACTTTTAGAATAGGAAACAAATGAATAATACAACCTCCTTGGTTAATGGCTAATTATATACATAATAGTACATTTCAAATGACTCAGAAAGCTATATCACAAAATAGCAGTGCAATATAGCAGTGAAGAGTAGATGACATAGCTCTATACCTTTATCTTTTGCTCGTTTCTCCTCTTCTTCTTTCCTCTTTTTTCTAAACTGAGCACCTGATAGCTTTGACCTCTTCTTATCCATTTGCGGTTATTTGACAGACCTTAGTGGCTTAGTGTGAAGATTCGTTCTGTAATAAATAATATACATTTCACTATTTAACCAAACCCAGAAAAATAACATTACATATGTTAAAGTATGGGCCTTTATTCCCAATAATATTAATCTGGAAGCATTTTGCATTGTTTAGGTCTTTTATGGGAAGGTTTGGAAAATGCAATAGATGGTTTTTTATTAATAAAAATATATTTATTGATCTTTTATTATTTATTTTATTTTATTTTTTATTTTTATTTATTTCTTTATTTATTTATTCTTATTTTTATTTTTATTTTTTTTGCAGGCGCTCATGCCGCCCCTCCACAAATGCCGCCCTGTGCGGCTGCCCATATTGCCCATATGAGGAACCGCCACTGGATATACACAATACACGATTACGAACACAGTTAGGTAGACCAACCATGAGTGGATCCTAGGGTCTTTGTTGGTCTGAAACATTATTACATTATAACATTATAACATAATGCTGATTACTATAAGGTTAATTGGTCAAATCTTAGTCACTCTGAGGTAGATTACTATAAATGCAGACTGATGCACTACTAAGGCTTGTGGAGATTCCTGCAGAAGCTTTGGCTTGTAGGAATCCCTCCTCTGATGTGTAAAACATATAGATCTCTTAAATAAGTATTACGGTGAACTTGAACATACCATTACAGGGGCGGATCCAGGAATTTAAGCAGAGGGGGGTCCAGTCTTGGTGGGGCTCGTTACTGATATGTCCTCGGCCTTTGGCCGAGGACGCGCGAGCGAAGCGAGCGCCAGGGGGGATGCCCGAGGGGGGTGTCCCCCCCCTCGGTAGGAAATTTTCATATTTGAAGATAGCTTTAGATGGATTTGAAGTATATTCCCGTTATCAAAATCCTGCTTATTCACACACCCAGGCCAGGTCTGAAATGTCTCAGGATCGGACATAAACTTTTTTTTCTTTATTCTTTTTAAGGAAATTAATTTTGTGGCAACCGGGATACATGTACCTTAAGCCATTTTAAGTCTTCAGGTCTTATTTTTCATATATAGGAGCAAACAAACGCCGCGGATGTTTCTGTATGAACATTCGGACCACTTTGTCAGTCTCAATCGGAGTGTCATAGTACATGTTCATGAGCACCAGTGAAGTGAGACGCTCCTCGCCCATTGTTGATCAAAGTGAAGTTTTATGTCTCCTCACTGCAGAAAATGACCTCATAATCGAAAAATCGTTGGTCACCGTGAGCAGGGGGGGGGGTCCGACCCCCCCCCCCCTGGATCCGCGCCTGCATTAAGGCTGCGAGTGGAAGTAGTTTTAAAGATAAGAAATGGGAAAAAGTAAATGTCAATCCAGGGTGGGCAGAATATTGTGCTGATTTGTATGATGTAGCAAAAAATGTATTTGTGGAATGGGTTGCTATGGGGAAACCTAGGGAGGGGGGGAAACCTAGGGAGGGGGAAACTCTTCCAACTGAAAAATAGAACTCGTGCTAGGTTCAAGGGTGCTCTTTGATTTATAAGGAAAAATGAAGAGAATCTTCGAAGAGAATCTCTAGCCAGAAAATTAGGCAATAGCAATACTTCCAGTAGGGAATTCTGGAAGAAGGTTAATAAAATTAACAATAGTAATTTTACCTTCTCAAATGTAATAGAGGGTGTACATGCAAAAAACATTGCAGAACTGTGGAAAAATGATTATGAAACCCAATTTAATTGTCTCAGGGGAGGGGAGGGGAGGGGATAGACTAAATACATATCTAAATGTAGAACGCTCTGAGGAACTACTAATTAATAACTCAGAAATCTGGAAGGCTGTTCATAAGTTAGATGATAACAAAAGTTGTGGCCTAGATGGCATACAAACAGAACATTCAAAATGTTGTAGCCCTCGTACAATACCTATGCTTGCAATGTGTTTCACAAGCTGTATCGTACATACATGGGTACTTGCCACAGTCCATTTTATCAGTTGTATTTGTTAGAAAATCTAGAAGAGGAAGAACCATTGTTGTCCCAAGCCGATATGATGACTAAGCTGATTGATGCAGCACTGCTTGTATATATATTAAGTTAAGGTGTATATATATCCATCTCATAATTGTAAGGTTAGTGAAAAATTCACTTAATTTAGAGTAGCGGTGTACCAGATCCAAAATTTTAGGATCCGGCCGGATCCGAGACTTTCTCAAAAAATTTTATTTCTCCTAAGCTTTTAGGTTGTAAGTTTCTACTGTTTTATTTTTACATGCTAATTTGCAATTTTGTACGTATATTTTTCAGATTAAATAATGTCATCTTTTGTGTGGAACTACTTTCGTGTGAACGAAGAAAATGAAAGTTTTGCTGAATGCAAGTTATGTAAAAGTAAAATAAAACGGGGCGCAACACCAAAACAATATAACACTAGCCCTCTCTACAAACACCTGAAAACTAAATATGAGGCCATCTACGCTAATGCTGAAAAGGATTTTGCGGAAAAACCTAAGACTGCAGCAGAACCGGAACACTCCACATCCACACCCAAAGAAAGAAAAATAGAAGCTCTTAACAAGCAAAGAACAATTATGGAGAGTTTTTCAGCAAGAAAACTTTGGGACATTAATGATGAAAGGTCAGAAATAATACACCAAAAGATAATGAATATGATTGCTATGGATAATCAACCATTCACAATCACAGAAAACCAGGGATTCATAGAGCTTATGGCCCACCTGCAATCCAAGTATCTTATCCTCTCTAGAAAATACTTCGCCGAAACAAAGTTGCCTCAATCCTACAAAAAGCTGCAAGCTGCAGTAGTAAACGACGTTTCTGAGGCGCAGTATTTAAGTTTTACAACGGATATTTTGAGTAATCAGTATTCACAGGAATCATTTATATCTTTAACGGCTCACTGGATTACGGATGATTTTGTCAAAAAAGACTGTGTGCTTCATTGCAAACACTTCCCTGGTTCCCATACTGGTATTAACATTGCTGCGACATTTCAATTTATACTTACCGAGTGGAAAATTCCACTAGACAAAATTCATTTGATTGTACGAGATGCAGCTTGGTATAGAACTTACTGGTTCAGCAAGCGTATCTTGCTTCTTACATCAGTTGCAGTTGGTAATAAAAGAAGCCATATTTTCCCAACGTTCAGTGGCTGACATGATAAAAAAATATAAAAACATTTGCACCTATTTCAGCCATTCAACATTGGCTTGCAACGAATTAAAAAGGTTGCAAAAAGAAATAGACCCAAAAATAGTCACGCCACTGCTCCCCATCCCATCCAAGATGTTGTAACAAGATGGAACAGCACCTACTTGATGCTGCAAAGGATGGAAAGATTAAGAAGATGCTTGCAATTGTACACAGCTGATCACACCGATGTCCCATCACTCACCGGAAATGAGTGGCAGCTCTTAGAAAAAGTTCTGAGACTTTTACAACCCTTTTACATGATTACAGATACTCTAAGTAAATCGAAGTCGATGTTATCTTCAGTGATATCACATGTTCGTGCGCTACGTATGTATCTTTCGAACGAGGTGGAAGACGACAGTGGTGTTAAAACCATGAAAGAGGAATTAAAAAACGCTGTGGAAAAACGTTTCATGTGTAGTACATCTGATAAGCAAAAAGGAAGAGGTGGTTCAAGTACTGTAAATGTGTATGAAAGCCGTCAACATGTAATTAGTAGCATGACCGATCCACGTTACAAGCTTACTCTTCTTCCTGATGCAGAATTAAAGCAGAAAGCTAACAAGTGGTTGATAACAGAAATTACAGAAGTTTTGAGAACCATCAAGAATAGAAGCAAAGAACAGGAGTGTGACTCAGATGCAGAGAGTAAATCATTGTCATCCTCATCATCAAGTACATCACCACCTTCTCGGGCTATCGCCAAATCATCGACATCATCAACATTGAAGTCTGATGTTAGTACTAGCTTCCTAAGCTACTATTTTACTGAATGCGATGAAGATGATAATGCAGAATTGGGTCATAAAAAAAGAAATCAAAACTTATGAAAGAAAAAGAAAAGCTAACTGAAGAAGAGATAGAAGGTGAGGTGAAGAAATTTTTGTCAGAGAAAACAATTTCTAAACTAGCTAAAGAAGAAGTAGGCTTAACATGGTGGAAAGAAAACAAAGAAAAATTTCCTCACATTAGCACTATTGCAAAAAAGTTTTTAGCAGCTCCTGCTTCGTCTGTTTATTCAGAACGTTTTTTCTGTTCTTACATCACAATATTTCAAAATTTCCAGGAATCCTTAACTTGGGTACAATTTTTCAATCTTTTGCAACCTATGTTTATTAGTTTTAGATGTGTTTCAAAATATCGAACATGAAAATGTCTGTTATTTGATGTATTTTCTATACTATCATGTATTTTGTATACTTAATGTGTACCTGTATTGTCTTTTTTGTTAATAAATATAAATAAAAAAGCCAGAAAGCCATAATGGCAGCCAGACATTGAACCATGAAGTAGTAATATTTAGCTTTTTGGTTCAACTCGTCAAAGCCATCTGATGATTCCCTTGGCAAGGATGAAATGACTATAATTACAGACTAAAAATTAGGACAAAATTAACTTGGATGATAAAGATGCAGCTTTATTTTCCTTTGTTTGCAAATCTTCAAGATCCGGCAAATCCGGCCGGAACCGAAACCGGATCCAAAATCTAAAATCCGGCTGGATCCTGGATCCGGTACACCCCTAATTTAGAGCTAGCATTTTTGGGTTCTTGTGGCATCATTGTTTGGGCACTCTTGTAGCATCATTTTTTTGGGGCGCTGCGCGTCCTTCCTACTCGTTTGTTGAATGTAGCACTTACAGGGCGCGGTCTTAAAGAGAGCTCTCTTGCAATTCAGTTTGGTTGTTTAGATACAAGATTGTTGCATCGTGCAATGGTGCAGGTTGTTGTGTTGTCGCAAGGTTTAGAAAGAAGACCATAAATAGTGCCCCTTTTGTTTTTATCTTAATTTTATGCAACTGAGGCCTAAGGTAGGCCCACATCGAGTCAGCAACCCTGAGGTAGGACCTATAGGACCTCCAAGTCCGTAAGTTTTTAGTCTAGCTTAACTTGGGCTGTAGGTTAAACTGGCCCTTCAGAGCTTGGCCGTTCACGGCTCTGCTGGGATTCTGAACCCAATAAAATAAAAAAAATAAAAAATAACAGTATTGTTGCCAGTTGTTAAAAATAAGGGTGCTACTATCTGTGATAAGAATAATTATAGGTCAATAGCACTTGCCAGTATACTTTCTAAGGTGTTAGAATATGTCATTTATAATAGGATAAGTACTTACTTGCAGACTTATGACAATCAGTTTGGCTTTAGAGTGAAACATGGTACTGACATGTGTATTTACATGCTAAAGGAAGCCGTCCTAAAGTACAAGATGTCAAACAGCAATGTATATTCCTGTTTTTTGGATGCATCAAAAGCATTTGATAGAGTTAACCATCACAAACTTTTCAAGAAACTCTTGTGTCGAGGGGTACCTAAATATATACTTAGGATACTTGCATTCTGGTATACAGAGCAGACCATGTTTGTAAGATGGAAAAGTACTGTATCACCAGATTTTAAGGTAACTAATGGTGTTAGGCAAGGAGGTATATTATCACCCTATCTTTTCTGTATATACATGGATGACCTTACCAATGAACTAAAAACTGCACGTACTGGCTGTGTTATTGCAAAGGAAAAAATTAATCATTTAATGTATGCTGATGACCTTGTTCTTCTGTCACCCTCTTCCCATGGTATACAAAATTATATCACCTATAATGGGGCAAAGAGTTGTATTTTGATTTTAGGTGTAATCTACTGAAACATGTATCATGTGGGTCTTTTGAAGTGTATGGTCAAACTATAACTGTCAAAGACACATGTAAATACTTAGGTCGTGTAATTACTCACGAGCTGCGAGATGAACTCGATATTGAGAGGCAACGTAAAAAGCTGTATGTATAGGGTAACATGCTCGTAAGGAAATTTGGTATGTATTCAGAATCAGTTAAAACTTATCGTTTTAGAACTTACTGTACTGCATTGTATACATCCCATCTATGGTGGAACTATACAAAAACTGCTATGAATAAACTCTCTTTTGCTTATAATAATATTTTTCGTATGCTATGTAGGGAACCAAAATGGTGCAGTGCCAGTTTTATGTTTACTACGCGCAGTGATGGGCAGTATCTAGATACATATATCGCCGATACGTATCGATCGATACTTTTGTATCGGTATCGCTTTAGCTACTTGACAAAAGTATTGATTTATCGGTATCGCTAAGGTTAATTTTCTTAAATGTATCTAAAAAAATCGCTACTTCGATACATTAATAAGAATTTTTAAATATTTAAATAGATGTTATAATATGACACTACTGAGTTTTTAACAAAGCTGGGCACTTGCGGTTTTTTTTGCGGCGGTACTACCGCACTACCAAACCGGTACCGCATAACGCAGTACCGCAAAGGATCGCTGAAAGTACAGCCTGTACTTTCAGCGATCCTTTGCGGTACTGCGTTATGCGGTACCGGTTTGGTAGTGCGGTAGTACCGCAGTACCGCAAAAAAAACGCAAGTGCCCAGCTTTGCAGTGAGTTATATTTATGAATATACATAAATAATAATAATATTAAATATTTATTTAATGACAGTACTATACTGGTCACGTCACACAGTACGGCGCAACGTTTAAACACGTTTGTCCTTGTGTTATTGAGATTAATTAACCATAATATAGAAACACTCATAATATAGAAACGCTCATTGGTGTTGCAACACTATTGGCCACGCCCACTCGGTGTTGAGTTTAAACAGGTTCATACTTGTAACGCAGCGATTCCTCTTGGTCCCCCGAGGCATTTCTTATCAATCAGTCACTCATTAAGTAGACGTCACGTTAGTAGTTGTGCGATAATGAGTGAAGATATTAATAGTAATAATAACGCGTTAGGGAGTGAGCCACAAAAGGAACAACCTGGTGAAAATGACGCGACAGTAAATCATTTCCATAAAATTAAAGATACCAACTGGTCAAAATCAGTCCTAATAACTTGTGGTAAATATTTTAAGATTGCGAATTGTGATGAGCGACTTAAATTATCTTGCTTGTGTCTCTTGTGCCCTTCAAAACCTGGTGTATTCATTAGTGCTGACCCGTCTTCGTGTTGCAATTTGAAGACTCATGTTTCGGTAAGTGCATATAAACAAGTCTTTAAATAGTAATGGGCAGCACGTAAAAGTATTGAAATACATTTGTAATTAATTAAAATTACGTATTTAAAAGTGTATTTTTAATGCGTTAACTTTCAAGAACTTTAAATATATATAAATAAATGTAGTTTAAATAAATATTAAATGCATTCAAATGTTATGTATTTTTGAGTTTATAGCAATGTATTTGATAATTAGATAAATGTATTTGGTATTATATACAAATAATACAATTCAGAAGCGTATTTAGTATTTTTGATATTTTAGTGGCGCATTAAGTATTTAAATACATACGTATAAAGCGTCCATATCTGATACAGAATATACTTTGTGAATTTGAAAACGTGCAAAATCTATTTGCTTTGCTATATACTTTCAGAGACGTCATCCTTATGTGTTGGAGGAATTTGAAGAGTATCGCAAAAATCGCGTACGGAAGAGAGCTGCTAGTGTTACAAGCAGTCTTAAGCAGCCTGAAGTCAAACGTTCAAAGCACTCCATACAAACGACTCTAGCATTTGGCAAGAAAACAGGAGCAGGACCAACAATTAACCAGCAACAATTTGATGAAAAGATAGTCTCTTTCATAGTGGATGGAATGTACCCCCCCTCTCTCTCGTAGAAAATGAGAAATTCAAAGATTTATTCTGTGGTAAGTAGAGCCTAAATTTAACACGTGATTTGTTTTAAGAAACGACGCTAAGAAATTAGACAGAAACATTGAATATTAATGTATTTATGTATTCATTATAACAATTGTTCGAAATATTATGGTGCAAAAACTTGGAGTTTCTCATACGAGTCATATAATTATAAAGTTTGCAGTTGATTGGTAAAATAACTGCGAACATGTTTTCGTAAATACTTATTCCTTTAGTTATTACCGTATAATTATTTAAAGAAACATAAAGCTGTGATTCGAAAAACATCGTTTGGCTAGCTCATATAGACCATAAAATATGAATTATATGATTAAGAATAAGACAATACATACATACCAGGTTTTTCACTAATTTAATTATTTTTACGGGAGTCTATCCATCTTTACAAGTTCCCTCACGACGTTCATTGAGCCGTCAAGTGTCTTCACTAGCTTTGTGCGTGCGCAAAAAAATAAAGGAAGAACTCTGCTCAACCGTACATATGCATGACTGCGGATATCTGGTCAACGAAACACCGCAGTTTTTTGGGAGTTATAGTACACTGGGTGAGTTTATCCTAAGACCAGAGTTATCAGAGTTATCTGTAGTTACAACTTGTAACTACAGATAAGCGTATACTAGTATACTTTCATTTCCGCATAATATTTATGAATCATGATACACATCGTTAAATTTAACCATTTCACGAACACCATTTTGGGTATAGATATTTTTTCATTTCACAAGTCCACGTTTCCTATTTTGAATGATAGAATAATTTGCATAAACATACTTCTTTTTTTCAGATAAATGATGCCACATTTGAGAGACGAGGTGCAACTTTGGGATGTGTACGATTTACTGGAAGTCACACATTCGACAAGATTGCAGAAAAGTTGGATGATATTCGGAGAGACTTTTCATTGTGTGAGAGCAAGATTGTTGCCACCGTTACTGATAACGGGTCGAACTTCGTGAAAGCATTCAAAGAATACGACATTACTGTTCCGGAGACAAAGGAATATCTCATGAACTTCAAGAAGATGGAGAAGACGACTTGATTGGAGAACAGGATCCAAACGAAGAGGGATTCGAATTACGGACGATTGTTCGAACACAATTGTTCGAACACAGGACACAGGACTGTATGAATCCCTCGTTGCCGGACGATTGTTCGAAAACCAGTTGTTCGAAGCAACAATTATTCGAAGTTATAATTGTTCGAATGAACAACCAACTAAATAAAATCTTAGTTGCCAAGACGCAAATACGAAGACGTATAAGTTAGGTTAGGTTAAGCTTTAACGAAAATATCACGACTCAACCTAACCTAACCATTCAATTAACCTAGCTAATAACAGCCTTCGAACTACAAAAAATATTCCGGCCCTCTACTTGGATATGTTTTACTACCCGCACGTAGTGCAACTATAGTTTACCTTGACTTTCATATGCTTCTATCCTGTTTTATTAATAAAGATTTTTAACTTTGAATGACGTATGAATAAAGATTTTTAACTTTTAATGTTTTTTTAATACTTTTTGTTTATCGAACTATGGTTTTCGAACAATTGTGTTCGAACAATTGTGTTCGAACAATTATAACTTCGAATAATTGTTGCTTCGAACAACTGGTTTTCGAACAATCGTCCGGCAACGAGGGATTCATACAGTCCTGTGTAGACATCGATACAGATTCTGAAGAAATCATTCTTTTAACACATTTGAGATGCTGCTCACACACACTCAGTCTAGTGTGCACCACCGATGCAAAATCTGCGCTGAAAGGACCTTATGCAAAAATACAGGGTGTCCCGTAAGTCTGGACCCATAGGGAAAAATAATAAAATTACAAAATAGTCCAAAAATTTATTACATAATCTGTTCAAAGTGTCCGCCGTTGTGTCGCACACATAGTTGAAGACGCAATCTCCACTGCGACAGCACTTTCTGAATCACAGTCGCAGAAATTTCTTGACACGCCTCCACAATGCGTGCTTTAAGGTGGAAAATGTTCTGAAGTTTGACCTCGTACACTTTGGCTTTCAAGTGGCCCCACAAATAAAAATCATAATAAAAAAATAATAATAACATAATAAAAAAATATATTATAAATCCCTATGGGTCCAGACTTACGGGACACCCTGTACACGTACACCATACTGCCATGGGGAAGTATTCAGCCCTTTGGAATTTCTGTGGCAAGCCTAAAACAGCCGAAATAATCCAGGAAACTCTAAAATGTCAGTTGACATTACCATGCGTCACAAGATGGAAGTCCTTGTTCGACAGTTTATCAGTTCTGTTGAAGCATAAAAGTGTCCTAAATGAAACAACTAGGACTGCCAACACTTCGTGAAAATGAGCTTGATTTTCTCCAGGAATACCTAACCGTACTACAACCCATTGCAACAGCACTTGATAGGTTGCAGTCCGACAAAGAATGTTTTTACGGTTGCCTGCTTCCGACATTGTTAGCTGTAGAGAAGAAGCTAGAGCGTTTGAATTCGGAGGCATTGCGTCATTGTCAGCCATTTCTCAATGCAGTCACAGTAGGGTTCACTAAGCGGTTTGAAAAGTTTCTGTGCCTTGATGCGTCGCATGAGTGTAAAGCAGCAATACTGGCATCGTCTTCAAATCCTCTGTTCAAGTTAAAGTGGATGACAATAAAAGGCAAATTTAATACTAACATTGTCAAAAAGAGGGTTCAAGAAATGTTGGTTAATGCTGTTAAGAGCCTCAGCGAGCAGACCCCCAGCAACAACTAAGTGATGCTGCATCTGACGGAAGTGCAAATGATTTCTTCTGTTATGAGTCTGCTTCCACTAATGTCTCTGCAACCCAAGATTCCACTGAGATGGAAGTTTTACAGTATCTGGGTGACGGAAGTCATTCTCTCCAATCTCTGAGGCAGTACCCAGGAATTCTACGGGTCTTCCTGAAGTATAACACACCACTACCATCCTCTGCTCCTGTAGAACGGTTGTTTAGTTTGGCTGGTCACATTCACGCTCCAAAAAGGAATAGATTGTCTGACCAGATGTTTAGCCAGCTGGTATTTTTGAAGGGTAATAGTAATTACTTTTAATTGTTAGTGTAATATTTTCAGTCATTCATGTATCCTACAAAATTAAAACATACTTTCATTAAATAAAGCAATTGTTTTTATTTACATCTATAAAACCCATTAAAATGTCGTTGATTTTACTTATAGTGTGTACAAATTACTAGTATAAACAATAATATATAATACCTACATATTAAATGAATAATTATAAAAATGTACCGGCGATGCATGTATCGGTATCGGTATCGCTTAAGACATCTAGAAAGTATCGGCGTATCGGTATCGCCTAAGACGTTCTTCATGTATCGGTATTGCTTGAGCGATTTTCATGTATCGATGCCCATCACTGACTACGCGTAACCTACCTACCAGCCAAATGTTAATCCGGAAGAATATATATCATTTCATTACTAGGGTCCAAAACAGCTCTAATGTGTTATTGTACAATATCCTGTCTTCAGATACTGTGTACCTCTCACCTATATGGCAGTCTTGGTTCAGACAACTGCTGGTTTACAATACCTTATTTTTGTAATGTAGCAAAGATTATATATGCATATTAAGTTGTGTTATAATAAGTGGCTATTTTATAATAAGTGTTATAAGATGTCTCATGTAATAACAATATACATAAAATTGTCAGATAATTAATCAAACAGTATGCTAGTATGTTAGGTTAAGTGGCTATGTTCGCCTTATTTTTGTATTAAGTTCAGTGTATACGTAAGATTGTATTTGTATGTTAGGTTAAGTGGCTATGGATTGTGAATGATCCACAATAAAGTTGTTTTGTTGTGTTTGTTTGTATCACTGGGAAACTAGTGGAGTCGTGGATACCTGAAGAGAGAAAAATTCTTTAAAAAGAAATGAAATACTTTAAACATACAGAATTTATACTAACTGATTGCATACAGTATTCTAAAATGACTTCGTTTAGACATCAAAATGTGTTCAGATTTTAGTTTTATATTTATAGGTATTTTTAATTCGATCAATTAAAAGACTGTGTGTACATTTTTTTCGTTTATTTACCCAAGCCGAGTTAACTTCCAAATGAAACTGTGATAGCGTGGGGTCAGGGCCGGATTAAGACCTTTAGAGGCCCTAAGCACTTAAAAGATTTTGTGCCCCATATATATGTAATTCAAAATATAAACAAAAATAAACCATAAAATAAAATTTTATTTTTTGAAATGAAAAAACTTACAGTAAGATGGAAAATAATGTTTATTTTTGTATACTTCCACTTCATTTATATTTGAAAAGTTTTCTCCTACTTTTTTTAATTGCAAAGTCTTTGATCAGATCCTCAAAACTAATCTTACGTAACACGGTAACACATCTGCTTCTATACTTAGTAGAGATAAGGCATCCAGCCTGCCTTGTTGCATAGTTGTTCTGTTCGTATTTTTAATATACTTCAACTGAGAAAATGAACGCTCAGCTGAGCAATTTGTGACCATTAATGTTAAAAATATACGAAAGGCAATTTCTACATTTGGGAAGGCACACTCAATATTGTCTTCTGCAATTATTTTATAAAGTTCAGCATGACTGAATCTTGTTTTTACATTTACTATAGCACACGAAAATATTTAATCTATATGTATTTTTAGTATGGCGCTCAAAGATTTGATATAAACAAAATAATAACGCAAAGCGTAAAGTGTGTGATTACAACGAAATATATTTATTCTCTCAAAAGGGTTGTTGTTCACTACAAATTCAAACAATGAAAAAAAATAAATACTATATATGAATATATATAATTCAGTTTTCAACAGCTTATAGGCTATAAGCCGCGATTATAATAGTATAATAAATCCATGGTAAATCCGACAATGGAAAATTTATGTGGTGCCCCCCTTCCCTTGATACCCTAAGCACGGGCTTATTTTGCTTAATGGTTAATCCGGCCCTGGTGTCATGTCCCGAGTAAAAGTGTACGTAGGACAAATTGTTTGTTGTTTTCCGATAGATCCTAAACTTAAAACCTGGGCTTTCCCTATGTACACGCACATCCAAAAATGGGATTGAATTGTCTTGTTCCACTTCTAAAGTAAACTTAATGGAGGGGACTCGATCATTTAACTGAAGGAGGAAGTTATCCAGGTCACGATTCATGGGCCAGATACACAAAATATCGTCGACGTACCGCAACCAAGGGATGCCAACCCCCAGGATTCTCGGAATGTAAGTAATTTCGAAAAACTCCATATAAATATTGGAGAGGAGGGGCGATAAGGGGTTGCCCATGGCCATCCCAAACACTTGTTGATAATACTCGTTATGAAAGTGAATTTACAGTCTTTGATGCAAAGCTTAATAAGTTCCAAAACAGTGTGTGAAGATAGTGGCAGGTCATACTTATGTAATTCTTGGGAGAGAAAGTCAAGCATATCATCAATCGGCACTTTTGTAAACAATGAACAAACGTCAAAACTGATCAATCTATCGTTAGTTTCAGTACGTGCATTATTCAATTTTTCAGTAAGATCCATGGAATTTTTTACATGTGAATCAGAGATAGTTCCGAGAATGGGGGACAAGACTTTGACAAGCCATTTGGAGAGTTAATAAATAATAGAGCCCACCGAGCTAATAATAGGGCGCATAGGGTTGCCAGGTTTGTGGGTTTTAATAAGACCGTAAAGGTAGGGCAGAGAAGGTGAAGTGGACATGAAAAGCGGAATTAAGTCCTTATGATCTTTGAGAATGCGTTTCAAGCCACTATTAAATGATTTGATGACGTCTCATGTCCACTTCACCTTCTCTGCTCTACCTTTACGGTCTTATTAAAACCCACAAACCTGGCAACCCTATGCGCCCTATTATTAGCTCGGTGGGCTCTATTACTTATAATATAAACTCTCCAAATGGCTTGTCAAAGTCTTGTCCCCCATTCTCGGAACTGGTGCGAAGGCAATTCGTCCCCGGACAATTCGTCGCCGGACAATTAGTCCCTAGGACAATTCGTCCCCGGACAGTACGTCGCCTACAAAATTAATTTTTAAGTTTTAAATTGTAATATGACCTTAAGTACTCGTCGCCTTCAAAATAAAAGTAAGAGACACTCGGCAACATTTTCTTCATAAAACCTTCATAAATTAAAAATTATTATTTAAGTTAGGCTTTAAAACAAGTAAAAACCTTCTAATATTTACTATTTTTAAAAAATCATGCTTAAAATACAGTTTAATGGCTACAAAAAATATAAAATAAAAGCATAAAATGGATTTAAAAATGACACTCGGCAACCTTTTTCTTCATGAAATGAAATTATAAATTGTAAATGACACTCGGTAACTTTTTTCTTAAACGTAGGTTATTTTAGGTTTACCTTTAATTTTCAAGTGGCATTTATTTTTAAGACGTCAACCCATCAGCATGGCTAGTTGTACGGTTATTAGTTCGGAGAAAGGAAAAAACAAACTTGTGGATAAAGAGAACTATATTTACACGAGAAACAAGCAAAATGCTGATGGATCTGTGATCTATTGGAGGTGTGAAAATCGTGCATGCAAAGGTAGACTACATACCGACGCTGAATATAATGAATTGAAGTTGATTGGTAACCATAGTCACGCAACGACAGCTGCCCAAGTAACTGCTAGAGTCGCCATTTCATCTATTCAAAAAGAGTCCATTTCAACTCAAAATCCCCCTCGTTCAATTATAGCTAATGAATTAGGAAATTTAAATGATTGTGCAATTTCTGAAATTCCTAAGCTTTCACATGTTAACCGTAATATTAGGCGATGGAGGCAAACTAAGACTAACCATCCTTCCATTCCAATTTCAAACGTTGGATTTTCTGTTCCAGTAGAATATTCCTACTTGGAGAATGGAGCTAAATTTTTGCAATATGACAGTGGCCCGGAAGATTCAAAACGAATTGTACTTTTCGCGAGCGATGAAGCCCTTGATCAATTGAAATTGTACAAGAATTGGGCTGGCGATGGAACATTTAAGTGTTGCCCTAGTATATTTTTCAATTATATGTCATACACATACAAATCGGTAGCTTTAATGCCCCAAGATTATTCGCACTGCTCTCAGACAAAAGCCAAGATTCCTATATTCGCCTTTTTGAAAATGTAAAAGAATTGTTAGAGGATGATGGCCCGGAAAATATTATTTTAGATTTCGAAAAAGCTGCCCACAATGGATTTTTAGAAGCATTTCCAGACACAAATTTGTCTTGTTGTTTGTTTCATTTAGGTCAAAATGTTTATAAGCATGTCGTTCAAGAAGGCTTCAAATCGAGATACCACGAAGACGACGCATTTAGTCTAAAAATCCGCTGTTTTGTTGCCCTTGCTTTTTTGCCAATGGGTGACGTAGTTGATGGATTTGAAGATCTTGTCGACGATGATGATATTCCCCAGTCTTTAGTCACTTATTTCGAGAATAATTATATTGGACCCACAAGAGGAAGAGGTGCTAGAAGGCGTCGTCTCGAGCCCCCATACCCAATAAGAAGTTGGAATGTACATTCGCGATGCATGGCAGAAGAACCCCGTACCATAAACGGCTTAGAAGCTTTTCACAGTGCCCTGAATCGTGCGGTGAGCGCAATCCACCCCAATATATGGACTCTTACAGACGTGCTACGACGCGAAGAAGGTTTAGCGAGAAGCAAAATGCAGAAATTCCTTCAGGGAAGTCGCTTTTAAGAAGAAAAAATACAGAGATCTAGATAGTCGTATACTAAAATTAATAGAAAAGTATGACTCGGTAAATAAGCTTCAGTTCTTAAAAGGGGTTGCCCATAATCTCAAATTTTAAATGCCTTTTATGCTTTCACTTTATCTGTTTTTTAATGTTTGTTACTATTAAAATGTATTGTATGTAACTGTATGTAATAGTAAATATTAGAAGTTTTTTTTACGTTTTCTAAAACCTAACTTAGATAATAAATTTTATTTGTACGCGGCGAACTGTCTGGGGACGAATTGTCCGGGGACGAATTGTCCGGAGACGAATTGTCCAGGGACGAATTGTCCGGACACCCTCGGAACTATCTCTGATTCACATGTAAAAAAATCCATGGATCTTACTGAAAAATTGAATAATGCACGTACTGAAACTAACGATAGATTGATCAGTTTTGACGTTTGTTCATTGTTTACAAAAGTGCCGATTGATGATATGCTTGACTTTCTCTCCCAAGAATTACATAAGTATGACCTGCCACTACCTTCACACATTGTTTTGGAACTTATTAAGCTTTGCATCAAAGACTGTAAATTCACTTTCAATAACGAGTATTATCAACAAGTGTTTGGGATGGCCATGGGCAACCCCTTATCGCCCCTCCTCTCCAATATTTATATGGAGTTTTTCGAAATTACTTACATTCCGAGAATCCTGGGGTTGGCATCCCTTGGTTGCGGTACGTCGACGATATTTTGTGTATCTGGCCCATGAATCGTGACCTGGATAACTTCCTCCTTCAGTTAAATGATCAAGTCCCCTCCATTAAGTTTACTTTAGAAGTGGAACAAGACAATTCAATCCCATTTTTGGATGTGCGTGTACATAGGGAAAGCCCAGGTTTTAAGTTTAGTATCTATCGGAAACCAACAAACAATTTGTCCTACGTACACTTTTACTCGGGACATGACACCCCACTAAGAAGGCCATTTTTTCATCAATGTTTCTCCGCGCCCTTAGGATCGCCAGTCCGGAATACATCGATGCCGAATTGGAAAAAATCAACGGTATTGGAAGTGATCTGTGTTATCCATCTGCGTTTATGGAATCTTGTCTCAACAAGGCAAAACGAACTTTCTATCGTGTCAATAATAACACTCGTACTTTGTCAAAAAATATTTTAGTACTTCCATTTTTCCCGGGCTTTTTAGGCATTGCTAATGTACTTAAACTTTTGGATATTAATGTAGTATTTTCATATAACAATATTGTGAAAAATATCATAGTAAAAAATAGCCCTACCAATAATTCAGGCATTATCTATAAAATTGGGTGTAAACAATGCGATTCCTTTTACATAGGTCAGACGGGAAAGGATTTGCACACACGTATAAAACAGCATCAATATTCCGTTAGAACATGACAGTTGTCCAGTGCTCTTTTTGTCCATTTGTCAGAGTTATCCCACTGTATTGATTGGAATAATGCTTGTGTTATTTCACTCTAGCAACATTGTTAACAGAAATATTCTTGAGTCTGCCATTATCCAACTTTCAAATAACTTTAACATAAGCAAAGGTCTTTTTCAACTCGATCCTGTTGTTTTGAATTCCTTCAAAACAGATTTAGATAAAAAGGGTAAGACGCTAAATCTTTGGTAAACTTGTATGCCACTTTATTAACTTTTAATCTTCATTTTATTTTATTTTTATATATCGAAACTTGACTATGAAAGGCAAAGTGTTAAAACCCGGGCAGATTTCCAGTATAAAATTTGTATTTTTTATAATTCATTTGATCTTGTGCTAAAAATCGATATTTTTCCTTACAAATCTGTATGCCTCTTTGTTAATCCTTTAATTTTTAATTTTTATTTTTACTTCTCCGTTTATTGCATATATATATATATATATATATGTATATATATGTATATATGTGTGTGTGTGTGTGTGTGTGTGTGTAGATATGTATGTGTATATATATGTATATATGTTTGTGTGTTATTTTTTTTTTTTTTTTCTTTCTGTAACCTATATATAGGCCGTAACCTTTTATGTACTTCAGTGTTCCTGAGGATGTCATTAGACGAAAGCGCTTGAGCACCTTTTTGTGTTTCCTTTCCTTCGTGGTTTTATTCATCATATATATATATATATATATATATATATATATATACAGGGTGGGCCGTAAGTTTCCATACATAGGAAAAATAAACATTTTTTTATGGACAACCATTTTCATTTATATAATATGCTCTACATGGTTGCCATTGTTTTGAAAACACATTTCAATACGTGTTCCCCACTGTTGATGAACACGCATTAGCACAGTTGACGTTATGCTTGTAATGGCGTTGGTGATACGTTCCTTTAGATGATTTATGTCTCGTATCTTTTCCTGATACACCATGGCCTTCAAGTGCCCCCAAAGATAGAAATCAAGGGGGGTGAGATCTGGGGATCTGGGAGGCCACTCCACAGGACCACGCCGACCAATCCAAGCATCCGGAAACTGCTGATCCAAATACCGACGCACGTGAAGACCAAACGTTTAAATTTTCCTGTATGGAAACTTACGGCCCACCCTGTATATATATATATATATATATATATATATATATATATATATATATATACACTATATATATATATATATATATACACACCCATATATATGATACACATAGACCGTGCATGGAACAAGAAACTCTTCTGGGATAATTAAATCCACTATAGTCCGAATAAGTAATAGTAAATGACAAATACCGTAGTTTTTCTTTTTCATGATGCTAGCCCGACATGGGAAACGGGTCACTCGCAGAGAGGTCCCATAAATATAGCTTCCCTCACCTGCTATCTGCAAAGCAGACACGATCCAGCTTTGGGACAAGGATGTAGGGTTTAAAGCAGCCTAGCCCTGCTACATTTGGAACTTCAATATAAGCAAAAGACTCGCTGCCTTCACGTCAGATTGAATACATCAAAGAAAAAGGGGTAACTATTATATTTTTAGCCAAAAACCAAAACTTAACCTCAACTGGCAGAATTGAGCGTCCACTTTTCAAGGCACATAACATGTTCGTTTCAAGATGGGAATGAACTCAAAAAACCTCAGGGGACCATTCTATGATACACACAGACCGTGCATGGAACAAGGAACTCTTCTGGGATAATTGAATACACTATAATCCGAATAAATAATGGTAAATGACAAATACCATAGTTTTTCTTTTTCATGATGCTAGCACGACATGGGCAACGGGTCACTCGCAAAGAGGTCCCATAAAAATAGCTCCCCTCACCAGCTATCTGCAAAGCAGACAGGATCCAGCTTTGCAGATAGCTGGTGAGGGGAGCTATATTTATGGGACCTCTTTGCGAGTGACCCGTTGCCCATGTCTGGCTAGCATCATAAAAAAGAAAAACTATGGTATTTGTCATTTATCATTATTTATTCGGATTATAGTGGATTTAATTATCCCAGAAGAGTTCCTTGTTCTATGCAGGGTGTGTGTGTATCATAAAAAACCTCAGGGGACCATTCTGAGTTCATTCCCATATATACATATACGAAGCTTGTGTAGAAGAACGTTCCGCACAAGAGGAGGGAGAACGAACAAATGAAAAATGAGGTACCACCCTGGAATCGAACCCGGGATCATCCGATTGCCGGTCAGATATACTACCCACTACACCATGGACCTCGATCAATCAGAAGTCGTAATTCTCCTACATACGAGCAGAAACCAATGCCCTGAGGGGGCACTTTCGCATGCCGTACATACAAAGCTGGGCACTTGCGGTATTTTTTGCGGTACTACCGCACTACCAAACCGGTACCGCATAACGCAGTACCGCAAAGGATCGCTGAAAGTACAGCAGTACCGCTACCGCATTCAAATTTCCCGCGGTACCGACAAACACGACTTTTCAAAAAATTAACACTTTTTTTGAAGTAAACCTTATTACAGGAGTACAGTAAGACGAATGCTGCGTGTGTTGCATCAGCCTAACTCTAGACACGTTAAGTTTTCGTTCAGAACATGTTACGTTGCCATCCTATCACAACGCCTCAGTGCAGTGCTTGCTTTTGAGCCGGTTGCACGTGTGTTACATTTCTGTGACAAAGATCGATTTTTAGCCATTATGGCAGAAAGTTCAGGTGCGAAATCGCCGATATGCAATTTCTGAAAATATGTGCTATTACTTGTTGTTCTTGTGTGCAGTACCGCAGTACCGCGGAACGCACCAGGGGGACCTGAAAAAGTACCGCAGTACCGCGTAACGCACCCCCAAATTTTGGTACCGCGCCCACCACTGCGTACATATATACATTTTAACTGCAAACAACACAGTATAATTAATGTAAAGAACGACGCTTGTGTAGAAGAGCGTTCCGCACAAGATCAGGAGAGAGAACGAACAAATGAAAAGTGAGGTACCACGCGGGAATCGAACCCGGGATCATCCGATTGCCGGTCAGGTATGCTATCCACCACACCATGGACTTCGATCAATCAGAAGTCGTAACGCTTTTCTACACAAGCGTCGTACTTTACATTAATTATACTTTGTTGTTTGCAGTTAAAATGCATATATGTACTGCATGCAAAGGTGCCCCCTCAGGGCATTGGTTTCTGCTCGTATGTAGTAGAATTACGACTTCTGATTGATCGAGGTCCATGGGGTAGTGGATAGCATATCTGATCGGCAATCGGATGATCCCGGGTTCGATTCCAGGGTGGTACCTCATTTTTCATTTGTTCGTTCTCCCTCCTCTTGTGCGGAACGCTCTTCTACACAAGCGTCGTTCTTTACATTAATTATAGTGTGTGTTGTTTGCAGTTAAAATGTACATATATACACATACATACATATACATATTAAGGTGTCACTTATTTTTCATATATATATATATATATATGAAAAGAAGGATCAACACAACGAGCAGTAAACTCCAAAAACATATTACAAGTCACTCGTCCGAAGGTACGTGTTTGGGGTACAAACGACTGTACTAACATACAGAGGGTTAACAAAATTGGTTAGATAACTTCTCTTTTACTATTTTTTAGTTGATAGCGAAAGTCAATAAATAATATCAGGTTTATTGAATCAATATATTTATAATCTTTTTGCTTTTCACTTTCAATTATGTGAAGGTAACACACGTTTTATCATTATTTTGATGAGCTATGCAAATCGTTCTCAAGAAAAATCATCGTGGTGTTAGTTACTTGTGTCAACTTTTTGTACAAACACTCGTATGTTACATTTATTTTTTTGGCATTTGTTTACATACTTACTCCACTGAACGAAGAAAAGACAAAAAAAGATCTACATTTTGTTGAAACTTGCCAACAAATGGTAAATGCTTTCTGAATGTAACCCTCAAACAGAGAGAACAATTCAAAGTGAAAGACAGACTAAGAAGAAAAATGGTGGAGAATTTAAAGCACAACACAACTTAGCCCTTGAATATTTACCAAGACTATATCTATGTTTTCTGTTAATTATGCTTTCTATCCTTTGAGTAGTCCAAATTCAATTTCCTTTAGTGTCACATGTTTTGTGTTCCTATGGTTCCCCAAGAAAGAACCATTTCGTTACCTGTTCCGGTAGTTTCTTGCTTGGCCATGGTTCAGCTCAGAGATCTCAGCTGTGTCAACTGTATGTGCTGAGTGAGGTTTAGTAGCCATATTGTGTCTGTAGCAAGAAGACTTGCTCCTTGGTTTGTATTCATAGGTTTCTTATCATTTTTTCCTATTGTCCCTCGAGATTGTTTGGAGGTGGTGATAGTAGTATTTCCGGTAAATGTAGAGAAAACCCGAGGTATCGATTTTTTAATAAGAATTGATATTTTTTGAGGTAATTTTGCTCCTGAATCCAGTGGTGATATTCAATTCTTGGGGAAATGGCTAGTTTTCGAGATACAGGCCATTTCTACCCTAACAATCTGGATCACACGAAAGTGGGCAGGGCTTTGAAGAAGAGTGAAATTGAAGGGTAAACACACCAAAAAAACAAACAGTAATAAGCACACTAAAACTAACCTAACTTCTGAACTGTTTGAACGAGAGAGATTGCAGCCATCACACGCCATGGTAAACAAAGCAACAATTGATGTGCATCCGGCTAATCATCAAGAAACAAATGCACTGATTGGCTGCAGAATGCAGGAGTTTTTCATGGATGTAAAATTAAAAATTGAGTGACCAAAACTAGCCATTTCTCCAAAACACGAATATCACTACTGGATTCAGGAGCAAAACTACCTCTAGAAATACCACCACTTATTAAAAAATGGTTACCCTGGAGTTTTCTCTACATTAGCCGCATTTCCTACCATACTTGCAGCCCTCCTTCCTTGCAGAGTACAGTAAAATCTCTCAATAACGACACTCCACCATAACGAAACTTCTCTTTACCAAACACCTTTGGCATTTTTAAAAACCTCCCTTTATTGAAAACACGGTAGGTAGGTAGGTAGTGGCACTTACCAAATAATTTACTGCTAGATTTTCACTATTAATTAGCTTTCATATGGACTTGCAATGACACACACGTTACAATACACAGGGCACGACATATATTATGGGTATTATGTCTACTTCACTCAGATCTGTTCTTGTTATATTTTTGCACCTGGTACAATATTTTCTCTCTTTATTCTATTTAGGCCATAATCATTTGAGACGTTGACATTCACAATTATCCCTTTTTCTTTCATTCCACACCACAATATCTGGTTTAACTGCTCCAACTTCTATGTATGAGGGTTGTTTAAAAAGTTTCAGGACTGAGCCAGCCAAATGACAAGTGCTGCACATAGGAAGCTCTGCCCATACCCAGTAATAGACTAGACCTCTATGCATGTTTGAACATGTTTGGGTTTGGCTCACTTGCGTCAGTCTCACTACAGCAGCATTCGAGTGCAAGTGTGTAAACTGTACCCATCATGGATCTCAAACTGGAGTGGAGAGTTGGTATCAAATCTTGCATATGATTGTGCAAAACAGCAATGGAGACTATTGATATAATACAAACAGCTTCCAAGGATGCTGCCCTATCACATTCAAGGGTTTTTGAATAGAACAAGACATAGTTAGAGCTCACAATGGAAATACACAGTTTTTAACTAAAGAAGGCAAAAGTTCAACCAAGTGCCAAGAAGGTCATGCACCTTGTCTTTTTTTATAAAAATGGAGTTGCTATGACCACTGTGTGGCAAAAGGACAAACTGTGGCTGGAGCCTATTATGCACAGATGAAGCAAAATATCGGGCACTGTTCAGAAATTTCAGAGGGAAAATGAGAACAAAAACCTTAACATTAATTTACTATTACAAGTAGTTAAACTACTTCAGGTGGATTTCCGTCTTCCAATGAGATTAGAGCTGTTGGCCTTGGATCCTCAACGAGATCTCGCTTTACCAAAGCGTAAAGTGACGCTCGATTTCCCGCTTGGTGACCTCCAACCTCACTTCCCCGTCAAGTCAAAACCATTCATAAGACTGCCGGATAATTGTATCGTTTAAATTCCTTTTGAAGATATCATCAAGAGTTGTAATATAAATATTAATTTGACGTAATTTCGTCTTAATTGGCGATCACTCAAGTTTTAAATTAACACTGGGGTTGATTATACTTGAACGATCAAAATTTTCACTCACTGATGACAAATGCAAATTTTAACAATCTTAAATATAAACTAGACACAATAGCCATAGTTATAACAATATTTACAGAGATCCTACAAACTTTATATTTACATAGACCGCGAACAGGAATAATAAAATTAGTCTGAACTAATTGGTCACCCTTAAGAAATTCACAAATTGACGCGCCTTTTCAATCGTTCTCGTTTTCAATCATTCTCGCAGGAGCTCCTCCGTTAGCCTTGATCTTAGTCGACTCTTTGGGCGGCAAGGAAGCTTTTCAAAGCTTCATAATATGGTTGATCGCACCGGTCTTAAGTTTAGAGTGAAGAAAGATGGACGGTAGCCGGTGGGCGATGAGAAATTTTTATGGCCTCCTCTTGCCGTTTCTGAGAATGAGTCAAAAAACTATCTGCCTCCATTGCGGGGAATCTTAGTTTTTATGGGCGGCATGTTCGTTCGTTTGTTCAATCGCTTCCAATATTATAATGCAAATAATACTAAGCGTGACCAATAGTTTTCAGTGACAATTCAAATCGTTTGTTACGAATTGAATTGTTTGAGAAAATTTTGACAAAAAAACGTGGAAAGGCATTGAACAAACAACACATACCATAAATCAAGTACATAGAAGAGGGTTGAACCCTTTTGAAATGGGTTTTAATCCCCTTATTTGGCGATCACAAACTTTTAAAATGGGCAATCCAATTGCAAATATAGAGTTGAAATTCAAACTCGTACAGGGTTAATGGACTAATTTCTAGAAAGAAATAGGTTTTCTTAATTCTCACGTGAGAATTATGTACAGGCACAAGAGGCCAGAGTATGTGGAGACAGGCTGGATCTTGCATCAGGACAATGCACCAGCCCACTGGTTGCAAGTTGCACAGTAGGCTCTTCACAACCTATGTGTAGAGGTGATGAGCTACCTTCCTTATTCACCAGATATAGCTCCATGCAACTTTATTCCCAGAAGTAATAAAACAACTCTGTGAGAGTCATTTTATGTCTGATGATGAACTTCATAAAGTGATGGGTCTGCTTAATTTGATGTCAAACAAAGGCTTCTCCAAGGTGATCAAAAAGTGGATTAAACACTGGGACTGTTGTACTCAGGAGGAAGGAACCTGCTTTGAAGGACACCAGAAGTAGGTTGGTTGACCAGGCCACTCATATTTTCATCACTGTAGGCACAGTCCTGAAACTTCCCAAACAACCCTCGTGGATACTAATTGGGATTACTCTATCATAAAAGATGACTGAGTGTCAAATGGCTGTCAGTCAGTTAGGGTGCTGCTCAGCAGTGCTGAAACTCCTCTTAGTCATGAGTTTGAGCCCCCAGTACTACCCAGGGTTAGGCAGTTCTCTTTTCTGTATCTTACAGCAGTGTCACAGGAAAAATGGTTTACCTAATTCTAAAGGTGATCTAGTGATTGTGCAAACTAAATTCCTGAGTAAATAATGATTTCCAAAAGTAAACTGCACTATTATATTCACCAATTAACAAAGTCATCAACAAAATTTAGTGATGTAATTACCAGGGTTGTAGGTGTTGAAAGTAATCTAAAATTACAAAGTTTATTTAACAAAAGGTCTATTTAGGCTCCAAAAAATTGTTTCCAATTTAAGCAAAAGGCCTGCTATGTACATAAAACTTTTGAGCTGACAATCATTACTTTAAAAAATACTCAAATGAATTCAATAAATAAATAAATTAATAACCAAGTCACGAATCAAAAGCAAATACACATACAGTATATACAACAAAATAATCAAAACTTCATTTAACTGAATATTAGAAGCCATTATAAATAACCATTGTGGTAAATGATAAAAAAAATAAGAAATTAAAGTACATAATAATTAACAATAATAAAGAGTAACCATAATAACTTCACAATAAAAAAAAAAGCAAAAGAACTGTTCAGTAAAAAAAAAAGGGGGAAAATGAACTCTTCATGTTACTAAAGCCAAGAGTGAATTCTTTACAATACAAAAGCTAAGTATGAATTGTTATCAGTACAAAAGCTAAATTCCAACTCTTTAACGCAAAAGCTAACCACCAACTGTTATCAGTACTAAAGCTAAAAGCTAACTCCCCATCTATTCAAAATTTACGCAGTTTTAGACTTGCTACTTATTTAAATTCCACACATCTTTCATTCATTTCTGTAATTTACAAAATATCAATATTCAAGAATTTATCTTGTAATAAACAAATTACGATATTTCCAAACAAAGTTACAAATAATTTCACACTTAATCTTTTCAAAATATTTACTTATCAAGTTTTCTTACTTCTTTTTACAATAATATATTCTACACTTACAATTCCTGGGTTAACTCTATGAATACTGCTGCACCCTATTTCAACTCTGACTCTGCCCCAAAACAGAGTTCCAAATCTTTTTTCACATAGCCCTATTACAGCTATGATCATGATGATCCCTACCTCAACCACTCCAGTGATCCTTCCTATTTATATAGTGCTTCTCTAGCCCTTGTGCATACCTTCCTGCCCTTTCATGCTGTTGCCATGTGTACTTATTTTCTCTCTGTGCAAATATTACACAGTTACCTCTCATCTTTTTAGCAATTTTTGAAGCTGACATCTTCACAGCTTCCACTGCATCTTGCATGAACTCTTCTCCAAAATCCTTTACCAATTTAATGATGGAGTTTTAGTGGGACAGTTTTGTTTCATGATGCTCTTTAAAAAATGCTAATGCTGTGTTTGTGGTATTTTAAATATTGGCCTATACTAACAGTGGCAGAGTAGTGCAACTTGTTGAGTTCTGAGAGGCTGAGTCCTCTGACACTACAGGACACACATATCCTTGGCAGACATTGGTTCCTATAAGTTTGTATCACAATCTGCAAGTTTAAGATTATCCATGAAAAGGAGATAGTTCATTATTTTGTCTGGTTTTCTTCATCTTAATGTTTCTAGGTTATATCCTTTATAACTATTTTTTAGGAGTTTGCTTAATGAGTCTAAGGTGACACAGAAAAGCAAGGGTGACAAGTTGTGTCGCTGGAGTATGTCCCTTTGAAATATTAATTTTCCTTTTCTCATGACTCAGGGAGATCGTTGTTTTCCAGGTATTTGGTGTTCTAATATTATCATCATTTTTGGGATGAACTTTATAGACTCAAGTATTGGTGTATCCATGAATATGGTACACTATTAAATGCTTTCTGATAGTCAATCGAGACCACTATCAGGTTCCTGCCCCATCTTTTTGCAATCTTCCAAGATGGCACTATTGACTAGTAGTTGATATTTAGTTCAAAGATGCTTTCTTTTGCAGACTTTTTGCTCTTTATGTAGGTATCAGAATGGGGTTTCCTGTTCTCATCCATTCTGGGGCCCCATGCAAAGAAATCCAAGGGTGTTAGGTCAGGAGATCAAGCCACCCAGGGCCTGTTGCCTCCATGTCCAATCCACTGATTGGGAAATTGTTCATTTAGGTACTCCCAAACAATGTTTGCATAATGACAAGGTGCCCATCTTGTTGAAAGATGACAGTGTTTAAAATGCCATTTGAATGAAGCTGGAACATTTACGTGCTTGTATCATAACAGCAATTACAAAAATAACCCTCATCATGCTCCAAAATGTGTTCTGCAATGCTACTGACAGATTTGAACTCTGTAGAGATACTGATGGTGCTCATGTAGAATCATATGCTTAAGTATTCATTAAATATATGCCTTCTATTATATTGTTATTGAAATTTACTCTTTTTGCTACATTTTCACTGAAATAGATAGGGACTTTATAAACACCCCGTACTTATTAGTGGAGCAATCTATTTAAGTCAAACATTTGGGAGTTGGTCTATTCCTGAACTTCTGAAGTTGGTAAAACTTGCCAGGTTTGATTTAGGTTTAACCTCCATTATGGTGATGTTTTCCAGGTGTTGTTGCTATTGACCTGTCTCACCACCTCTATCCAATCAGCCTCAGTGTTGTGTTGTACTGGATTTCAGAAAAGTTGCCTCCGGTAGTTATTCAGTGCATTTTGGTCTGGTGGTTGCTCAACTTGTATTGTTTCTTGTATTAGATTTTTATAAAGAACACTTGGGTTCTTTGTAAACTGATTTTGTTCTTTAGCTTTTTGTCTCTGTTCTTTATTTGTTGAGCTAATGCTTTAATTTGTGCCTGGTGTTCATGGCATTTTTGTTGCATCTGCTCATGATTACTCATATTATACTTCCACTTAATCTTCCTAACCCTTGCTGCTAGGTTTCTGATTGATGGGTTTCTTAATTATGCTTCCCTTTGTGAGACTTCCCTTCTCAGCTGCAATATTCCTACTTGCTTTTTCTTCTTCTATTTGGCCACTCCCTGGGTCTCCAAAGTCTGTAGCTGGGTATCATCTTGGATGTATAATCCAACTGCATAGTTTACAACTTTCATTTCAGAAATTTGAGCATCTCTGGAATTAATTTTGGCAGTACTATATTAACTTTCTTCATTAGTTGTTTAAACTGGTTATTAGTGTTTAACTTTATCAATTTGGTCTATCTCCAAACTCCAATTCACACTTCCTCTATCCTGTTCGCAAAGCCCTCTTCCATTTGCATCTGCTCCAATCAACTTGCTCTTCTGCAGGTGGTGGGTTTCTTGATTATGATGATGGTGAGGATGGTGGTGATGGTGGAAGTGGGCTCCCTGCTTGAGCTGATGGTGGGTTTGGTTGTATGCTGTCTCAAGAGCATGCTCTTCCTGGTATAAGACAGGATTCATATGAGGACATGGGTCATCTTGGATCAGCTGTTGAATTCTTATCTTCATATGTTGCATTTTGTTATTACCAAGTGGCTTCAACTCTTTCATCTCCACCCCTCTTTACATTGTTTGCATTTTCATGTTGGGGGAAACTTTAAGCTAGGGTTGCTACTTCTCAGAGAAGTTACCTCCCTCATGGTTACTTTCAGCAAACCATGTGTCAAAGGGACCAAAATGTATGAGGAACACACTCATCCTACCCTTCATTTCTCTTTGTTTTATATATTTTTATCACACCACCACCGTCCAAGTTCCTTCCTGGAGCTGCAAAGGTAATACTCAGGGTGTTTCAAAAATGACTCTTGCATCAGACTTTGCACTGTCCATATTCCCATTACCACTAGTATCAGTAAACACCAAAAAAATATTGAGCTCTTAATATGAAGGGGAAAGGGTGAGGGTGGTTCATGGGATGGGGGTTCTAAAATGATGATTTAGTTATATTTTGATATTATTTAGTATATTTCTTTTGATTGATCGATTTATGGATTGATTTGACTGATTACACTGGTATGCAACATATCTGAGGTTTCAACATGCATAACTGTTTTTTATCAATTCAGGTGTGCTAAATCCAAAAATCCCATCCATTTTTTCTCATGTACAGTTTTCTGGCAAATACCTATCACCCACTTTGTATGAAATGGGAAGGCTCAGAAGAAATACAGCACAAGAAGCAAGCAAAAAAATGACAATTTTTTCCTACTGATCAATCATGACTGATATATTATGTATCAATTAAGTATCATAGATGAATTTACTTTGAAATATCTTTGTATTTCTTATAATTTTGTACTCTTGGAAATTTAGTTGTTTAATACATACTATGAATATATCCGACTTACATTTTGTGAAAAAACCTGATGTGATACATAAAAATGGTTGTGAAATTTGAAATCATCATGGGAAAATTGGACAAGATCATATAATAGAAATAAAACATCTCGTACTTTGGTTTGAAATGCAGACTTGCATTATTAATTAGCCTATTTATTTTGCATTTTTCAGACACTTGAGAGTTAACACTGATTAGTAATCATAATCCCCCCCCCACCCAATGAACCACCCCTTCCCCTTCATATTAAGAGCTTAATATTTTTTAGTGTTTACTGATACTTGTGGTAATGGGAGTATAGGCAGTGCAGGTTGATATGAGAGCAAGTCATTTTTGAAACACCTTAAACTCAACCCTCACTTCATCCAGTGTGAACTCTTAAATGCTTAAATGCTCTTGAAGATGACTTTTTGTGCTGTAATGTAAGAACAAATATCACATTTAAGAGGTTTTTCTCCAGTGTGAGTGGTTAGGTGATTTTGAAGATTACCTTTATTTACTGGTGTAAGAAAAAGTATCACATTTAAAAAGTATTTCTCTTTTGGTTTATACTCTTTTTGAAATGCATTTTACAGCTGTTAGTGGGGCTTCCACCCAAAGCCAAACACTCCAAGTATTCCTGAACTTGGCCTAGCATTCATTTGAGGATGGTAACTGTTTCCTTTAATGCCCCTATTTGGATCTGTATGGCTTGGGGGCTGTCCTGGGATTGATTTCAGTTATGATGTTAAGTTCTTCATTATACCTGTAGTGCCAACTATGATGGGGAGAATGGCAGCGTCTTTCAATTCTCAGTTTCTCTTCATATCATATAGAAGCGCCTGATATTTAGTAATTTTTTTCCTTTACACTCTGTTGAGGCCATAGTCATTTGGGATACTGACCTCTATCAGTAAGACAACCTTTTTCCCTCTTGTCCCACACTACCATGTCCAGTTTTACTGCCGAGTTATATATGAAAGTGGCAGTTAGTATTATTGTATCATAATAGATACTAGTAATCAGACATGGGGCTGAGGCCTGGCCTCAGGCATATTTTGCAGGCCTTGGTCTTGGACCTCAAAAGTGGCTTGGCCTTGAGGCCAGCCAAAAAGTGGAAAGGACTTGTGACTTTTGTGAGGCCTTAGGGAATCCTGATTTGTTTTGTTTCATAATTTTCAACCCCTGGTAGCATTGGGGTGAAGATTCTTCAAGTGAGGACCATGGCCTGACAGGTGACCATATATGGCAGGATACTTTGATAAATATTATTCAGACAGGTGACTAGTTAGGTGGCAGTCTTTGATAAATACTATTCAGTTAGGTGACCAACAGATTAGTGACAGGTCACTGTGACATAGGTACATAAATATTATATATGTCATGGAATATAAATATTATTCAGTCAGTCAGCAAGCAGTAGACCAACTGACTTAATGTAGCAAAACTAGTGTGGGAAAGCAATCTATCAGTTGGTCATCGGTTGAACTGAGCTCATATAATGTGTTTGTGTTATTTGTGTGTATAAACTATTGTACTGTATCTACTTCTATAACAAAAAATAGGACAAACTAGAGAAGAATACCACCTGGCATACTGATAACTAGCTACTAGCATTGCTAATTTTGCTTTTTGCCCATCGTAAATTCTAACATAAAAATTCTAAATAATATGATTTGAAATGTATATATAATATCAGATGCAAATACTAATTTTGCTAATATTAACATTATAACCAAGATGTAAATTGTTATATTATTTGCAAATGATTTTTTCAGTCTTTTTCATTTACTTTAATAATATAAAGTATTATACATATAACTTTAAAAAAGTCTGATAATGGATAATATCAGGTGCAAATATACTCTTGAATCAAATTACATATACAGCATATTGAAATATCAGGTGCAAATATATTATTGGCTATTATTAAAAGTCAACCATGAAGTGTAGAAATTCCAGTGTTGTCCCATTTTACAGAGAATCTCTAAGTTTTTTCTGATACCACGTTTTGACAAGTTTTTTAGAAATTCCAGTGTGTCCGAACATTATCTGTACAATTTCATCTTTTAATAAAATTCTTGATAACACACGTAAAATTCTTAAACAAGATTATTTAGAATCTGTATTTTCAAAAGTTTCTTTTATTAAAGTAACGTTGTTACAAACATTCGATATGTGCACCATCAGTGATTCGCAAAACATCCAATCAATAATCCAAATGTTGCCATGTACGCTGCAGCATATCCACATCAATTCGCTCAATATCAGCTGTGATTCTTGCTTTTAAATCATCAATGTCTGTCACCCGCGTACAAAAAAGAAAAAACTTGTCAAAACTTGTTATCTGAAAAAACTTAATGAGTTTCTCTGTAAAATGGGACAACACTGGAATTTCTACACTTCATGGTTGACTTTTAATAACAGCCAAAAATTGTACAGATAATTCTCGGACACCCTGTGTATATATATATATATATATATATATATATATATATATATATATATATATATATATATATATATAGTAATGGCATGATATAAACTTCATACCTATAGGCCTACTGTACATCCAAAAAATCTTTCACATACAGTACAAGCTATAATTACATTAATGATTCTTGGTACACTTTAAGACCACAATTTCTTATTGTCAATATACATAAAAATATAAAACTTAAAAAAAAACAAGGTATCTCCAAATGTAGCTCTATTTGCAATGCTCGCTAGTCTCTAATAAATGTAGCCATTCAGAAATTATACAATCAATACTCAGTGTGTTGGTACAATCTTGAAATATTTTGCTAGATCATCTTCACATCATAACTTCCCATATTATCATAAATACTTGAAATATTGTGGGTATATTAAAATGAGAAATAAGAACTGCATGAAATGAGAAACCATTCCAATGATCCTTCTTTATCAATGTAGTCCTTCTGGAGTTGTTGATAGTATTTTCCAGCCCTTTGGTGTTGCTCCCATTCTTCTGCACATTTGGCTTGTTGTTCTAGGTCAATTTTTTTCCCCGACTTTTCTTAGCAATCAACATAGCTCGTACTTTTTCAGTTTCTACTGCTTTTGTCATACTATTCGCTCCAAAGTGCTGGGTCAGTTTGGTTATTGAAGTTTGTTGAGTTACTCTTATGGTGTGGTGTTCATGAACCAGAACTATTGCAGGGTTAGAAGAGCTCCTCAGATACTGTCCAATGCTGATGGTTAATGATCAATGCAGCTGGTTAACCTCAGTCAATCCCATTCCTCCCATTTCCCTTGGTAGGTATAATCTGGGAAGACACAGGTTCCACTATGTTATTCTATTTAGGGTGAGGATTTTCCTGGTCTTGACATCTAGTTTGTTCAGTTCTGATTGCGGCCAGTCTATTAACTTTGTTGCTGTTTCATGTGTTGGTCTCTCTTCACATGGAGGTCAAGCTGGTGGCCCCTCCTCTAAGCAAGGATGGTGAGTTGATTTATAGCCATTATTTTGTTCTTTGATGTAAGTTGGGTCTTGCAGATCTTTTTCAGTCTTCACACATACTCTCTACTGATTTTCTCTCATATTTGCTGATGTTCTATATTACCACTTTCTTCTATTCCAAGGTCCTCTTCCAAGTCCTTAATCTCAGTATCTCTTCCTAGATTGATATTATGGGTTTGTATTTTCTTACCTCCCCTAAGTGTACATTTAGCACACTTATCCAATCCAAACTTCATTTTTATGTCACTGGAGTAAGTATGGATAATCTGTAATAAATATTCTAGGTTTTGATCAGAGCCTGCATACAGCTTCAAATCATCCATAAATAGTGGATGGTTCAGAACAGTCTGGATTTCTTCACCTAGTTTGACTGAAGTTGTAACCCTTGTTGCTATTGCTTAGTTTGTTTACAGGGTTCAGGATGAGACAGAATAGCAAGGGTGACAGGCTGTCTCCCTGGAATATACCCCTCAATCTTGACATGAGGGCTGGATATTTTTCCATTTTCATGGGTGAGATTGATGTTTGGTCTCCATTTTGTAATGTGATTTGTCAAAGTTCTAATAATGGTAGGATGGATTTCATACAGCTTAAGACATTCCAAAATCCAGGTGTGGGACACTATCAAATGCTTTTTGATAGTCTACCCATGCCATACTTAGGTTTCTGCCTCTTTTCTTACAGTCTTCAAGGATAGTTTTGTTAATGTGTGAACTTTTAAATGCACTTGAAGATTACTTTTCTGTGCTGTAGTGTAAGAACAAATATCACATTTAAAAGGTTTTTCTCCAGTGTGAACTCTTAAATGTCTTTGAAGACTATTTTTGCGTGCTGAAGTGTAAGAACAAGTATCACATTTAAAAGGTTTCTCTCCAGTGTGAACTCTTAAATGCCTTTGAAGACTACTTTTCTGTGCTGTAGTGTAAGAACAAATATCACATTTAAAGTGATGGTCTGTCTTTCTTCTCTTTTCTCCAGTGTGAACTCTTAAATGCTCTTGAAGATAACTTTTGCATGCTGTAGTGTAAGAACAAATATCACATTTAAAAGGTTTTTCTCCAGTGTGAACTTTTAAATGCCTTTTGAAACTACTTGTGTGTGCTGTAGTGTAAGAACAAATATCACATTTAAAAGGTTTTTCTCCAGTGTGAACTCTTAAATGCTCTTGAAGATTAATTTTCTGTGCTGTAGTGTAAGAACAAATATCACATTTAAAAGGTTTTTCTCCAGTGTGAACTCTTAAATGTGTTTGAAGACTATTTTTGCGTGCTGAAGTGTAAGAACAAATATCACATTTATAAGGTTTTTCTCCAGTGTGAACTCTTAAATGCTCTTGAAGATTAATTTTCTGTGCTGTAGTGTAAGAACAAGTATCACATTTAAAAGGTTTTTCTCCAGTGTGAACTTTTAAATGCCTTTTGAAACTACTTTTGTGTGCTGTAGTGTAAGAACAAATATCACATTTAAAAGGTTTTTCTCCAGTGTGAACTCTTAAATGCATTTGTAGATTTACTTTGAATTTTGTCTGATATGGACAAACAGAACACCTGAATATACTCTTTTGTATGAACTGGTTATCATTATGCTCAAAATTAAGTAAATTTGTGACATTATTTGCAATTGGAATACAGGCATTTTCTGTTTGTTTGCAACAACCAAAAGACTTAGTTTTTTGAGGTTCTGACTTTGCTTCAGAGTTTTGCTTTAGTTTGGATACCTGCAAATGAGTTGCATAAAATTAATTACAGCACAAGTTTAGTTGCCTATAAAAAAAATAAAACGTTGTCCTTGGAAACATTAGGAGTAATTTCATTCAACCAAATGATACAAATAACAAAAATTATGATTTAGGGGTTAACCTCAATAGTAAATTATGGTCTCATGACAAAAGGAACCTACAGTATTTTGTAGGATCTAATTCACTACCCAACCAAAGAAGAACCAGAGCCATCTTAATTGATGAAACCTAAAATCACAGCCAAGACTCAAACCCAGAACATTCAGATTAGCAGCTCACCATCTTACTACTAGGTTACTCTGGCTATTAATTCAGGCAAATGATTGTATGCATATGCCAATTAGGATTAAAACTCCATAATAAAGTATTTTTATTAAGAGAGGAGCTAATTCAAAAACAGCATGAACAATGTTTTGCTACTTTTGAAAGATGTTTGCCAAAACAACTAATTTATCTCTGTTCTTGTGTTGGCCTACATTTAGCTGAGTTAATGGAGGCAGAGAAAGCAAAACAAATTTAATGCATTAAGTTCTTCATATATAAAAATAAAACACAAAATCAGGAACTAATTTACTTTTAATGACAACCTTCATTTAAACTACATTATTTGGTCAAAGTCCATGATGTGTGATGGAACACTGTTTAACTTTGAGTGATGTATCCATCATCCTACTTTTAAATTCCTAATTTTTAATAATTATGCTTTTCACAAGTTAATTATTTCATCACTCAATATAGTCAGTCCATTTTATACCAGCCAAATTCAAACTTCTAAAGTTATTCATCTCAACTGATCTCACTTTTGACATACTCTCCTAATCAAGTAAAACAAGAATCTCGCATCTACACAGTGTTAACACCAATAAACATTCATGTAAACTACTTGTTGTATCTATATTAAAGCAGTTTCTTTCTACTAAGGCTTTTATTGTAACCATGACATACTTTCCTTCACTCTCATTTTAATTCCAATGTTCTCATACCTCTCTTTTCAGTCAAACACCAAAATTTAAATATTTTCACAACTTCTAATATTTCTCTATTCACTATAACAACACATTCTAACTATTTTACCAATGAGAATAGCCTTCGATTTACACTTTCAATACATATAAAAATACTTTCCAGTTTATTCTCTGATTTACCCAGAAGCACCATGTCATCAGCATGCATATTGTAACTACATCACATTCACAAACATTCAGATATACTGCTCTTTCTAACATTCTTCCTTTCATCACTTGCATTACCCCATCCATAAAGGGAATGAACATACCCCAACTTAGAATTAACTAATTACTGTAAATATGGCTGTCAGTGACATCACTTCATGTAACACTCCTCAATGAATCAACTTTGTTAGAAAACATTTCTAATTTAATTTACACATTTGGACCCAAATACAAGGGAATACGAAAGTTCTCCCAAAGAAATATTTCAGAGATAAATTTATAAATGATTGAAGAGGAAATATACAAGTACAAATTCAAAATTTCAGTGACACCTTATTAACGTAAATCTATAAATCTCACCTCATTCTGAAGCTTTCATACTACTTCCAGGCATTTTAAGGTACAGATTACAGACCATCTAACATTTTAATGCCAGTCTATTCAGAAAATGAGAAACTATAAAATAGTGATTTAATATCAGATTTCATGACCAACTCTCTACTGAGTTGTTCATACAGTCAGATAGGATAGATAGATAATATAAGGTGCTAAAGAATAACTACCTTCTTGATTCATTCAGTGACAGTATACAGAACCAAGCAGATAAGTATGAAATTGGCTTATTTTAGAAAAGGTATACAAAAGTAGTAGTATTGCAAAAACAAAAAAATTCTCCCCTATTTTCTCAAATAAAAATATTACGAAATGAGGTACACATACTATTTTTGCACCATCTGTGAGAGAAAGTAATAAAGTTTCAATTAAAATCAAACACATTCAACATGGGCACCATTTGTCACACGTAAGACATCCAAACAGTATGCTATCTCCATCTATGTATGCTGCAACATTGCAACATCAACTCTTGCAACAGCAATTCTGGTCTTTAAGTCACTGATGTTGGCCACTGGAGTTGTGTACATGCGCCTCGGTGGTGTAGTGGTTAACATCACTGACTAAGAATCCATCAGCCCCAGGTTTGAGACCTGATGGCAGCCGGCATGCAGCAAAACCCAGCTGTTCTTCCTTCCACACAATAAAGAAAGTGTTTGGTAGATAAATGGGTACCCTAGATGGCCTAGTGGTTAAGATGCTGGGCTGCTGATGGGGTGTGGTTTGGATTCCACGTTAAACTGTAGGTCTAAGGTGGAGTGAAAAGCTTGACCTTCATCAGAATGAACAATTCAGGTAACCAAAAGGTAACCAAAAGGTAACCCAAAGGTAACCCAAAGGTAACCCCATAGAAAAAAGTCACAGGGTATTATGTCTGGTGATCTGGCCAGCCAAAAGATAGGACCCCCCACATCCAATCCACCAATTTGGGAAATGCATGTTGAGGGAATTTTGTACCAACTTCATAATTTGTGTACACCCTGTACAATAATCTGACAGGTGGCACAAAAACTGTGTGTACCTCATTTCCTAATATTTTTATTTGAGAGAGAAGTTGTAAAGACAATTTGTGTACACCCTGTATATAAAAATACTTTCCTTTGATTAAATTATGACCTACAGGATACAGCATATGCTCAGTAACTTTTTTCAGTTCTCTATATTTCAAACAGAAAATACTACATTTCCCAGCCCATAGGACGCTCATTATATAAGCATCATATAAGTATTTCTGGGTCATGTGGGGACTGTATTTGACATCTTTGGGGTCATGTTAGGACTGGAGCCTAGGCTCTAGAGTGGTGTTTCTCAACTACTTCTCTGCTGGTGACTCCCTTTTGACAAAAGAATTCATGAACCCCCTTTCCCTAAATGATAAAACAACACATACTTAAACTGTGAAAACAACTCTTGAACCGTTTCTCACATGATGATAGAAAGCTTGGTAAGAGGTGGATAATTTATCCATTCAATGAAAGGGTCAGAGTTTGGCAGGAGACCTAGATGATAAATTGATTGAACTACTTCTGACATGACACTACAGTTGTTATTCCTATCAGAAGACTTGTGTACATTTTGAACAACATGGAAAAGTGATTATGCAGAAATGATGTCTGAAGCATTCAAAGTTTTAATTCTATCTACAACCTCATATTTGTGCAAAATGGGTTTCTCATCAATAGTTTCAATAAAAATAAAGCCATGAAATTGACTGTTACTTTGTGTTTAGTCTATTCAATCAAATATAGGAAGATTAACAAATACAAAGCAAGCACAGATAACTCAATGAAAGACACAGACTAACAGTTATAAAGAGTATGACTAACAGATAATTTTAGTTGAAAAACTAACATTACACAAGTTTTTAACTTAAAAAAATAGTTAACCTTGGTTTAACCTTGGTTTTGCTTCTGCCTGAATTGTTCATTCTCTATGAAGGTCAAGTTGTCATTCCATATTAGACCTATAGTTTAACATGGAATCCAAACCATGCCCCACCAGCAGCCCAGCATCTTAACCACTGGGCTACCCAGGATACCCATATCTACCAATTTTTTTTTTTTGTGTGTAGAAGGATGAACAGCTGGGTTTTGCTGCATGTTGCCTGCCATCACTGGGTCTCGATCCCAGAGCCAATGGATTTGTAGTCAGTGATGCTAACCACTATTGTGATTTTTGCTAGAAAAATAAAATTAGATTTCCCATATAGGCAGATTTTTTGCTAAGCACCAGGAACATCCACTGACCTCCAGGTTGAGAAATACAGCCCTTTTTATTAATAACAATCAGGGATAGGAAAGTAGGTCATATTCAAAATCCCAAATATACCTTCATATATGGTACAATATAAAAGTACTTATTCCTATGTAATTAATAAATGTTTACAGTGAGATTAATTCCACATCATACTGCATACACAAATAATATGCAACAGTAATTTACTATTAGCAAAGTACTAAACTGTTTTAGTGGTAGATAACTCAAGTACAGGGTGTCTGAGAAACAATGACTTAGAAATAATTACCAGCAGTCATTTTTCTTATGTATACAGTAGAACCTTTATTATCCAGAAAACTCTTGCAAGTGGAATTTTCAATATCTCTCAATACAAATGCTGATTATACTGGTCAACAAGGATTTTGTTTCCTCAACAAGATTGTGTGATTCTTCTAGATTTTTTAATGCTCATTACAGAAATTACCTTGGAATTTCTATGTAACACTTTTTTTGAGAAACTTTCTATTCCTTTATTTCATTATCATCAGCTTGAGTGATTGTAATGTTTAATGTTTAATTTGAGTATTTGTAATTAATTTTTTTAAATAGCAGCTTCACTCTAATATTTCCTATTTCAAAAGAGAATATCACTAGACTTACTACTCTGCAGTTTTTGAGGTGTTTAAAAATTAAAATTAATTGAAGCTAAACTTGCACAATCCAACAACCCTGCTAGTAAGATGATGCAATTGTTACTGCTGTACTGCATTGTCTGAACAAACAGTAATTAGTAATTTATTGTCATTCAATTCTGTTGTGTGTCAAAAGCTCTGGCAAAAGTCTTCCTAAAACAGAGTGGCCAAAGATGTGAACCTTATAAGATGAAACTACTGTAAATAAGTCTATGGAATTGAAACAAGACATGGAACCAGATTTACAACCACCTCAGTCAAGATAGCCTCAATTACACAAGGCGAGTTAAATGACCTCATCAGGGACTGAAGCTTATCTAAGAATCAAACAGAGTTACTAGGCTCTAGAAATACCAAAATTCTTGCTACATCTGATAGGTGGATTTAAGAATGTATTTTTTTATTGAAATCTAGAGGGAAAGTTAATTTTATAGGGAAAATACTCTTGCAACTGGAAAACTGCCCAAACTAGCACCATCTCACAGTCCAGCAGGTGATGGATAATAAAGGTTCTACTGTGTGTGTGTGTGTGTGTGTGTGTGTGCGCGTGTGTGCATGCGTGCATGCATGTGTGTGTGCGTGTGTGCGTGCGCGCGCGCATGGCTTTGGGTAAACTTTCTCAGGATGTATTATTTTAGTGTGTTAATGAATGACAATATTTTGTAATGCACATAACAGATATATTTTTTTAACATACACAAAACACACATGCCGAAGCCATTCGGCTTATTGATGTGATATTAAAGACTATAACTTAACTATGTACACATACAGTGTATACAGCTACACTAGTAGGCTACACAGTTGTAATGCACTTAATAAACAGCTAAAGTGCATAGTTTACTGTACTGTAGATAGAGTGTAGATTTGTAATGAATATTACATAGGACGCTTCCTGGCTTTTTGTTTAGAAACTCACCAACTGCAACACCTCATGCTCTATACTCAACAGTGCCAGAGACGAAAGGCACTTCTGGCACATTGTGGAGCGAAGGTAATTTTTTATCAGTTTGAGTTTCGAGAATGAACGTTCACCAGAACAGTTCGTGACAAACATACACAGGTATATTCTCAATGCTATTTCCATGTTTGTGAATGTTCCTTTCAGTTTGTTTGTGTTCATATGCCAATAAAATCTGTTGCACATGTCTTCACGTTCCGTCTGGGATTCTGTTTCACTTTTGGTGAGTTTCATTAGGGCAGCGAACTGCACAACTTCTGTTACCAGCTCTTTCTCCAGATCAGCCAGATAGCATTCTACTAGATGTTCAGCTGATTGTCGATGTCCAGGACTAGAAGGAAATACAAAAATCCAAATCTTTTCTGCAGGAGTGTGTACACTTCTAGACAAGTGTTCAGAGTGGTACACAGCAGAGCTGGGCACTTGCGGCATATTGCGGTACTGCGGTACTGCTGCACTACCAAACCGGTACCAAACCGGTACGCGGAAATTTGAATGCGGTAGCGGTACTGCGGTACTTTCAGCGATCCTTTGCGGTACTGCATTATGGGGGCCCAGGGTGGTAGTGCGGTGGTACCGCAAGTACCGCAGTACCGCAAAATATGCCGCAAATGCCCAGCTCTGGTACACAGTTTATCAATTATCGGTAGGAATGCTGTGGTCCAAAATTAATCTCTTGGTGTCAGGTTCGTATCTTTGGCAGTTCTGATTTCATCATGATGGCGCTTTCTCTTCTTTGTGCATTGAGTCAATTCCTTGTATATTTGAAAACCATACTTTCTGATGCCCTGGTCCTCGAATTTGTCAAATCTTGATCTGAGATCTTCAACAAATTGCAGTAGTAATTTCAGCAGGAGGGTGGCTGAGTCTAACAACATGCCTTGTTTTTGCAGAGATGCATTCGTTTTTTGAAATTGTTCAAGAATAGTGTTCCATAAAACCAATAAAATGGCTGTTTCGAGTTGTTGAAGCTGTTTAGACAATCCCCTGGCTTCGATCCTGGCTTCCGCAGTTTGGCTGGTATCTGCTGCTAGCTCACCCAGTACCACAATATTCTCGGCATAGCCTTCGGTTAAAGATTGGATGGCATCTGATCTGGCTGACCAGCAGGTATCAGAGACCTTTGTCAACCTTTAGTTTCTCACTACAGGAACTACTATCAAGAATCTCTACATGTCCACACCATCGGTATGTCGAGGAGACAGAAATGTGTAGACATTCTGAATGAGCATAAATAATTCAATGGCTGCTGTGCAACTGTCCACTGCTGATTTACCCACAAGATTTAGTGAGTGGCACATGCATCGCACAAACTCAGCATACAGAGATTTTGACTTGATGTGGCTCTTTGTTGTATTTCCCTGCCATATTGCTTGAGTTATCATAAGACTGTCCTCTGCAGTCTCCAATTTGAATGCCATGCGTCTCCAGAAAGTTGAGGACCACGTCGGCAATTCCTCCCTGTATGTGTGTTCATAGGTATGAACTGTAGAAATCGCTTGACGGACCCAGACTCAACCACATATCAGATGGTGAAGCACAGTTGATCAGTTTGGGAAACATCAGGCATAGAGTCGACAGATAGAGAGTAGTATTGACTACTGGATTTCTCGGATAATTGTCTGAAGTACTTTATCAGCCATCAACAGTATGAGTTCCTCGCAAATAAAATAGAGATACGAGGTGTGTCCGCTACCTTTGTTGGCATGTTCACTTATATGCGCAGCTAGAAAACTGTCATACTTAAAAGTTCCAAAATTCTGTAATAGTTGCCATTGTTTGGTGAACTGAAACGGGAGTCGTGTCCACAAATTGCTAGTCTTTGTTACGTGATATACTTGATAACATTGACACAGCGCCGCAAAACTTCCTGCCAGTAGTTGCACTCCTTTTCAAACTGGTTCACCAGTTTCGAATCAACACGGCTGGAGACAGCTTTTCTAACCAACAAATATCTCATCAACTCCATATGTTGCTCACATTTTCCATGTGCTTCAACTGATTGTCTACCATGCTTCCAGTCATTGAACCTGATTGTGAACTTGCTGTCCACCCTCAACATTAATTTACAGACAAAACAGTAAACACAGGCTGTGGACTCAGAATAGCACAGCCATGACACCTCAATCCTCTCATTCATCAGGCTATGTTTCTTAACAAATAATGTCTTCATACATCGGCGTGTTGTACCACTTTCAGTAGTTGAAGAGTTACTGAAGTCAGTGTCATAATTTAAACATATTAATGCTGGTAGAGTTAATAGTCCAGGCAATTTGTAGTTAGACCTGGGCAAAATTGCTTCAGAAGCTTTCTAAACTGTTTCCAGCTCAGGAACCATTGCCGAATAACATATCAAAATCCGACAAAATTGGACCCCGGGAACACCCCCAAAAATGAAATTCAAAATGGCGGACTGGATGTTTCCTACGAAAAAAAAAAAATATATACTTTACGCTTTTATTTACAGAGATACATTTGATGCTTTTTCTTTCAGTTATAATGTTTTAAATAATTCAACAATATACAACACAACCAGTTATTACGCAAATATAATGTTATATAGCTTTTTACAGATTTTTATAATCAATAATACAACAATTATTTTTTTCCCAGTTTCAAGTTATGTTCATTACAGAAGAAGTGATACCTGGTCACAAACATACAGAAATTAATCCTCTTCATCACTATCATCGGATAGATTACCGGTACTTGGGTTGTTATCGCAACCACTGATTTGGCACTCGCCACAAGCGGCTGAACAGGGCATTCCATTACGCTTGCATCCACATCTTGAAGTAGCACATTTCGTCTTGCAGGAGCAGCGGATCATGTTGAGTAGATAATTTGGAGCTGGTGGCTTGTCGCAGGCTGTAGGGTAGTAGGAATTTTTTACATACTAACCCCACTGTTCTGCATCGATCTTCTCTTCTGTAGACTTCCAGATTAGTATTTGAAAGTATGTGCGAAAGCTGTGGTACTTTGTGGACGCATCGGTAGGTGGCAAACGTTCGGGTGTAACAAAAGATTTAGCTGTAGCTACCTTTTCAACTAACATTCAATGACGTAGTGCGTTAGTGGATTCAAGTGTTTTGCAGCCATACAACAGAAGCATTGCCTTTCTTCCAGCAGCTTCAATGTCAGAGTGTTGGCAACAATCAGAACAGAATGTATTTGCAACTGAACGGAGTTCAGCCACCTTCATCAGTGTGTCAAATGCTTTGGCTTTACCGATCGAAAAAATTCTGGATGTGCTATCACAGCCCGTGAAAGCATGCACAAACAGGAGATACTTGCAGATGTCATTGCCTAACAATGATTGAATGCTGAGAATATCATACACAGGATTAGGAGATGGTCCCCGTCTTATATCGCTGCGATAGTACAACTTGAAACCACTGTCCTTGGCATGGTACAGAAGGAGAATCAGCAAGTCGGTGTCTTCCCCTATTACTGTTGTAGTTGCATTTTCTGATGAGGAAACTGCTGCACGAACGATGTCCACATCAGCATCCCCATCTGCGTTGTGAACAGTACACCCGTGCTTCTTCAACATCTCACCTACGAGGGAAATAAATGCTTGCTTGTTGTTTTCATTAGCCAAGAGTGTTCCTTCTGGCCAACAAACTTCATGCTTGGACTGAGATTCACATTTCTGCTTGTCTTGGTGCTGCGTCTTCTGTGGGTCATGTCCTTGATCGTAGGAGAGCTGCTGTAGCCATCAAAAACAATGATTGCTTTTCCATATGTTTTCAGAGTGAAATCGGCATATGAGTTGGCGATGCTGTCATATGTTTCATCTTGACGCCAGGAAACACGATGTAGTAGAGATCCACCATCCAATACGTACTGGTCTGTGCACTGAATTTCTTGAACTTCTTCCATGCGTAAAGTGTCAGTGTATTTGATTATTGCATGAGCTAGCTGAGACTTATCGGGTTTCCTCAATATACTTCGTGATTCGAACAATGCAGGAGGATATGCACACAGTTCGTTACACATGACATCTTCAAGATTCATGTCTCCGCCAGTGGCAACAGTCATCATTCTCTGAAACAGTAGTGCAGGATCTACTTCTATATCTGAAGCATCAGTGATCACAATGGCAGAAGCAGATCCTAGTGTTTTCACTTTGTCAGATCTTTTGGCAGAATATGTAAAGGCTTGTTTCCCAATCATTTTTACGACAATGTTCGTACCGATTGAATGCAATTGATGAACGTTAACTCCAGGATCAGCAGTTAGCCCTGTTACAATGTTGCAGAGACCCGAGGTAGAATGGAATGGGGATAAGGATTCCAGACGTTCAAGTACTTTCTTCATGTCATTACTGTCCCTGATTTGTCTACTTCCCCTCATTTCCTTGTGCTGTTCACTACTTTCCAACAAAACTCTGGTGTATTCCTGCATTGCTAAGTTATAAGTGGAACACAGAGGCATAGAAAAGAGCCACGTTGTCCTTTGGATGTCTGTAAATCCACTTCCGCGTGTCAGTCCGCCTCTGCTTTTCAGGGAACGCATTAGTACTTGTTCTATCACCAGGTCTGTGCTGAGTCCGGCCCATAATCTGTCGCTTCTTCTTACCACAAACTTACCTTCCTGGAACATTTTGTTAATGGCTGGATTTTCAGAAGGCAAACTTAACATTTTCTGCAGGTACAGGTATATCGATTTCAGGTAATTGTGATGTCCGGCTGCTGCAATTATGGGGATGGTCTCCAGCATAGCTTGCAAATGCAAATCCCATGAGCCGGTTCTGTCTGCTGTTATCAAGGAACGTGCAATGTTGATCATTCACTGATATTCCAACCAGAGTTGACTTGTTTGCAAAGTAGATTGTAGGTCAGTTTTCTTCGCATCCAAAGTGGTAGCAATCTGAGACAATGCATTCGAAGATTCCACATCCTCAACTGATTGTTTGGCGGTCATAACATCGTCGAGCAGGTCACAAGCTTCCTTATGGAGGTCATGAGGAGTTCCATCTTCATTACGAGGGAAAACGTCTGCGACTAGTAAGGTACTAAGAGCTGCATCTACTATCATATGACCACATATCGCTCTTGAAACAGCTTTTCCAGACATCATGTGTTGCATGGCATTTGGTCCGTATATTTCTTGAAGTACTTCAGACAATCCTGAACCATTCATAAGAGTACCGACTGCTCCCAAAAGATTCATCAGAGTGTGAAATGATCCCAGCATTAAACAATGTCCTGCAGGTCTCTCTGTTCATTGATGATTTGGGAAGCTTTCCAGAACAAAGGCTGATCAAAGGTAATAATGCATGGGACTTTTTGATCGCGTGCTATCTTGCTCAAATATAGTAATGTCGAAAATATGCAGGTCATGTCAGTTGGCGACATATCTATGATGGGAAGGAACGTGATCGACGCCACACCTGGATGTGAGACACTTGATCCACCGTGAATTGCCTGCATTGTTCCGGACCAACTTGGACCTGATCTTTCTGCTGAAGATATCTGCCAGAGAAGACTAAGTCGACTTATGGTGGCAGTGGGTACTGGAAGTTCGCGGAATGAGATGTCCCTCAACATGCTTCTCGCGTGTCTATATTCCCTAATGTCAACGGTTGCAATCTTCTTAATGTCATTGTCACCAACATTACGCCTGTGAATAGAAGGGTGGATCTTGATCTTCGGAGTTATTGCTGCAATCATACCCATTCCATGAAAGGTATTCTTCCCATCCAAAGTGCAGACATCATGATCGACGTTATCTGCTGCTAGAAGGACTGCAGTGTTTTCATCAACAGTAAAAGAGCCAGACCCACTTGCCAGCGCCGCGTTTCTTTCGAATCTTGTTACTTCTGCATACGACGAACAGTAACCCAGCTGATGGAGAACGTCAATAAGGTACCTTGACCTAAAGTTGTGGTGTAGCTGAACCGACAAACTGAACTGTAGTGGACATAGTAATCCTCTAGGATGGGTTGCTTGCATAATGCTCTGCCCAATTGCACCTATTTTTCTTGAAGCATCCTGTCCCGCAAATGCTTTTGATAATAGCAATTTCAGACTGTTGGGAATGTAATCAAGAGCACTTTCTGCAGTGATGTCATTTGGAGATGGATACACATCTTTTCTAGGCGAGTCGACAGACTTGATATCACTTCTGATTATTTTTGCAGCAGCTTCTACTAGGTAAATCTTCTGTAGCTCTATATCTATATCACATTCTTTCGACTTTTTGTGATAATCTATAAGAATTTCATTAGCTGTCTCTCGTAGTGTTACTACATCTGCCTTCCCACTCACCTGATATTATGATCTTGTCTCCGTAACGTTCTAAAAGCTTTCTCTTCATGTGCCTGCGTTCGTAGACAGAGCTCTGACTTCCTTGAAGATATTCCTCCATTTTGGAAATTAGGTCTCCAATCAACAGTTGTTCATCATCATTCTCTTCCAGGTAAGCACAGGTCTGAAGGAATGCTTGGTGTTGCTCTTCATTAGTTGGTCTCCCTTTCTTCGAATCATGATCGTCGGAGGAGTATGCGCGAGGAATGTTTTTTCCACTTCGAAAATTTACGCTGCAGGTGTGATGGTAGACACAATCTGCAGCAGGAAGATCAGGAAGATCACGAAGATAATACTCCAGACGGCCTTTTACATTAAACGACCATTCATCGCAGCGGCTTTCACAGCACCTTTTTATTGTTTCGGAGAACTCTGTAGTTCTTATTTTGACATGCTCTGATTTTGGTTTGTGTTTGGAAAAAAAGTCCACAAAGGTATCACAAAACAAACAGTGAGTAGCACTAGAAAATGCGTATTCATGAAAATGAGCACTTTTCCTTGGTATTGCCTCGGCTGCGGTCTGTCGCTTCTTTATTTCAATGGTCTTTTTATCCGTAAACCTTTTCCTACATACAACGTGAACACTTATTCCAGCTGTTGCAACAACATCGCTTCCACGGCTGCGGTTGGATGCATTTATACTATCTGCTCCTTTTTGCGAGATGTGAACCACTTCCTGTCCGCTGTCCAATTTCTCCTTACAAATCACGCACAATTCTTCAGGGATCTGCATTCTTGAAGGCGGACGCACACCGAGTCAGCCGTACACCAAGTCAGTCTGAAACAGAAAACACAAATTAATAAACTGTGTTGCAGTATTTAAAAGGAGTACATAATAACAGTTTTAAAGAAAATGACAAGCACAAATACGCAGATTTGATAGTGGGTAGTAGGAATTAAAGAGTTGTATATAATATAAGTTTATAAAGATGTAGCAATGTCCATTCTCACATACACTCCATACAGTATATTTTATTTACATTACGTGACATCATAGTTTAATACTAGCCGCCTAATAAAATTTTTAGTGTCATATAGGTTAATTTAGAAATGAAAATGTGTTTTAAAACATTTTACTGATCAAGAAAAACGTCATAACTCTCTCTACAAAGCGAAATTAAAATTTATTGTATTTCGTAGGAAACTGCCAGTCCGCCATTTTGAATTTCATTTTTGGGGGTGTTCCCGGGGTCCAATTTTGTCGGATTTTGGATATGTTATTCTGCAATGGTTCCTGAGCTGGAAACAGTTTAGAAAGCTTCTGAAGCAATTTTGCCCAGGTTGAAGCTATTTTTGCTCTAGATTGCCTGGACTATAATGACTGATGCAGGAAGATTATTCCATTTATCAATTACTTTAAACGTAAATAAGTTTTTAGCGATATTAGTAATGAAACGTCTGCCACGCAACTTAAATCCTTTATTACGAGTATTGCTATTATCGAAAGTGAACAGTTTGTAAAAATTTACATTATCGATGTTATTAACGATTTTGAAAACTTCAATAAGCTCCCCCCTTAAGCTCCTAGTTTCGAGTGAATGCATTTAACTCTTTAATCCTATCTTCATAAGGCTTGTTGCGCAATGATGGAATTAGTTTCATGGCATGACGCTGAACTCTTTCTAACCTATCAATATCCTCACACTAATATGGGCACAAAAACTGAATGGCATATTCTAAATGAGGCTTGACTAGGGACTTGTAAAGGGGCAACATAATATCCTTCAATTTAAATTTGAAATTACGCGCTATGATGCCTAACATCCTATTAGCTTTTGCGCAAGACTCCAGGCACTGGTTCCTAACTTTTAAATCCTTAGATACACGTACGCCTAAATCTACGTCCTCATCAATGCTCGCTAACTCTCAATCATCCACTGTGTACATGTAATTATTGTTACGAGAACCTATATGCAAAACTTTACATTTGTCTGTGTTAAATTGCATCTGCCACTTATCCATCCACTCCATAATCCTATTTACATCGTCTTGGAGCCTATTATTATCGTCCTCATTAACAACCTTACTGCCTATTTTAGTATCATCCGCGAATTTTGACACGTTACTAGTCAATCCTACATCTATGTCATTAATATAAATTACGAATAGCAATGGGCCTAACACTGAACCCTGTGGAACACCGCTACCTACATTCAACCACTCCAATTCATTACCATTAATGACGACCCTCTGTCTCCTAGCACGAAGCTATTCCTCTAACCAGTTAGCTACCTGACTGCATATCCCATGCGCTTTAACCTTCACAATTAATCTTCTATGCGGAACTGTATCAAACTCCTTTTTAAAATCTAAATAAATAATGTCAGCTGCTCTATGCCTATCATATTCGCGTACTATTTCATTATAAAATTCTAAAATTAGTTAAACAAGATCTATGGCATTGAAACCCATGCTGACTACTATTAATCAAATCTCTACTTTCTAAGTGATCGATGATACAATCCCTAACTACGAATTTGAAAAATTTACTGACAATTGACATTAAGCTAATGGGCCTATAATTGCCAGCTACTGTGCAGTTGCCTTTTTTAAAAATAGGCATGATGTTAGCTAATTTGAAGTCTTCAGGAATAATTCCCATTTTGAGTGAGTGATTAAAAATCTTCGTTAAGGGGCCTACGATAACGTCTTTCAAATCTTTCAAATGTCTGGGATAAAAAGCGTCAGGGCCTAGAGCTTTGCTAACTTTTAGCCAATTGATATAATGTGCAATCTCACCCTTGTAAACAATTATTTCATCCAAAATAGTCTCGCTATTGAATGGAATGATATCATTCACATCGGGAACATTATGTCTTCTACGGTAAAAACTGTCGCCAAAAAGTTATTGAAAATACCCACCATCGCCTAAGCATCAGAAGCCAAAGCGCCATTAACATACACAATAGGGCTTCTGTTATCTTTTATCAGCTTACGATTATTGACATATTCAAAAAACTTACAGGAGTCAAAGTTGAAGTCTTCAAGAGAAGACTAGATGCTGGCTCAGGATGGTTCCAGATGAGCCAGGTGTACCTGGCTATGTATAGTGGAGAATGCAAGAAAGCAACTCGCTCCTCCACTAAGCCAGACCTGAGGCGGGGCCACCTGTGTGAAGAGAGACCAATGCACAAAACAGCAACAAGGTTAACAAGATATATAGTGGGGTGGCATAGCAATCAAATTGTTCGTTTTTTGATACGAGCATGAAAATTGGTGCAGAGATAGATAAATAGATTGTAAAAAGATTTGAATATGGAGGCATCACAAAATTTTATTATTTTTAAGATGGCGGCCAAGATGACAGCCGAAAAATTGAAAAATATCAAAATGCTCTTGGAGTATCAACTTTGGTCTCAAATTGAAGCTTACAATCAGTAGTTTTTTTTTTTTTATCTGACAGTGCTAATTTAGTGCTTTATTTTTATTATAATAAGTGAATTTAGCTGATTCTCTCTCTCTTTTATATATATATATATATATATATATTATATATATATATATAGAAACGACATAATATTAAGGAACGTTTCCTTAATATTATGTCGTTTCTATTCATTTATATACTGCGTGGTCATTGCAGTTAAATATATATATATATATATATATATATATATATATATATATTGTTAATTTTAGACAATGAAGCGTATCCACATCTTTTACCGATCAATTATAAATATCTATCACCAACCTTTGCGATTGTTAGTAACGTTATTTAATAAACACTGTTGGTATGAAGCAGGACTAATTGTTGCAGCATGTTTAAATCACACTGTGCTTGGGGTCAGGAGGGATGGGAAATCATTATGTTTAATCAGATAGCGACTGATTTATGCTTGTCACTCTGAATGTGATTGTCACTGCTGTGGGGGCGATAAGGAGGAGATGAGGGTACCATTACATTTTGCTACATTATCAGGGCTGCATTTCCCATGTTGCCTGGTGTGTGATGAAATTGTGTTGTGGGGAAAACAATGAGGAGGGATGCGGGTACCTTTCAATTAATGTGCCACTGGGGCTGACGGAATTTAGTCACTGTGTGTGTGTTGTGTTCACATCTCTTTGTGGGTGATATCTAGTTGAACTGCTACAGCTGAAATAGTAATGTAATATTGTTCTTTTCTCTTTGCAGGGCTGCCTGTAAGGAACATCATCATGTCTAGTCAAAGCTTCAACGTCGATGATCCAGAGCATCTGTGGTCATCAGTGTCCGTGCATCCAACTGAGATCAACTGGAACCTGTGTATCATCTGCCAAGAGGACAAGGCAGAGCAGCTAACATGTCCTTCACAGTCAAAAAGAACTGACATTAGGAGTGGATACACTTCACTGGCAGAAAACCTAGTGAAATTCAGTGAACTGGGTCAACTTCCATAGACACTGAAGATTGAGAGACTGGATGAAGGGTGCAGCATTGAAGCTGCCATGGTTACACACAATGCACAGTATCACAAGAAATGCCAGCTCAAATTCAACAACACTATGCTGAAGAGAGCAGAAAAACAGAGACTGGAAACAGATGGTCATTGCCAAGATGGAGACGAAACAGGTGTATACAAGCACATGAGGTCGGAATTCAGAGTTTCTGAGAAGGGCATCCAAGAAACATTGGGCTTCTTCTGCAGACAAGCAGCTGGCACAGAAGGATTCCACGCAGCATCAACCTTCCAGCTAGATAGCCAGGTGCAGGCCTGTGCTGAGATTCTTGAAGACACACACCTGCTTGCCAGACTCGGTGTGGGAGACGTTGTGGCTCTGGAGGCTAAGTACCATGCCAAATGTTTAGCAGGTTTGTACAATCGAGCAAGGAAGGCAAAGGCTGCTGAATCTGAAGAAACTGCTCGCAAGAGGGAAATAGCCACTACTGTCTTCGCCAATTTGATTCTATACATCGAAGAAACACGTCTTGGGGCGACAGTACCGGTGTTTAAACTGGTTAATATTACTCACCACTACACGGCTATGTTGGAGCAAGTAGGAGTCAGAGTAGATGGCAGAGTTAACACAACACGACTGAAAGAACGACTCCTGTCACAGTTCCCAGACATGAGTGCCCACAAGAAAGGAAGAGATGTCCTCCTGGTATTTAATGATGATGTTGGTTCTGCGAATGCTAAATCCTGCAAGTTAGACAGTGAGAGAGATGCGGTGTGCCTTGTTCGTGCAGCACAAGTGGTCTGCCACCAAATGTTTCAAGAAGCCAAGCCCTTCACTGGTTTCGCTGAAGGATGCCAAGAAGAATCTGTACTGCAACTACTGCTTTACTTGGTGAGAATGGTCCTGGATGGTGTCAGTATTAGAGAACATGTGACACACACGATGCATGCAGCACTAACCATCACCCAGTTGGTGAAGTGCCCTTCGGCATTGGATGATTGCTGGACCAGAAATCACCGCAGCAATACAAGAGTTCCAAGATGGGCACCAGCATAGGGGAATGCAAATTGACACATGGCACCACAATCAGACAGCCAGTGTGCAGACTGCATTTACCAAAGATGTCATCTCCCTTGTTAATGTGATAGAAGATCTTGGCAACCCATTCAAGGAAGAAAGCGTGGACCTGATTGTTCTCGACTCCAAGGAAATTGCAGGTCCTGCAGCAGTCAATGCTATCCAGAAGGTGAAGATGATTGGCAAGCAGCAGTTCAAAACCTTCACCAGAGAGCATCTGGTAGAAAGAACGAAGCCCATTGATGACATCATACGTCGCAACAAGCTGAACATTTTTGTCAGCCCCAGGCCAAAGACAGCAAGTAAAGGGAAGCACCAACTGGTGTGTCTGAAAAATAATGTCAGACTCTTTTCGCAGCTGTACATTGGTTGCCAGACCAGGGATGGGAATCTAGAGGAGGTCTTTCACCATGAGAACCAAGCATGCCCTCCAGCACTCTCTGATGATGGTAGACTGTGCTTAGGTACTAAGAGTGACCTACTTCAATGCCTAGAAAACCTATCTGAAGTCCATGCTGATGCTCCTGTTACAACCTGTATAGTTATTGATGGGGCTGCCATAGTTCACATATTGAAGCCCAGTGCTGCGAAGAACTTTGATGAGTATGCTAGTCAGATATTCATTCCTTACCTGTCCACAAAACTGCAGCAAGTGACATGCCTGGATCTAGTGTGGGACACCTACAAACAAGATTTGCTGAAAGGCATGGCATGGTAGTGATACATACATATAGTTATGTGTTGTTGTTATTGTGTAAATAAAATATCAATCAATAGTAGATGTTACTCCTCTGACTGTAAGCTTCAATTTGAGACCAAAGTTGATAATCTAAAAGCAATTTGATATTTTTTAATTTTTTGGCCACCATTACCAGTATTGCCAATATATATATATATCGAGAGAGAGAGAGAGAGAGAGAGAGAGAGAGAGAGAGAGAGAGAGAGAGAGAGAGAGAGAGAGAGAGAGAGAGAGAGAGAGAGAGAGTTACAAGGAGTTACAAGGAAAAGAAGTACCTCAAAAGGCCTTGCGGCCCATACCGAGGAGGTACCAATGGCAACGGGTGCCAGGGAAAATTTTGTCTTTCAAACTATGCTAGCAGTAGTAGAAAACTGGATAGAAAAGTAGAAGGCTCTCTCCCCACCCTCCGCTCCCTCCCTGCCAGAGGCAGGTACGGAAAAAGGTTGAAGAAAATACCTTGACCCTGGAAAAGTAGCCAAGGAAATTTTACAGGAAAGTGGAGAATATATAAATAGCTCTATATTTAGGTCCTAAATGTCTTTACACACTCAAATAGTGTGCAAGATTTCGTCTAACCTTTTCTTGAACTGATCCACAGAGGAACTGTTCACAACTTCCGAAGGTAACCTGTTCCATGTGTCACAGATCTTATACGTAAGTAATTCCCACACACACTAGTCCTAAACCGTTTCAAATCCAACTTCCAACCATTGTTGCGAGTTGGGTTATCATTTAAACTAAACATACTTCTAAAATCGACATCGTTGAACCCTCGTAAGAGCTTGAAAACCTCGATCAGTTGACCGCGCAGCCTCCGAGTTTCAAGCGAAAACAAGTTCAGGGCGCGTAACCGTCGATTGTAGCCCATATGCCTAACGGAAGGGATAACTTTGTGGCCCTCGCCTGCACTCGCTCCAGCCTCTCAATATCTTTCCTGAGGGTGGGCGACCAGAACTGCACAGCATACTCCAGGTACGGCCGAACAAGGGAATTGTACAGTGAGAGCACAATCTCCTTGTTCCGAAACTGAAATTGCCTCCTGATATAACCCAATAGTTTCTGGGCTTTCTTTTCCACCTCTACACACTGTTTCGTAAACTTAAGGTCGCTGCTAATTAGCACACCCAAGTCCTTTTCTAAATCAGTCACCTCGATATTACTGCCCAACATCGAGTAGTCCGACTTGGGATTGGCGTAGCCAATGTGCATCACTTTGCATTTACCCAAGTTAAACGGCATTTGCCATTTTTCGGACCACTCTCCTATCCTACCTAGGTCCGCACGCAGTTCCTCGATCGCTTCGGGCGTCCCAACATTGGCCCCAAGCTTGGTGTCATCAGCGAATTTGGCGATCCGACTGACGATGCCACCGTCGATATCATTTATGTAAATGGTAAACAACAGCGGCCCCAAAACGGAACCCTGAGGAACCCCACTAGTGACCGAGGCCCAACCCGAACTAGCCCCTTTAATTACCACCCTCTGCCGCCTATTCCTTCAGCCAGTTTTCAATCCACCTACCTATTTCCCCACCGATACCCAGCGCGCGCACTTTCGCCATTAGCCGGCGGTGAGGTACCTTATCAAAGGCTTTCTGAAAGTCGAGATAAAGTATATCAATCGCCCTACTCTTATCGTACTCACTCAACATGACGTGGAAAAACTCGAGCAAGTTGGTGAGACACGACCTATGCCGTCTAAACCCATGTTGGGAGTCCCCAAGCAGCTTGTAGGAATCCAAATGGTCAACGATTCTATCAGCTATTATCCTTTCTAATAATTTACCTACAACTGAAGTGAGACTAATAGGACGATAGTTCCCTGGACTTTCGTGATCCCCTTTCTTAAAGATAGGGGTCACGTTGGCCTCCTCCAGTCACCAGGCACCTGGCCCATCTCCAACGATTTGTTGAAGACTGTAGCCAGGTGGGGAGCCACCTGGTCGCGCACTTCTCGCAAAACACTGGGGAGAAACTGGTCTGGCCCAGGAGCCTTAAACGCGCTCAGTTTGTCTATTCTATGAGCAACGACTGTCGCGGTACATCTAACACTATCCAGGCCAGCACCTTCGTGCCTCACAGCTGGCTCGGGGATGACGCGGGTATCCTCCCTGGTGAACACTCCCGCAAAGTACTCATTAAGCACATTAGCGATGTCCGCGTCGGAGGTCCGCAGAACGCCGCTTCCGTCCTTTAAAGGACCTATCATGCTTCTAATGGGCTTTCTACTATTAACATAACTGAAGAACTCCTTAGGGTTCCCTTGCAGAGGCTTGCCACCCGTAGTTCTTCGTTACGTTTCGCTAGCCTAACCTTCGCCTTCACTTCCCTACACAGGCGGACATACGCTTCAGTGTTCTCGTGGGAACGATTGGCCTTCGCCCTCCTATACGCTACTTTCCTATTTCGGATAGCCGAAGCGATGCCACGATTGAACCACTTAGGCTGCGTTGAAGCAGGGGTGACCAGTTTTGAGGGTATGGCAGCAGACTGCAGAGAGAGAGAGAGAGAGAGAGAGAGAGAGAGAGAGAGAGAGAGAGAGAGAGAGAGAGAGAGTTACAAGGAAAAGAAGTACCTCAAAAGGCCTTGCGGCCCATACCGAGGAGGTACCAATGGCAACGGGTGCCAGGGAAAATTTTGTCTTTCAACTATGCTAGCAGTAGTAGAAAACTGGATAGAAAAGTAGAAGGCTCTCTCCCCACCCTCCGCTCCCTCCCTGCCAGAGGCAGGTACGGAAAAAGGTTGAAGAAAATACCTTGACCCTGGAAAAGTAGCCAAGGAAATTTTACAGGAAAGTGGAGAATATATAAATAGCTCTATATTTAGCTTGCTCACAGAGACACCGAGCAAGCGAACTCCTGCAGAGTTTTCTGAGGTTTTAATCTTAAACTATGAGTGTGTTCTGTACTTTGTCTAGCCTATTTTTAAACAGATTTACACTTTGACTGGAAACATCCTCTGAGGGAAGTTGGTTCCAGATATCAACTATTTTACAGGAAAAGAAATTTCCGCAGACTGAGGTCCTAAATGTCTTTACACACTCAAATAGTGTGCAAGATTTCGTCTAACCTTTTCTTGAACTGATCCACAGAGGAACTGTTCACAACTTCCGAAGGTAACCTGTTCCATGTGTCACAGATCTTATACGTAACGTAATTCCCACACACACTAGTCCTAAACCGTTTCAAATCCAACTTCCAACCATTGTTGCGAGTTGGGTTATCATTTAAACTAAACATACTTCTAAAATCGACATCGTTGAACCCTCGTAAGAGCTTGAAAACCTCGATCAGTTGACCGCGCAGCCTCCGAGTTTCAAGCGAAAACAAGTTCAGGGCGCGTAACCGTCGATTGTAGCCCATATGCCTAACGGAAGGGATTAACTTTGTGGCCCTCGCCTGCACTCGCTCCAGCCTCTCAATATCTTTCCTGAGGGTGGGCGACCAGAACTGCACAGCATACTCCAGGTACGGCCGAACAAGGGAATTGTACAGTGAGAGCACAATCTCCTTGTTCCGAAACTGAAATTGCCTCCTGATATAACCCAATAGTTTCTGGGCTTTCTTTTCCACCTCTACACACTGTTTCGTAAACTTAAGGTCGCTGCTAATTAGCACACCCAAGTCCTTTTCTAAATCAGTCACCTCGATATTACTGCCCAACATCGAGTAGTCCGACTTGGGATTGGCGTAGCCAATGTGCATCACTTTGCATTTACCCAAGTTAAACGGCATTTGCCATTTTTCGGACCACTCTCCTATCCTACCTAGGTCCGCACGCAGTTCCTCGATCGCTTCGGGCGTCCCAACATTGGCCCCAAGCTTGGTGTCATCAGCGAATTTGGCGATCCGACTGACGATGCCACCGTCGATATCATTTATGTAAATGGTAAACAACAGTGGCCCCAAAACGGAACCCTGAGGAACCCCACTAGTGACCGAGGCCCAACCCGAACTAGCCCCTTTAATTACCACCCTCTGCCGCCTATTCCTCAGCCAGTTTTCAATCCACCTACCTATTTCCCCACCGATACCCAGCGCGCGCACTTTCGCCATTAGCCGGCGGTGAGGTACCTTATCAAAGGCTTTCTGAAAGTCGAGATAAAGTATATCAATCGCCCTACTCTTATCGTACTCACTCAACATGACGTGGAAAAACTCGAGCAAGTTGGTGAGACACGACCTATGCCGTCTAAACCCATGTTGGGAGTCCCCAAGCAGCTTGTAGGAATCCAAATGGTCAACGATTCTATCAGCTATTATCCTTTCTAATAATTTACCTACAACTGAAGTGAGACTAATAGGACGATAGTTCCCTGGACTTTCGTGATCCCCTTTCTTAAAGATAGGGGTCACGTTGGCCTCCCTCCAGTCACCAGGCACCTGGCCCATCACCAACGATTTGTTGAAGACTGTAGCCAGGTGGGGAGCCACCTGGTCGCGCACTTCTCGCAAAACACTGGGGAGAAACTGGTCTGGCCCAGGAGCCTTAAACGCGCTCAGTTTGTCTATTCTATGAGCAACGACTGTCGCGGTACATCTAACACTATCCAGGCCAGCACCTTCGTGCCTCACAGCTGGCTCGGGGATGACGCGGGTATCCTCCCTGGTGAACACTCCCGCAAAGTACTCATTAAGCACATTAGCGATGTCCGCGTCGGAGGTCCGCAGAACGCCGCTTCCGTCCTTTAAAGGACCTATCATGCTTCTAATGGGCTTTCTACTATTAACATAACTGAAGAACTCCTTAGGGTTCCCCTTGCAGAGGCTTGCCACCCGTAGTTCTTCGTTACGTTTCGCTAGCCTAACCTTCGCCTTCACTTCCCTACACAGGCGGACATACGCTTCAGTGTTCTCGTGGGAACGATTGGCCTTCGCCCTCCTATACGCTACTTTCCTATTTCGGATAGCCGAAGCGATGTCACGATTGAACCACTTAGGCTGCGTTGAAGCAGGGGTGACCGGTTTTGAGGGTATGGCAGCAGACTGCAGCACCATAAACTCGTCCCGGAATGCACTCCACACTCCCTCAACATCGCCGCCAACCTCTAACCCCATCTCCTACGCTATCCCTGAGGCTAACAAAGTTCGCCCGCCGGAGATCGAGCTTACTGCCTCTCGAGTTACTACGCTTCACCCGAGGGACGCACACACGGAACCTAATAAGACTGTGATCACTCCCGCCCAACGATTCGTCAACGGTGAGGCCAGTGACGAGGTTGTCTTCGGTCGTGAACACTAAGTCCAGAACGCTTTCGCCTCGTGTAGGCTCGTTGACCCACTGAGTGAGGAAGTTCTCATCAGCAAAGTCAACTAGCCTCCTCCCTTCAGCATCGGCAGTCCTGTTTTCCCACTTTATGCCGCGACAGTTGAAGTCTCCTAAAACTACACACACCCTATCCCCTAGCAGGCTACTGAGTTCGGTGTACAGGGCTGTATCCTCCTCGAGGAGGAGATGCGGAGGTCTGTACACCAAGATTAACCTATAGTTCGTCCCTCCCACGTTCAGATCGACGCCAAGCAGCTCCCGTTCCGACCGGAACTGGCAGTCAACCGGACTCAACGTGTCCCTCACGTATATTAGTACCCCACCCCCCTCCCCACGGGTGCGGTCTTTGCGAAACATTCTATACCCGGGAATTTCGAACTCCCCAACGTAGTCCCTACGATCAGTATGAATCCAGGACTCGGTGATAGCAACGATATCCTGGTATTCTGATGCTAAGAGCGCCCGTAGCTCGCGAAACTTGTTCCTAATTGACCTAGCATTAAAAAGCATTGCACGGAGGGAGCCTTCCCTATTCTGACCGCCCCCTAGCACGACCCGTTTCCCGAACAGCCAGGGCTGTCGGGAGTCGAAGAGCCCCTCACTATTGCTGTTGGAGGGGGGGACTACCTGCTGGGGGAGGGGGACTAGCTGCTGGGGGAGGGGGACTAGCTGCTGGGGGAGGGGGACTAGCTGCTGGGGGAGGGGGACTAGCTTCTGGGGGAGGGGGACTAGCTCTGGGGGAGGGGGACTAGCTGCTGGGGGAGGGGGACTCTGCTGGGGGAGGGGGACTAACTGCTGGGAGAGAGAGAGAGAGAGAGAGAGAGAGAGAGAGAGAGAGAGAGAGAGAGAGGTTACAAGGAAAAGAAGAACCTCAAAAGGCCTTGCGGCCCATACCGAGGAGGTACCAATGGCAACGGGTGCCAGGGAAAATTTTGTGAAAGTTTATTTTTCTTTCAACTATCCTAGCAGTAGTAGAAAACTTGATAGAAAAGTAGAAGGCTCTCTCCCCACCCTCCGCTCCCTCCCTGCCAGAGGCAGGTACGGAAAAAGGTTGAAGAAAATACCTTGACCCTGGAAAAATAGCCAAGGAAATTTTACAGGAAAGTGGAGAATATATAAAGCTCTATATTTAGCTTGCTCACAGAGACACCGAGCAAGCGAACTCCTGCAGAGTTTTCTGAGGTTTTAATCTTAAACTATGAGTGTGTTCAGTACTTTGTCTAGCCTATTTTTAAACAGATTTACACTTTGACTGGAAACAACCTCTGAGGGAAGTTGGTTCCAGATATTAACTATTTTATAGGAAAAGAAATTTCCGCAGACTGAGGTCCTAAATGTCTTTACACACTCAAATAGTGTGCAAGATTTCGTCTACCTTTTCTTGAACTGATCCACAGAGGAACTGTTCACAACTTCCGAAGGTAACCTGTTCCATGTGTCACAGATCTTATACGTAAAGTAATTCCCACACACACTAGTCCTAAACCGTTTCAAATCCAACTTCCAACCATTGTTGCGAGTTGGGTTATCATTTAAACTAAACATACTTCTAAAATCGACATCGTTGAACCCTCGTAAGAGCTTGAAAACCTCGATCAGTTGACCGCGCAGCCTCCGAGTTTCAAGCGAAAACAAGTTCAGGGCGCGTAACCGTCGATTGTAGCCCATATGCCTAACGGAAGGGATCAACTTTGTGGCCCTCGCCTGCACTCGCTCCAGCCTCTCAATATCTTTCCTGAGGGTGGGCGACCAGAACTGCACAGCATACTCCAGGTACGGCCGAACAAGGGAATTGTACAGTGAGAGCACAATCTCCTTGTTCCGAAACTGAAATTGCCTCCTGATATAACCCAATAGTTTCTGGGCTTTCTTTTCCATCTCTACACACTGTTTCGTAAACTTAAGGTCGCTGCTAATTAGCACACCCAAGTCCTTTTCTAAATCAGTCACCTCGATATTACTGCCCAACATCGAGTAGTCCGACTTGGGATTGGCGTAGCCAATGTGCATCACTTTGCATTTACCCAAGTTAAACGGCATTTGCCATTTTTCGGACCACTCTCCTATCCTACCTAGGTCCGCACGCAGTTCCTCGATCGCTTCGGGCGTCCCAACATTGGCCCCAAGCTTGGTGTCATCAGCGAATTTGGCGATCCGACTGACGATGCCACCGTCGATATCATTTATGTAAATGGTAAACAACAGCGGCCCCAAAACGGAACCCTGAGGAACCCCACTAGTGACCGAGGCCCAACCCGAACTAGCCCCTTTAATTACCACCCTCTGCCGCCTATTCCTTAGCCAGTTTTCAATCCACCTACCTATTTCCCCACCGATACCCAGCGCGCGCACTTTCGCCATTAGCCGGCGGTGAGGTACCTTATCAAAGGCTTTCTGAAAGTCGAGATAAAGTATATCAATCGCCCTACTCTTATCGTACTCACTCAACATGACGTGGAAAAACTCGAGCAAGTTGGTGAGACACGACCTATGCCGTCTAAACCCATGTTGGGAGTCCCCAAGCAGCTTGTAGGAATCCAAATGGTCAACGATTCTATCAGCTATTATCCTTTCTAATAATTTACCTACAACTGAAGTGAGACTAATAGGACGATAGTTCCCTGGACTTTCGTGATCCCCTTTCTTAAAGATAGGGGTCACGTTGGCCTCTCTCCAGTCACCAGGCACCTGGCCCATCTCCAACGATTTGTTGAAGACTGTAGCCAGGTGGGGAGCCACCTGGTCGCGCACTTCTCGCAAAACACTGGGGAGAAACTGGTCTGGCCCAGGAGCCTTAAACGCGCTCAGTTTGTCTATTCTATGAGCAACGACTGTCGCGGTACATCTAACACTATCCAGGTCAGCACCTTCGTGCCTCACAGCTGGCTCGGGGATGACGCGGGTATCCTCCCTGGTGAACACTCCCGCAAAGTACTCATTAAGCACCTTAGCGATGTCCGCGTCGGAGGTCCGCAGAACGCCGCTTCCGTCCTTTAAAGGACCTATCATGCTTCTAATAGGCTTTCTACTATTAACATAACTGAAGAACTCCTTAGGGTTCCTCTTGCAGAGGCTTGCCACCCGTAGTTCTTCGTTACGTTTCGCTAGCCTAACCTTCGCCTTCACTTCCCTACACAGGCGGACATACGCTTCAGTGTTCTCGTGGGAACGATTGGCCTTCGCCCTCCTATACACTACTTTCCTATTTCGGATAGCCGAAGCGATGCCACGATTGAACCACTTAGGCTGCGTTGAAGCAGGGGTGACCAGTTTTGAGGGTATGGCAGCAGACTGCAGAGAGAGAGAGAGAGAGAGAGAGAGAGAGAGAGAGAGAGAGAGAGAGAGAGAGAGAGAGAGTTACAAGGAAAAGAAGTACCTCAAAAGGCCTTGCGACCCATACCGAGGAGGTACCAATGGCAACGGGTGCCAGGGAAAATTTTGTCTTTCAAACTATGCTAGCAGTAGTAGAAAACTGGATAGAAAAGTAGAAGGCTCTCTCCCCACCCTCCGCTCCCTCCCTGCCAGAGGCAGGTACGGAAAAAGGTTGAAGAAAATACCTTGACCCTGGAAAAGTAGCCAAGGAAATTTTACAGGAAAGTGGAGAATATATAAATAGCTCTATATTTAGCTTGCTCACAGAGACACCGAGCAAGCGAACTCCTGCAGAGTTTTCTGAGGTTTTAATCTTAAACTATGAGTGTGTTCTGTACTTTGTCTAGCCTATTTTTAAACAGATTTACACTTTGACTGGAAACATCCTCTGAGGGAAGTTGGTTCCAGATATCAACTATTTTACAGGAAAAGAAATTTCCGCAGACTGAGGTCCTAAATGTCTTTACACACTCAAATAGTGTGCAAGATTTCGTCTAACCTTTTCTTGAACTGATCCACAGAGGAACTGTTCACAACTTCCGAAGGTAACCTGTTCCATGTGTCACAGATCTTATACGTAACGTAATTCCCACACACACTAGTCCTAAACCGTTTCAAATCCAACTTCCAACCATTGTTGCGAGTTGGGTTATCATTTAAACTAAACATACTTCTAAAATCGACATCGTTGAACCCTCGTAAGAGCTTGAAAACCTCGATCAGTTGACCGCGCAGCCTCCGAGTTTCAAGCGAAAACAAGTTCAGGGCGCGTAACCGTCGATTGTAGCCCATATGCCTAACGGAAGGGATTAACTTTGTGGCCCTCGCCTGCACTCGCTCCAGCCTCTCAATATCTTTCCTGAGGGTGGGCGACCAGAACTGCACAGCATACTCCAGGTACGGCCGAACAAGGGAATTGTACAGTGAGAGCACAATCTCCTTGTTCCGAAACTGAAATTGCCTCCTGATATAACCCAATAGTTTCTGGGCTTTCTTTTCCACCTCTACACACTGTTTCGTAAACTTAAGGTCGCTGCTAATTAGCACACCCAAGTCCTTTTCTAAATCAGTCACCTCGATATTACTGCCCAACATCGAGTAGTCCGACTTGGGATTGGCGTAGCCAATGTGCATCACTTTGCATTTACCCAAGTTAAACGGCATTTGCCATTTTTCGGACCACTCTCCTATCCTACCTAGGTCCGCACGCAGTTCCTCGATCGCTTCGGGCGTCCCAACATTGGCCCCAAGCTTGGTGTCATCAGCGAATTTGGCGATCCGACTGACGATGCCACCGTCGATATCATTTATGTAAATGGTAAACAACAGCGGCCCCAAAACGGAACCCTGAGGAACCCCACTAGTGACCGAGGCCCAACCCGAACTAGCCCCTTTAATTACCACCCTCTGCCGCCTATTCCTCAGCCAGTTTTCAATCCACCTACCTATTTCCCCACCGATACCCAGCGCGCGCACTTTCGCCATTAGCCGGCGGTGAGGTACCTTATCAAAGGCTTTCTGAAAGTCGAGATAAAGTATATCAATCGCCCTACTCTTATCGTACTCACTCAACATGACGTGGAAAAACTCGAGCAAGTTGGTGAGACACGACCTATGCCGTCTAAACCCATGTTGGGAGTCCCCAAGCAGCTTGTAGGAATCCAAATGGTCAACGATTCTATCAGCTATTATCCTTTCTAATAATTTACCTACAACTGAAGTGAGACTAATAGGACGATAGTTCCCTGGACTTTCGTGATCCCCTTTCTTAAAGATAGGGGTCACGTTGGCCTCCCTCCAGTCACCAGGCACCTGGCCCATCACCAACGATTTGTTGAAGACTGTAGCCAGGTGGGGAGCCACCTGGTCGCGCACTTCTCGCAAAACACTGGGGAGAAACTGGTCTGGCCCAGGAGCCTTAAACGCGCTCAGTTTGTCTATTCTATGAGCAACGACTGTCGCGGTACATCTAACACTATCCAGGCCAGCACCTTCGTGCCTCACAGCTGGCTCGGGGATGACGCGGGTATCCTCCCTGGTGAACACTCCCGCAAAGTACTCATTAAGCACATTAGCGATGTCCGCGTCGGAGGTCCGCAGAACGCCGCTTCCGTCCTTTAAAGGACCTATCATGCTTCTAATGGGCTTTCTACTATTAACATAACTGAAGAACTCCTTAGGGTTCCCCTTGCAGAGGCTTGCCACCCGTAGTTCTTCGTTACGTTTCGCTAGCCTAACCTTCGCCTTCACTTCCCTACACAGGCGGACATACGCTAAAGTGTTCTCATGGGAACGATTGGCCTTCGCCCTCCTATACGCTACTTTCCTATTTCGGATAGCCGAAGCGATGTCACGATTGAACCACTTAGGCTGCGTTGAAGCAGGGGTGACCGGTTTTGAGGGTATGGCAGCAGACTGCAGCACCATAAACTCGTCCCGGAATGCACTCCACACTCCCTCAACATCGCCGCCGACCTCTAACCCCATATCTCCTACGCTATCCCTGAGGCTAACAAAGTTCGCCCGCCGGAGATCGAGCTTACTGCCTCTCGAGTTACTACGCTTCACCCGAGGGACGCACACACGGAACCTAATAAGACTGTGATCACTCCCGCCCAACGATTCGTCAACGGTGAGGCCAGTGACGAGGTTGTCTTCGGTCGTGAACACTAAGTCCAGAACGCTTTCGCCTCGTGTAGGCTCGTTGACCCACTGAGTGAGGAAGTTCTCATCAGCAAAGTCAACTAGCCTCCTCCCTTCAGCATCGGCAGTCCTGTTTTCCCACTTTATGCCGCGACAGTTGAAGTCTCCTAAAACTACACACACCCTATCCCCTAGCAGGCTACTGAGTTCGGTGTACAGGGCTGTATCCTCCTCGAGGAGGAGATGCGGAGGTCTGTACACCAAGATTAACCTATAGTTCGTCCCTCCCACGTTCAGATCGACGCCAAGCAGCTCCCGTTCCGACCGGAACTGGCAGTCAACCGGACTCAACGTGTCCCTCACGTATATTAGTACCCCACCCCCTCCCCACGGGTGCGGTCTTTGCGAAACATTCTATACCCGGGAATTTCGAACTCCCCAACGTAGTCCCTACGATCAGTATGAATCCAGGACTCGGTGATAGCAACGATATCCTGGTATTCTGATGCTAAGAGCGCCCGTAGCTCGCGAAACTTGTTCCTAATTGACCTAGCATTAAAAAGCATTGCACGGAGGGAGCCTTCCCTATTCTGACCGCCCCCTAGCACGACCCGTTTCCCGAACAGCCATGGCTGTCGGGAGTCGAAGAGCCCCTCACTATTGCTGTTGGAGGGGGACTACCTGCTGGGGGAGGGGGACTAGCTGCTGGGGGAGGGGGACTAGCTGCTGGGGGAGGGGGACTAGCTGCTGGGGGGAGGGGGACTAGCTTCTGGGGGAGGGACTAGCTTCTGGGGGAGGGGGACTAGCTGCTGGGGGAGGGGGACTAGCTGGTGGGGGAGGGGGACTAACTGCTGGGGGAGAGAGAGAGAGAGAGAGAGAGAGAGAGAGAGAGAGAGAGAGAGAGAGAGAGAGAGAGAGAGAGAGTTACAAGGAAAAGAAGACCTCAAAAGGCCTTGCGGCCCATACCGAGGAGGTACCAATGGCAACGGGTGCCAGGGAAAATTTTGTAAAGTTTATCTTTCAACTATCCTAGCAGTAGTAGAAAACTGGATAGAAAAGTAGAAGGCTCTCTCCCCACCCTCCGCTCCCTCCCTGCCAGAGGCAGGTACGGAAAAAGGTTGAAGAAAATACCTTGACCCTGGAAAAGTAGCCAAGGAAATTTTACAGGAAAGTGGAGAATATATAAATAGCTCTATATTTAGCTTGCTCACAGAGACACCGAGCAAGCGAACTCCTGCAGAGTTTTCTGAGGTTTTAATCTTAAACTATGAGTGTGTTCAGTACTTTGTCTAGCCTATTTTTAAACAGATTTACACTTTGACTGGAAACACCTCTGAGGGAAGTTGGTTCCAGATATTAACTATTTTATAGGAAAAGAAATTTCCGCAGACTGAGGTCCTAAATGTCTTTACACACTCAAATAGTGTGCAAGATTTCGTCTAACCTTTTCTTGAACTGATCCACAGAGGAACTGTTCACAACTTCCGAAGGTAACCTGTTCCATGTGTCACAGATCTTATACGTAAAGTAATTCCCACACACACTAGTCCTAAACCGTTTCAAATCCAACTTCCAACCATTGTTGCGAGTTGGGTTATCATTTAAACTAAACATACTTCTAAAATCGACATCGTTGAACCGTAAGAGCTTGAAAACCTCGATCAGTTGACCGCGCAGCCTCCGAGTTTCAAGCGAAAACAAGTTCAGGGCGCGTAACCGTCGATTGTAGCCCATATGCCTAACGGAAGGGATTAACTTTGTGGCCCTCGCCTGCACTCGCTCCAGCCTCTCAATATCTTTCCTGAGGGTGGGCGACCAGAACTGCACTGCACAGCATACTCCAGGTGCGGCCGAACAAGGGAATTGTACAGTGAGAGCACAATCTCCTTGTTCCGAAACTGAAATTGCCTCCTGATATAACCCAATAGTTTCTGGGCTTTCTTTTCCACCTCTACACACTGTTTTAAACTTAAGGTCGCTGCTAATTAGCACACCCAAGTCCTTTTCTAAATCAGTCACCTCGATTATTACCCAACATCGAGTAGTCCGACTTGGGATTGGCGTAGCCAATGTGCATCACTTTGCATTTACCCAAGTTAAACGGCATTTGCCATTTTTCGGACCACTCTCCTATCCTACCTAGGTCCGCACGCAGTTCCTCGATCGCTTCGGGTCCCAACATTGGCCCCAAGCTTGGTGTCATCAGCGAATTTGGCGATCCGACTGACGATGCCACCGTCGATATCATTTATGTAAATGGTAAACAACAGCGGCCCCAAAACGGAACCCTGAGGAACCCCACTAGTGACCGAGGCCCAACCGATACCCAGCACGCGCACTTTCGCCATTAGCCGGCGGTGAGGTACCTTATCAAAGGCTTTCTGAAAGTCGAGATAAAGTATATCAATCCCCTACTCTTATCGTACTCACCCAACATATGAGAGAGAGAGAGAGAGAGAGAGAGAGAGAGAGAGGAGAGAGAGAGAGAGAGAGAGAGAGAGAGAAGAGTGTTACAAGGAGTTACAAGGAAAAGAAGTACCTCAAAAGGCCTTGCGGCCCATACCGAGGAGGTACCAATGGCAACGGGTGCCAGGGAAAATTTTGTTTTATTTTTCTTTCAACTATCTAGCAGTAGTAGAAAACTGGATAGAAAAGTAGAAGGCTCTCTCCCCACCCTCCGCTCCCTCCCTGCCAGAGGCAGGTACGGAAAAAGGTTGAAGAAAATACCTTGACCCTGGAAAAGTAGCCAAGGAAATTTTACAGGAAAGTGGAGAATATATAAATAGCTCTATATTTAGCTTGCTCACAGAGACACCGAGCAAGCGAACTCCTGCAGAGTTTTCTGAGGTTTTAATCTTAAACTATGAGTGTGTTCTACTTTGTCTAGCCTATTTTTAAACAGATTTACACTTTGACTGGAAACAACCTCTGAGGGAAGTTGGTTCCAGATATTAACTATTTTATAGGAAAAGAAATTTCCGCAGACTGAGGTCCTAAATGTCTTTACACACTCAAATAGTGTGCAAGATTTCGTCTAACCTTTTCTTGAACTGATCCACAGAGGAACTGTTCACAACTTCCGAAGGTAACCTGTTCCATGTGTCACAGATCTTATACGTAACGTAATTCCCACACACACTAGTCCTAAACCGTTTCAAATCCAACTTCCAACCATTGTTGCGAGTTGGGTTATCATTTAAACTAAACATACTTCTAAAATCGACATCGTTGAACCCTCGTAAGAGCTTGAAAACCTCGATCAGTTGACCGCGCAGCCTCCGAGTTTCAAGCGAAAACAAGTTCAGGGCGTAACCGTCGATTGTAGCCCATATGCCTAACGGAAGGGATTAACTTTGTGGCCCTCGCCTGCACTCGCTCCAGCCTCTCAATATCTTTCCTGAGGGTGGGCGACCAGAACTGCACAGCATACTCCAGGTACGGCCGAACAAGGGAATTGTACAGTGAGAGCACAATCTCCTTGTTCCGAAACTGAAATTGCCTCCTGATATAACCCAATAGTTTCTGGGCTTTCTTTTCCACCTCTACACACTGTTTCGTAAACTTAAGGTCGCTGCTAATTAGCACACCCAAGTCCTTTTCTAAATCAGTCACCTCGATATTACTGCCCAACATCGAGTAGTCCGACTTGGGATTGGCGTAGCCAATGTGCATCACTTTGCATTTACCCAAGTTAAACGGCATTTGCCATTTTTCGGACCACTCTCCTATCCTACCTAGGTCCGCACGCAGTTCCTCGATCGCTTCGGGCGTCCCAACATTGGCCCCAAGCTTGGTGTCATCAGCGAATTTGGCGATCCGACTGACGATGCCACCGTCGATATCATTTATGTAAATGGTAAACAACAGTGGCCCCAAAACGGAACCCTGAGGAACCCCACTAGTGACCGAGGCCCAACCCGAACTAGCCCCTTTAATTACCACCCTCTGCCGCCTATTCCTCAGCCAGTTTTCAATCCACCTACCTATTTCCCCACCGATACCCAGCGCGCGCACTTTCGCCATTAGCCGGCGGTGAGGTACCTTATCAAAGGCTTTCTGAAAGTCGAGATAAAGTATATCAATCGCCCTACTCTTATCGTACTCACTCAACATGACGTGGAAAAACTCGAGCAAGTTGGTGAGACACGACCTATGCCGTCTAAACCCATGTTGGGAGTCCCCAAGCAGCTTGTAGGAATCCAAATGGTCAACGATTCTATCAGCTATTATCCTTTCTAATAATTTACCTACAACTGAAGTGAGACTAATAGGACGATAGTTCCCTGGACTTTCGTGATCCCCTTTCTTAAAGATAGGGGTCACGTTGGCCTCCCTCCAGTCACCAGGCACCTGGCCCATCACCAACGATTTGTTGAAGACTGTAGCCAGGTGGGGAGCCACCTGGTCGCGCACTTCTCGCAAAACACTGGGGAGAAACTGGTCTGGCCCAGGAGCCTTAAACGCGCTCAGTTTGTCTATTCTATGAGCAACGACTGTCGCGGTACATCTAACACTATCCAGGTCAGCACCTTCGTGCCTCACAGCTGGCTCGGGGATGACGCGGGTATCCTCCCTGGTGAACACTCCCGCAAAGTACTCATTAAGCACATTAGCGATGTCCGCGTCGGAGGTCCGCAGAACGCCGCTTCCGTCCTTTAAAGGACCTATCATGCTTCTAATGGTCTTTCTACTATTAACATAACTGAAGAACTCCTTAGGGTTCCCCTTGCAGAGGCTTGCCACCCGTAGTTCTTCGTTACGTTTCGCTAGCCTAACCTTCGCCTTCACTTCCCTACACAGGCGGACATACGCTTCAGTGTTCTCGTGGGAACGATTGGCCTTCGCCCTCCTATACGCTACTTTCCTATTTCGGATAGCCGAAGCGATGCCACGATTGAACCACTTAGGCTGCGTTGAAGCAGGGTGACCGGTTTTGAGGGTATGGCAGCAGACTGCAGCACCATAAACTCATCCCGGAATGCACTCCACACTCCCTCAACATCGCCGCCAACCTCTAACCCCATCTCTGCTACGCTATCCCTGAGGCAACAAAGTTCGCCCGCCGGAGATCGAGCTTACTGCCTCTCGAGTTACTACGCTTCACCGAGGGACGCACACACGGAACCTAATAAGACCGTGATCACTCCCGCCCAACGATTCGTCAACGGTGAGGCCAGTGACGAGGTTGTCTTCGGTCGTGAATACTAAGTCTAGAACGCTTTCGCCTCGTGTAGGCTCGTTGACCCACTGAGTGAGGAAGTTCTCATCAGCAAAGTCAACTAGCCTCCTCCCTTCAGCATCGGCAGTCCTGTTTTCCCACTTTATGCCGCGACAGTTGAAGTCTCCTAAAACTACACACACCCTATCCCCTAGCAGGCTACTGAGTTCGGTGTACAGGGCTGTATCGTCCTCGAGGAGGAGATGCGGAGGTCTGTACACAAGATTAACCTATAGTTCGTCCCTCCCACGTTCAGATCAACGCCAAGCAGCTCCCGTTCCGACCGGAACTGGCAGTCAACCGGACTCAACGTGTCTCTGACGTATATTAGTACCCCACCCCCACCCCTTCCCCATGGGTGCGGTCTTTGCGAAACATTCTATACCCGGGAATTTCGAACTCCCCAACGTAGTCCCTACGATCAGTATGAATCCAGGACTCGGTGATAGCAACGATATCCTGGTATTCTGATGCTAAGAGCGCCCGTAGCTCGCAAAACTTGTTCCTAATTGACCTAGCATTAAAAAGCATTGCACGGAGGGAGCCTTCCCTATTCTGACCGCCCCATTTCCCGAACAGCCAGGGCTGTCGGGAGTTGAAGAGCCCCTCACTAACGAGGGGGCAACTTCCGCAGGAGACTGAGCCCCCTCCAACGTAGGAGGAGGGTCACCCACCTGTACTTCGACGCACCCTTCAGTCTAAGGTATGTCCACCACCGGCTCATCCTCATCTCTCCCCGGACTCGACCTCACCATTCTGTATAGGTGCCGGTCGAGCAGCGCGCCTAGCACACCTTTACCCTTGTTATTGAGGTGGACACCATCCCTCTGGTAAAGGTCCCACCTACCCGAAAATGCATCGAAGGGGTCAATAAACTTCACGCCCAGCGGAACGCACAAGTCTTGTACCCTCTCGTTGATGCCAATGACCTTACTGAGCGCGTGGTCACTGACATTCATTCGCGGTAAAATACCCATTAACATTCCCCTGTCTGTCTTCAGTTTTAGATCATCCGCAAGAGACATGATCTCGGTGATGATCCCTTCAGTAAGACCTACCCCACCCACCGCCTTTGAGGAACAGGTCATTGCCACCAGCGTGGACAACGATCGCAGTCCTCCGACTAGCCACGCGCACCTTCTCTACCTCCTTCCTTAAGTGTGCCGTTCCCCGCCCAGGTAAGCACCTTACCTTCCTCCCATCCCGGTTTGCTGAAGCAAAGTACTTCTCCTGGCCCCTGATCTGCGAGTCCCCAATCAAAACGGTGTCTTCCTCCTTCGAGCACAGGAGACTAAAGCGGTTAGAGGTCTTGACAGGGGCAACTGGGGTCTCAGGCTTCGGCTTCGCAGCCTTCTTGCCCGAGACCTTTCGAAACCCGTCGCCACCCATACACGCAGTTACACCACCCGACCCACCCCGACAGGTAGCTACATCCTTCGGTTTCTTTTGGCCATCAGCAGGCCCCTTCCCACCCTTCTCTATCGATCCCTTCCCACCCTTCTCTATCAGCAGCCCCTTCTTTGAGCCCTCCCTTTTTCTAGATACTTAATCTTACAGTTTGAATCTGCTGGTGTGTTTTTAATTTGATCTTGTCCACTGGGTTGGATTTCTAGTGCTACGACCCTAGCTTCAAGCTTTTTTACTAATTCCTTTAGCTCTTTAACTTCCTTTTCGTGGTTGTCTCTAAGTTTACAAAACAAACATACACTAAGGGATGTGATATCGCTGATACTACCCTCTGGGAAGTCTACGCACCAATGATTAACTTTACATTTAAAGCATTCTGCTTTCAATTTAGCTGGCCCTGCCAGAGAGAGAGAGAGAGAGAGAGAGAGAGAGAGAGAGAGAGAGAGAGAGAGAGAGAGAGAGAGAGAGAGAGTTAGTTACAAGGAAAAGAAGGACCTCAAAAGGCCTTGCGGCCCATACCGAGGAGGTACCAATGGCAACGGGAGCCAGGGAAAATTTTGTAAAAGTTTATTTTTCTTTCAACTATCCTAGCAGTAGTAGAAAACTGGATAGTAAAGTAGAAGGCTCTCTCCCCACCCTCCGCTCCCTCCCTGCCAGAGGCAGGTATGGAAAAAGGTTGAAGAAAATACCTTGACCCTGGAAAAGTAGCCAAGGAAATTTTACAGGAAAGTGGAGAATATATAAATAGCTCTATATTTAGCTTGCTCACAGAGACACTGAGCAAGCGAACTCCTGCAGAGTTTTCTGAGGTTTTAATCTTAAACTATGAGTGTGTTCAGTACTTTGTCTAGCCTATTTTTAAACAGATTTACACTTTGACTGGAAACAACCTCTGAGGGAAGTTGGTTCCAGATATTAACTATTTTATAGGAAAAGAAATTTCCGCAGACTGAGGTCCTAAATGTCTTTACACACTCAAATAGTGTGCAAGATTTCGTCTAACCTTTTCTTGAACTGATCCACAGAGGAACTGTTCACAACTTCCGAAGGTAACCTGTTCCATGTTCACAGATCTTATACGTAAGTAATTCCCACACACACTAGTCCTAAACCGTTTCAAATCCAACTTCCAACCATTGTTGCGAGTTGGGTTATCATTTAAACTAAACATACTTCTAAAATCGACATCGTTGAACCCTCGTAAGAGCTTGAAAACCTCGATCAGTTGACCGCGCAGCCTCCGAGTTTCAAGCGAAAACAAGTTCAGGGCGCGTAACCGTCGATTGTAGCCCATATGCCTAACGGAAGGGATTAACTTTGTGGCCCTCGCCTGCACTCGCTCCAGCCTCTCAATATCTTTCCTGAGGGTGGGCGACCAGAACTGCACAGCATACTCCAGGTACGGCCGAACAAGGGAATTGTACAGTGAGAGCACAATCTCCTTGTTCCGAAACTGAAATTGCCTCCTGATATAACCCAATAGTTTCTGGGCTTTCTTTTCCACCTCTACACACTGTTTCGTAAACTTAAGGTCGCTGCTAATTAGCACACCCAAGAGAGAGAGAGAGAGAGAGAGAGAGAGAGAGAGAGAGTTACAAGGAGTTACAAGGAGTTACAAGGAAAAGAAGTACCTCAAAAGGCCTTGCGGCCCATACCGAGGAGGTACCAATGGCAACGGGTGCCAGGGAAAATTTTCTACACACTCAAATAATGTGCAAGATTTGGTCTAACCTTTTCTTGAACTAATCCACCGAGGAACTGTTCCCGTTATTAAAAGTTTATTTTTCTTTCAACTATCCTAGCAGTAGTAGAAAGCTGGATAGAAAGGTAGAAGGCTCTCTCCCCACCCTCCGCTCCCTCCCTGCCAGATGCAGGTATGGAAAAAGGTTGAAGAAAATACCTTGACCCTGGAAAAGTAGCCAAGGAAATTTTACAGGAAAGTGGAGAATATATAAATAGCTCTATATTTACCTTGCTCACAGACACACTGTGCAAGCGAACTCCTGCAGAGTTTTCTTATGTTTTAATCTTAACCTATCAACGTGTTAAAGTAATTCCCACATGAACTAAACATGCTTCTAAAATCGACATCTTTGAACCCGCGTCACGTAAGCGTCGATTGTAGCCCATATGCCTAACGAAAGGGATTAACTTTGTGGCATTTTTCGCCAGTTTCCAATCCACCTACCTACTTCCCCACCAATTCCCAGCGTGCGCACTTCGGCCTTTAGCCGGCGGTGAGGTACCTTATCAAAGGCCTTCTAATCAATCGCCCTACTCTTATCATACTCACTCAACATGACGTAGAAAAACTCGAGCATGATGGTGAGACACGACCTATGCCATCTAAACCCATGTTGGAGTCCCCAAGTAGCTTGTAAGAATCCAAATGGTCAACAATCCTACTCGCTATTATCCCCTCTAAATATTTACCTACAACTGAAGTTAAATGGTGTTATTTATAGAGGTTCCAAGCCTCTCTTCCCACGCATGAGATAGCAGTAGCGTCCTAATCGTAACAGTAGAGAAAAAGACAATACTAAAAGTTTCTTTTTTTTTTTGCAGTCAGAGGAGAACATCCCTAACCTAAGCTAAAAGGACAGAGTGGGATGGGAAGGGGTCCTAGTAACCCACGGGACAGGTTTGTACAACAGACTTCACCCGCCTCCCTCCCGAGAGAGAGAGAGAGAGAGAGAGAGAGAGAGAGAGAGAGAAGAGAGAGAGAGAAAGAGAGTTACAGGAGTTACAAGGAAAAGAAGTACCTCAAAAGGCCTTGCGGCCCATACCGAGGAGATACCAATGGCAACGGGTACCAGGGAAAATTTTGTCTTTCAACTATGCTAGCAGTAGTAGAAAACTGGATAGAAAAGTAGAAGGCTCTCTCCCCACCCTCCGCTCCCTCCCTGCCAGAGGCAGGTACGGAAAAAGGTTGAAGAAAATACCTTGACCCTGGAAAAGTAGCCAAGGAAATTTTACAGGAAAGTGGAGAATATATAAGTAGCTCTATATTTAGCTTGCTCACAGAGACCGAGCAAGCGAACTCCTACAGAGTTTTCTGAGGTTTTAATCTTAAACTATGAGTGTGTTCAGTACTTTGTCTACTGATCCACAGAGGAACTGTTCACAACTTCCGAAGGTAACCTGTTCCATGTGTCACAGATCTTATACGTAACGTAATTCCCACACACACTAGTCCTAAACCGTTTCAAATCCAACTTCCAACCATTGTTGCGAGTTGGGTTATCATTTAAACTAAACATACTTCTAAAATCGACATCGTTGAACCCTCGTAAGAGCTTGAAAACCTCGATCAGTTGACCGCGCAGCCTCCGAGTTTCAAGCGAAAACAAGTTCAGGGCGTAACCGTCGATTGTAGCCCATATGCCTAACGGAAGGGATCAACTTTGTGGCCCTCGCCTGCACTCGCTCCAGCCTCTCAATATCTTTCCTGAGGGTGGGCGACCAGAACTGCACAGCATACTCCAGGTACGGCCGAACAAGGGAATTGTACAGTGAGAGCACAATCTCCTTGTTCCGAAACTGAAATTGCCTCCTGATATAACCCAATAGTTTCTGGGCTTTCTTTTCCACCTCTACACACTGTTTCGTAAACTTAAGGTCGCTGCTAATTAGCACACCCAAGTCCTTTTCTAAATCAGTCACCTCGATATTACTGCCCAACATCGAGTAGTCCGACTTGGGATTGGCGTAGCCAATGTGCATCACTTTGCATTTACCCAAGTTAAACAGACAGAGAGAGAGAGAGAGAGAGAGAGAGAGAGAGAGAGAGAGAGAGAGAGAGAGAGAGAGAGAGAGAGAGAGGAGAGAGAGAGAGAGAGAGAGAGAGAGTTACAAGTTACAAGGAAAAGAAGTACCTCAAAAGGCCTTGCGGCCCATACCGAGGAGGTACCAATGGCAACGGGTGCCAGGGAAAATTTTGTCTTTCAACTATGCTAGCAGTAGTAGAAAACTGGATAGAAAAGTAGAAGGCTCTCTCCCCACCCTCCGCTCCCTCCCTGCCAGAGACAGAGAGAGAGAGAGAGAGAGAGAGAGAGAGAGAGAGAGAGAGAGGAGAGAGAGAGAGATAAATTCACTTATAATAAAAAATAAAACACTAAATTTAGCACTGTCAGACAGAAAAAAAAAAAATACTGACTGTAAGCTTCAATTTGAGACCAAAGTTGATACTCTAAGAGCATTTTGATATTTTTCAATTTTTTGGCTACCATCTTGAAAATAATAAAATTTCATGATGCCTCCATATCCAAATCTTTTTACGATCTATTTAGCTATCTCTGTGCCAATTTTCTTGCTTGTATCAAAAAATGAACAATTCACATCAATATGGCAGCTATGCCACCCCACTAATATATACCTTTTGGTTAGCTTCCACCTAAATTGTTCATTCTGACAAACATCAAGTTTTTCACTCCACCTTAGACCTACAGTTTAATGTGGAATCTGAACCAATAGGCCACCCATGATACCCATTTACCTATCAACAATTTCCTTTAATGTACATGGAAGGATGAACAGCTGAGTTTTGCTGCATGCCAGCTACTATTACTGGGTATTGATCCCAGGGCCAATGGATTTGTAGTCAGTGATGCTAACCACTACACAAGAGGAATATACAGTAGACCCCACTATTTGCAGGTTCAGCGCCTTTGGGCTATCTCTTTGTATACCATTTTGGTATTCACAGTGGGTAGGTTTTGCCTATTTGTAGTTTTTGCCATCAGCAGTGTTTACATTTATCATGTTTGTGTTTTTATGTGCAATATTAATGTTTTTATTCCATTTTCTTTTTGCCTACTTCTGCTTCTTCAACTGTAACTACAACCACATCTCCAAAATCTAGCTCCTCCAAGGGGTTTCCAGAAGACACGTGATTTCCACATGTCTCATCAACAACAATCACATCATCGTCTACATCAACATCAATTGCATCATCCTCACCAATATCAATGATCATTGCATCATCCTCACCAACATCAACTGCGTAATTTACAGATACTTATAGCTGCGGATAGTAAACATAATCCCAAAAAGTTTTTTGAATATGTAAATAATCGTAAGCCGATAAAAGATAACATAGGCCCTCTAGTGGATGTTAATGGCACTTTGGCTTCTGACGCTCAGGCGATGGCGGGTATTTTCAATAACTTTTTTGAGACACTTTTTACCGTAGAAGACATAAATAATGTCCCCAACGTGGACAATATCGTTCCATTTAGTAGCGAGACTATTTTGGATGAAATAACTGTTTACGAGGCTGAGATTGCGCATTATATCAATAGGCTAAAAGTTAGCAAGGCTCCAGGCCTGATGCTTTTTATCCCAGACATTTGAAAGATTTGAAAGACGTTATCGTAGGCCCCTTAACAAAGATTTTTAATCAGTCACTCAAAACGGAGATTATTCATGAAAACTTCAAATTAGCTAACGTCACACCTATTCTTAAAAAAGGCAACTGAGCAGTAGCTAGCAATATAGGCCCATTAGCTTAATGTCAATTGTCAGTAAACTTTTGGAATCCGTAGTTAGGGATCGTATCATTGATCACTTAGAAAGTAGAGATTTGATTAATAGTAGTCAACATCGGTTTCGATGCCATAGGTCTTGTTTAACTAATTTGTTAGAATTTTATAACGAAATAGTGCATGAATACGATAGGCATAGAGCAGCTGACGTTATTTATTTAGATTTTAAAAAGGCATTCGATACAGTTCTGCATAGGAGACTAATTGCGAAGGTCAAAGCGCACAGTATACGCGGTCAGGTAGCTAACTGGTTAGAAGAATGGCTTCATGTTAGAAGACAGAGGGTCGTAGTTAATGGTAGTGAATCAGGGTGGTTAGATATAGGTAGTGGTGTCCTACAGGGTTCAGTGTTAGGCCTATTGCTATTCATAATTAACATTAACGACATAGATGTAGGATTGACTAGTAACGTGTCAAAATTCGCAGATGATGCTAAAATAGGCATTAAGGTTGTTAACGAGGACAATAGTAATAGGCTCCAAGACAATGTAAATAGGATTATGGGGTGGACAGATAAGTGGCAGATGCAATTTAACATAGACAAATGTAAAGTTTTGCATATAGGTTCTCACAACAATAATTACACGTACACGATGGATGATAGGGAGATAGGGAGTTAGCGAGCATTGACGAGGAAGTAGATTTAGGCGTACGCGTATCTAAGGATTTAAAGGTTAGGAACCAGTGCCTGGAGTCTTGCGCAAAAGCTAATAGGATGTTAGGCTTCATAGCACGTAATTTCAAATTTAAATCGAAGGATATTATATTGCCCCTTTACAAGTCCCTAGTCAGGCCTCATTTAGAATATGCAGTTCAGTTTTGGTGCCCATACTTGCGTGAGGATATTGATAGGTTAGAAAGGGTTCAACGTCGTGCCACAAAACTAATTCTGTCATTGCGCAACAAGCCTTATGAAGATAGGATTAGAGTGTTAGACCTGTATTCACTCGAAACTAGGAGATTAAGGGGGGAGCTTATTGAAGTTTTCAAAATCGTTAATAACATCGATAATGTAAATTTTGACAAATTGTTCTTTTGATAGTAGTAATACTTGTAATAACAGATTTAAGTTGCGTGGCAGATGTTTCATTACTAATATCGCTAAAAACTTCTTTACGTTTAAAGTAATTGATAAATGGAATAATCTTCCCGCATCAGTCATTCATTCTACCAGCATTAATATGTTTAAGAACCATTTTAGATAGGCATTTTAAAAATATTAATGTTGTTTAAAATAAAAAAACAATTAGTCACAGGAGCTCTGGGGGTAGTGGTCGAGGATGAGTCTGTTGACAATTAATGCCAGCTTGTGACATGCCAGCGTGTGATGCCAGCAATCAAATTAAAAAAAAAAAGTTTGACTAACATGAATGTAGATGTAGCTCGTAGAGTAAACTAACACACTTTTTGTTTAACTTTACCTACTTTTTTTTTTTTTCTTATCCTCTCCTTACTTTGCATGTCTGTAACTCTCTTTTCTTGCATGTTTGTAGTTTGCATGGTATGACTGTGAGTTAAGACTGTGTTTGCATGGTTTGTAAGCATTCTTATTTTACTTCTTTTCATCTTTCACCCCTCTCCTATTCTCTCCGACTATTTTTCTGAGTTGTCGGCAGTGGCTGGCGGATGATGATGGTGAGTCTTTTTTCTCTTTTTCTGAATGAATGTTACCCACGAGTGATAGGTGTTCCTCCTTACTTAACCCCTTATTCTCTTCTCTTAACCTCCTATTCTTTCCTTTCTCTCGGGCTAACCTTAGAGTGGATCTTAGGGTCTTTGTTAGCCTTAGCTTCTGTAGATCTGTAGATCCTACATATACAATATACAGGTTAGTCTTATTTTAAAGCATTCATCATTATTTGAAGTCTTTGAAGCAAAAGAGCACAAGCGCCATTTTTTTTTAATCATCAGAAAATGCATTGAAAGTTATGCAACCTTTGGAGAGAGATAACGCATTATTTTTCATGGGACTTTAGACCATACAAACATTGGCATTTCTGCAATTCATCCATTACCATATGATAGTATACGGTCTGAAGAACCTCTCAGGGGGTATACCTCATTTTTGCCCCGGATGGCGCTTGTGCTACTTTTGCTTCAGAAGGCCTCATTTTATTATGTATATGTTATTGATAAGTATCAATATTTGCATATGAGAATGTAACCTATTTATTACCAGAGGTTATTAAGTTCTGTATTTGTGGGTCTTCTGACTAATGGAATGTAACCCTATTTTTTCCACAGGTTATTAAGTGCAGTATTTGTGGATTCTGTATTCATGGCATTCTCCTGGAATGTAACCCCTGCAAATAGCAAGGGTCTACTGTTTGCTGGGTGATTACAAATGATCTTCCTGATTTTAAACATTTATGAAAAAACTAACAAAGCTACAGTGAAAAGCAAGCTATACAAATAAAGAAGAGCTCAAAGTTTTATTCACAAGCTACTAAAGTTCAGTATGAGCTCCTTTTAAGGTTATAACATTCCTGAACATTGAGCAATTTCCTGATTGTTGGATCAAGTATTGGGGGGCCCATTCCTTGCCAGCTCATTTGCCTGATCTAACCCCCTTGACTTCTTCCTCTGGCACTGTCAAAAATGAAGTTTTTGTTTCACCAATGGCAACACCTTTGGAACATTTGAAGGAAATGATACATGAAGCTGTTAGAAAAGTTTAGTATGATATGCTACAAAATGTATGGAGGGAAACAGTCAGTACTGCTTTGATGGCTGCAAAGCCACAAAAGGAACTCATATTGAACTTCAATTGTTTGTAAATAAAACTTTTTGAGTCACTTCTTTATTTGTATATCTTGCTTTTTGATGTAGCTTTGTTTTTTCCTAATAAATGTTTAAAATCAGGAAGATCATTTGTAATCACCCAGTATATATATATATATATATATATATATACAGGGTGGGCCGTAAGTTTCCATACATAGGAAAAATAAACATTTTTTTATTGACAACCATTTTTATTTATATAATATGCTCTACATGGTTGCCATTGTTTTGAAAACACATTTCAATACGTGTTCCCCACTGTTGATGAACACGCATTAGCACAGTTGACGTTATGCTTGTAATGGCGTTGGTGATACGTTCCTTTAGATGATTTATGTCTCGTATCTTTTCCTGATACACCATGGCCTTCAAGTGCCCCCAAAGATAGAAATCAAGGGGGGTGAGATCTGGGGATCTGGGAGGCCACTCCACAGGAACACGCCGACCAATCCAAGCATCCGGAAACTGCTGATCCAAATACCGACGCACGTGAAGACCATAATTTAAATTTTCCTATGTATGGAAACTTACGGCCCACCCTGTATATATATATATATATATATATATGAGGAGTGATCAAAAAGTATCAATAATTTTATTGCTATGGACAAATGAATGCAAATAAGAAATAACTGTTTACATATGCGAGTCTTCCTGCCCTCTGGCATCTGCAGTCTGAAGCAAAATATGCTACCATGAGTCAGTTGTTGGTTGGAGCGCTTAAAAGGAGGGTGTGTTTTTGCAGTGTGTATAAATCTCTGAAATGGAACAATGCACATTCGGAGATGAACAAAATGATTAAAACAGCTTTTGAAAATGATGCTCTCAGTGTAGCTAATATTTACAAATGGCACAAAAAGTTTAAAAATGGAGAAACATCACTTGAAGACAAGAATGTTCCACTTGATGTGATTATGATTCATGAGAAGGCAAAACTCCTCTACAAACACTTTTGTGATGCATCTGGTGGTGAAGGTAGTAGACTGACAACCCCCAACAGCCCTCATTTTTGGCCAGCAAGGGCTGGTTCGAAAATTTTAAGAAAAGATTCTGAAAAATGTAAAACTTAGTGGTGAGGCAGAACTTTTCAAGCCTGAGTTTACCAAGTTATGTGAAGATAAGGGTTACCAGCATCAACAGGTTTTTAATGCAGATGAAACAGGCCTGTGGTGGAAGAGAATGCCAACATGCACATACATAGCAGCTGAAGAAAAGAAAGCATCAGGGTGTAAGGCAGCTAAGGACCAAATAACTGTCCTATTATGTGGTAATGTGGCAGGACACATGATAAAACCCATGGTGCTGTACTGAGCAAGCATCCTCGTGTCTTTAAGAATAAGGACATGAACCTGCTGCCTGTGTTCTACCAATCCAATAAGAAGGTCTGGATGATAGCAAGCCTCTTCCAAGATTGGTTTCATAATTGTTTAGTGTGTGAGGTGGAGAAGTACTTAAGGGAGGAAGGGATAGATTTCAAGGTGCTACTCATCATAGATAATTGCCCTGGTCACCCACCCAGAGAGCCTGAAACATGCTCACCCCAATGATACAGCCACTTGACCAAGGTGTCATTGCTTGGTTTAAGTCAAAGTAGCTTCAGCAGGATTCAAGATGCACTCAACAATGACCATGACCTTGATGTCCACCACTCATGGAAAGCATTTAACATAACCCAGTGCATCAAGCACATCAAGGGCTCCCCAAGATGAAATGAAAGCTAGTGGGATAAATGCATGCTGAAACAATCTATGGCCTGATGCTGTGTATAACTTCAAGGGCTTCCCTACCACCACTGATGATGTCAACAAGACTGTAAAAGTGGCGAGAGAGGTATTTTTAGACATGCAGCCAGATGAAGTTGTGCAGCTGAGTGAAGCTGTTGGGAAGGAGTTCACAGACAAGGACTTGGAAGAATTAGTGAAAAGTGACCAAGAGGAAGAAGAGATGGACAAAGAGGAGGAACAAAGTGGATGGAACTTGGAAAAATTAGGGAAATGTAGGAGACTTTACAAAGAACTGATTGGGAAGATAGAAGAGTATGATCCTTCCATAGAGAGAAGCATGAAAATGAAGAGAATATTCAAGAGTGGTTGGGCTCCATTTCCTGAAATCATGAAGCCTTGAAGAAAGAAGCAGCAACTATTAATTACCATGTTCTTCTTTAAGAAACCTTACCAGCCACCTGCTATTCCCAAACCTGCTGAATCAGTGTGAACTCTACAATCCCCCACCACTGTCACCAGCTGCACCCCTTCCCATGTCACCTCCCTCCCCTACCCAGCCTGCATCAGCTGACTCGGCCAATGCCCCGCCTCACTCTTCCAACATGCCAGACAGCAGGGGTGGGGGGGGAGGCAGGGGTGTGCTGCCAATTTCTAAACCAGTTCTGATACAGATAGGGGTAAATCAGTGAGCACCAATGGTGTGAGTCATTAAGCTAGGGGGTCTGAGGTGAGTGGCAGCTCCCCCAGTGAGGTCCGGGGCAGAGCCCCAGAAGCCAATGCATTTTAGCTTTTCCAAACAGCATTTTGTAACATTTTGCCAGAAATTACTTAACATTCTTTATACTCACTAATGACATAATTATCTAAAAATAAACATTTTTCATCAAAAAATAAATAAATACTGAAACAACCAGTGCTTGTGATACTACCTATTTTTCTATAAAATCCTGAAAAAATGAAAAAAAATTTAGATATAAATAAATTTCTGACTTAAACATTTGTTAAAAACAAACAAAAGGTTCAGTGATCCAATCAAAATTTAACAACTGGTTCGGGTGAACTGGACTGAGCCAGTCCCAGCACACCCGTGGATTAAGGATACTATGGATCCAGATGTTCCCTAATCAGGCCACCATTCCCGTGTGGTCTGAAATAACATCTGGCATTATCTATATATAAATATTCAATGTAAATTTCATATTTATATTTAGGATAAACAGTTCTAATTTTGGCATATATGCATGTATCATATGTATTTATATGGCTTCCAAGACAATTCTATTTTCACAAATTTTGAAAATTCCTTGTCACCCAGTACCCTAAAATTTCATTTACTGGGCGACAAATTTTCTTCACTGATTGACATTCATGTCACCCACTCACTAAGTTAAAAAATGCTCTGATATATGGAATGAATTTCACAAACCCCTGAAATAAGTGAACCCAAAAGGAAAAAGGAAAAGCAATTCCAAGGCCTTTTGTGTATTCAACAGTACACCATTTCTGAATGTAGGCTATTCTACTGTATTCTAATCACTAAAATGATTCAAGGTGAGGTACCATACACTGTAATGATTAAATTATATTCATCTTAAAAAATGTATTTCCATTATTAATGGTTTCTCATGGCAAAAACACTTCAACAAAAATTTATTTGCCAAATATACTGTAATACTTCCTCATTTTATCTTATTGTTTCAGCTTCTAACGGGAGTGGAATATTAATCTTCATACAGTGCTAAACCACAACCACCTTTTTACTCATTTTTAAAATTACGCACCTTCTTATTTTATTATTTGCATTATGCAATCATGCATATATTTGAAGGGATAGATTACATACTCTACTAGCCTCTACCCATAGTTCAGTCTGCAAGTCAAGTGAAGACACTGAGGTCAAGGGTTCAACTCCCAATGGTGCTGGTAATAATAATAATCTCAGAGTTAGCACAATGGGTTGCATTAATTTGCCTGAGCACTGTACCAGTTTATGGTCCTCCTGACTGATTACTATCACATACTCTACTACAAAATAACTGACTATGGCATTAGCAATGTTGTAAATACTACCTATAAAAGCTCTGTTAACAGGAATCTACTAAAAATAGAGGGTAATGACTTTCTACACAAGTGATATACAATTCAGTACTCCATTCCAATAACAGTTTCTAGTGTTTGGAACAGACACGAGGAGTCTCATGGGGAGTTAGGGACATCTGTATAAACTTCCCAGACTCCAAAATTATATTTATGAAGAGAATTGATGGTCCCCTCTCAGTGCATTTCCTATACATATTTTTCCTTATTTCCTAAAGACTTTCTATGGGTCTCAAATTACATCCTCTGAGCAGCTAATGGGAAAACTATACATGCCTATTATACAATTTACCTTACAGTTTACAGCAATGTCTACTGTGACCTCAGACCTGAACACACCTATAATACAGTACATTACCAGTTAAATTTTGATACAAAATACCTTTCATTATACTATATAATTATGAATGGCCTCAGGTTTTTGGGGTAGTCTACTGAAGATGGGAAAATTACATATGACAATGAAACAAGACATAAGAACATATTCTTTTATACCAACTCTTCCATGTGCTAATGTCAACAAAAACTGTATGATAAAAATAATACCAATATGTAAGAGAATGTATCAGAATTTTCTATTGTTAACATCAGCAAATCTTACGTAAAACATTTCACCAATTCACAATGCTATCTCAGTTATGCATAGGAGATGTGTTAAGCCTTCTCAGAGTGAAATGTGAACTCAAACATTATTAACTAAAGGTAGGCCTACTACAAAAAAGTTTCAATAGACTACTTCAACAATATATAGGTCCAAAGGCCTATGATGATACACAGTGGTCTCTCGGTGAAATCTTAGGCCCAGGCCTATTAACAGAATAAATAGGTCATCAGTCCTACATCTACCACAACAACCAGCAAAGCCTTACAATTCAAACTCATCTCGATTATGGACTCAGCTTACAAGTGGTCTATACCAAAACCTGAGGCTTTTCTGGTGGGTTGTGATTCAGATTCTATATTAATCTGTAGATCAAAGGTGAGGCAATAAGCTTGACTCATTAGAATGAACAGTCCACACAAAATGAAAAGTAAAATATGTGCCTTGTTAACCTTGTTGCTGTTTTGTGCATTGGTCTCTCTTTACACAGAGGTGAAGCTGGTGGCCCCCTCTAGATCTGGCTTGGTAGAGGAGCAAGTTGCTTTCTTGCACTCTCCACCATACATAGCCAGGTACACCCGGCTCATCTGGTACCATCCTGAGCCAGGCATCTAGTCTTCTCTTGAAGACTTCAACTTTGACCCCTGTAATATTTCTGAGGTCCTTTGGAACCTGGTTGAAAAGTCTTGGCCCCCTGACAACCAAGCTATTTTCCTTCAGCATTGAGGAGGTCCCTTGTTGGGCCTTTAATTTGGGAACACTACACATTCTGCCTTTCCTATTTTCCAGTAGGTATTGCTTGAATGGTAATTGGGTTTAGTTTTAGGTTTGGTACCAGTTTTTCTATCATTTTCCATATGTAGATTATGGTGTACCTCTCTTCTTCTTCTTTCCAGGGAGTACAGATTTAGTTTACATAAGTCTTTCCCACTAATCGAGTTCTTTGCAGCCATCAATCTTGGCTGTGAAGTGTCTTTGCGTTTCTAGTTTATTAGTTTCTTCCTTTTTATATGGGAATGTCAAAACTGAGCAGTATTCAAGTTTTGGTATAATCAATATTTTTAGCAGGGGAATCATTATTATCTTGTCCCTTCTTTTGAACATTCTTAGTACCTGACCCATGACTCTTTTTGCTTTATTTATCACTGTCTGATTTTGTGTTTTGAATTTCACATCATCTGTCATTATTACCCTCAGATCAATCGCTTTCGTGCTTCTCTGAATTTCCTATCTATTTGGAGCTTAATATGCAGTCTGTTTAAGTTCCCCTTTTTTACCATATCTCAAGAGCTGAAATTTCTCAGTGTTAAATGACATGTTGTTGTCTTCTGACCATTTGTATATTTTGTTCATGTCCCTCTGGAAAGCCTCCACTTCATTTACATTGCTGATTTTTCTGCTGATCTTTGTATCATCTGCAAAGGATGTTACTATACTGTTGCTGTTTACTCCACTCTCTATGTCTGTTAGCATGATAATAAACAGGAGTGGGGCCAGTACTGTCCCTTGTGGCACTGGGCTGTGTACTTCCGATTCTGATGATGATATACCTTGAATTTTGATGACCTGTAGACGTTCTCTGAAGAAGTTGCAGATCCATTTTCCCACTTTGCCTGTAGAAGTTATCACATTTGTCAAAAGCTTTAGCAAAATCTGTGTATATGACATTGTAGTTGTCATTGCCTTCCAGCGCATCTAGGATATTATTGTAGTTTTCTATTAGTTGTGATAGGCATGATTTATCTGATCAGAATTCATGCCAATTTTCATTGAATCTTTCCAGTCTCCAGGAAATCATAAATTTTCTCTCTAACTATTCTTTCAAATACTTTGGTGAGGTGGGGCATCAATGACACTAGTCTATAGTTCTTTGCTTGAGATCTGTCCCCTCCTTTATATATAGGGATAATGTTTGCTCTTTTCAAGATGCTCGGTATTTCCCCAGTGTCTAGGGATCTTCTCCATATCCAGTATAAAGGTGTAGCTATTTCATTTTTACAGTTTTTAATCAATAATGTGTTCCAATTGTCCAGACCTGCAGCTGAATGTGGTTTCATTTTTCCTATAGCTCTCACTGCATCTTCTGGCATGAAATAAAGTCTGTTATACACTCTCCTTGCAATTTCTCATCAAAGAATGCATCTATGCAAGGTATCACTTTGTCACTTTGCAGTACTGAAAACCAATTCATACTGAACTCTCAATGTTTCAGATATTTCTTTTGGATCATCAGTTAGTTCATTATTTCTCTTCCTTAAGGGCCTAATGGTGGCACATGTTTTTGTTTTCTTTTGCATAGCTATAGAAGTATTTTAGATTTTCCTTTATTGCTTCTACCACCTTTTCCTCTTCCCTCTCTATATAGTCCTTAATCAGGGCTTGTATTTCCCTATTGATACCCTCAAGTTTTTCTTGTATTACTTTCCTGGCATTATCTCCACAGTTGCCTAACTTCGTCTTCACTCTCTTTTGTAGAATAGTCTTCTCTTTTGCCTCTCTAGCCAGCTCCTCTTTCCTTTTGGCTATGATTTGGGAGCATATTTTTCAAAAATTCTCAGCATTTTTTTTCTTCTAAGATTATTAGCATTTCCTCAGTTGGTTTATTCTCTAAAATTGTTCTCTACTCTATTTGGGCCATGTGCGATCTGATTGCTTCCCAATTTATAGTCTGAGTTTAAGTTAAAAGCCCCAAAGTTGCTTTGTTCCTCAATATGTGTATTCTTTTTTAATGTTGTCATCATATTTGTTAATATCTTGATTAAGTTGTGGTCTGAGATAATGGTTAGGGTTATTTTTATATCGCAATCAAATTTGTGTTATTTGTGAATATTAGATCTAGGCAGTTATTTTTCTGGTATTTTGTTATCTCCTGTGTCAGCATAAACTAGTTTGTGAGAGCCATCAATATTTTGCTTGCTCCTCATCTTTTCTTGTGCCCCCTTGTCCTGGTGTGTGTGTATTATATATATTATATATATATATATATATATATATATATATATATATATACAGTGTCCGTAAAGTCATGGTGGGATTTTAAATAGCCATATTATTGCAATGAAATATGATAATGAGATGAAACAATGCCAAATTTAAGAACAACTCTCAAATTGTATCTTGTAGTTAGTCTAGGCTAAGCTTAACCTTTATCGTAGTTAGTCTAGGCTGTCCACATGCCTATGTTGAACATGAGCGTAATAGCCCAAAAGTTAATGTGTGGTGTGCTCTAGCACGAGATCGAGTGATTGGCCCATTTTTCTTCGCAGAACCCACTGTGACGTCACACAACTACCTCGCTATGTTGGAACATTTTGCAGTACCCCAATTTATTGACAATAATGTCATCTTTCAGCAAGATGGTGCTCCTCCACACTATGCCAACGTTGTTCGAGAATTCCTTAATGAAAAATTTCCACAGAGATGGATAGGAAGAGGAGGATGGAAGCCATGGCCTCCACGCTCTCCGGACCTGACACCTTTGGACTTTTATTTGTGGGGTTACGTCAAGCAAAGCGTGTACAGTGTACCCATTAGGGATATTCATCACTTGCACGAGCGAATCATGGAAGCTATCGCATCCATCACTCCTGATGTTCTTGGGCGTGTGTGGCTGGAATTGAATCACCGCCTAGATGTCTGCAGGGCTACCAGAGGAGCCCATATCAAACTACATTAAATAAAGTTATTCTTTTAGAGTTGTTCTTCAATTTGCCTTTTTTCCATCTCATTATCATGTTTCATTGCAATAATATAGCTATTTAAAATCCCACCATGACTTTACGGACACACTGTGTATATATATATATATATTCCTATCCACCTTTTTGTATTTTATAAATGAGAAGTTAAAGTCTCTGCAGATCATTATATTGGGGGATGGAGAGTTTATGGCCTTTATTAGCTTTCTGATGTCATCAATGGCCTCTGAGAATTTTTGGTTGCAGTGCTTGGAGGTCTATAGATGACTATTAGTATCACATTTAGTTTTTCTATTTTCACTGCTAGAGTTCCACAAAGCTGTTTGATTTACTTATTATCATCTCTGTCATATGACCTTCCTGTACATATATAGCACAGCCACCTTTACATCTTCTTGTTCTATCCACTCTTAGTAATTTGAAGCCCTCTATATTTCTTTCTTATCAATACAATGTTCACAGTTTCCACAATTTCCTTGGCAATCCTTAAGATGAGTTTCTGTGAGGTATGCAATGTCCACCCTTGTTTTGTCTATAAATCCTTTCAGATACAAAACTTTATTGAGTGATTGGTTTGGTTTTATTCCTTGAATATTAGCCAGGACAATATTTATGTTCTTTGTTTTTCATTGCCCCTTATGCATTTTAAGTTCATTTTCCTTCAACATCACTTGTTTCATTGCCCTATGATCCTCTGAGTGAGATCTGTTTCTGCCTACCTCTTCTGGTAGCTTCTTGCCTGGAAGCAGTTTGGCTCAGGGGTTTCCAGCTGTGTCAACTGCATGCATTGGATGAATTTAGCAGCCGTATCATGTCAGCAATGTTGAAAAAAAATTTGTTTGCTTATTGTGTTCCTCTTGTTATTATTATTCCTATTGTCATTTAAACTTTGTTCTTTGCTCTTCGAGTCTGTCAGGAGATGTTGATAGTAGCATTTTTTCCCATATTTGCATAAGTCCTGCAGATGTCTGGGTGGTAGAATGTGCATGTCTCCAAATTTACAATAACCATTATTATAGAAGAAATTGCATATTGGGGATATTTTCATTTATATATATATATATATACCTTTGGTTAGCTTCCACCCAAATTGTTCATTCTGACGAAGGTCAAGCTTTTCACTCCACCTTAGACCTACAGTTTAACGTGGAATCCGAACCACACCCAATCAGCAGCCCAGCATCGTAACCACTAGGCCCCCTAGGGTACCCATTTATCTACCAACCACTTTATTTATTGTGTGGAAGGATGAACAGCTGGGTTTTGCTGCGCGCCAGCTGCCATCAGGTCTCAAACCTAGGGCCAATGGATTCGTAGTCAGCGACGCTAACCACTACACCACCGAGGCGCATATATATACAGTGAGGCCTTGCATAACAAATTTAATTCGTTCCAGAAGGTCATTCGTTAACTGAAAAATTTGTTATGCAATGCATTAGTTCAATGGGATTTTCAGTAATTCGTTCCAGAGCCCAAATTTTGACCCTTTTTGCACTTGTTTACCCATTTTTTAAAGGTTTTTAGTGTAATGTGTTCTTATTGTTATATTAATGTTATTTTATGTATATATTTTAAATAAACATGCTAAATAAATTAAATAGTTAAAAATAAAAATATTTTTATTTACCTTGGTCTTGGAGGTGATGAGCTTGAGTGGGCTGGAGATGAGGCTTGGAGGAGGATGGGAATTAATGGTTTCTGGAAGGAGAATCTCCTTCCATTAGGACATCTGGGAGGTCAAATGATTCTCTCCTGGGTGTCCTATTGCCAGTTGGACCTGGTTGAGGGTCATCAGGATCAACCACATCCACAGAAGATGTTGAAGTTGAAGCAGTGGGGGCTGTTGTAGTCTTGAAGTAGCTGTCAATTTTTCTCTGTTTCTTTTTGCTTTCTGCAAATTCCCTGAAATATGGCAGGACTTTGTCTTCAAAATGACAGATAGCAAGCTCAGTAACTTTAACATTAGGGTGCTTGCTTGCAATGGCCTTCACCTTGCCCCAATGTAACATTAATTTTTTTACTTCAGCAGAAGTTATTTTCTCTTCTGTTTCATCATCCTCCTCACTAGCATCTGACCCTGACTCTGATTCCTTGGCCAACTCTAGAAGATCTTGTGCAGTCAACTCCTTTCCATGGTCTGCAAGAAGTTCTTCAATGTGCTCTTGATTGACTTCAAGGCCCATGTATTGACCCAACTGGACAATTTCAGCCTCTACATTTGGTTCATCTGTTTGAAAACCTTCAAAATCACGCACAGCAGATGGCCACAACTTCTTCAGGCAGAGTTCATGCAAATTGTTGAGACTTCTCTCCATGCTCTCGCAACATTCTTGACAGCCTCCAAAATGTTGTAGTGCTGCTTCCAGAACTGTGTTAAGGTTACAGAATCCTCACTGGAGGTTGCATTATGGCACTGAGCAAACATGAACTTCATGTATAGCTGCTTGAAGTTTGAAATAACCTGCTGGTCCATAGGTTGGAGCAGTGATGTTGTGTTTGGAGGCAGATATTTCACAGTAATGAAGCTGAAACCTGTCTTGACAATTTTGTCCAGATCTGGGTCATGGGCCTTAGCATTGTCAAGAAGCAATAAGACCTTTAAAGGAAGTTTATTGGTCTCCAAGTAATTTTGCACTGTAGGGCCAAAAACTTCCACAATCCATTGATTAAATAGGGTTCTTGTCACCCATGCCTTTTTATTGTGTCACCAAAACACCCCAAGAGTAGATGGGTTCACCTTCTTCCGCTTGAATATCCTGGGATTTTGGGAATGATACACAAGCATAGGCTTAATCTTCAGGTCCCCTGATGCATTCCCAGCCATAAGTAAAGTAAACCGGTCTTTCATTGGTTTATGGCCAGGCAGTTTGGACTCTTCTCTAGTAATGTAGGTCCTGTTCGGTAGCTTTTTCCAAAATAGGCCAGTTTCATCGGCGTTAAAAACTTGAGGCAAATAATCCTCCTCCTCAACAAGTTCTGCAAATTCTATTTTAAATTCCTTTGCTCCCTCAGTATCAGCACTTGCAGCCTCACCATGCCTTATAATGTTCTTAATTCCTGACCTTCTCTTGAAATTTTCAAACCACTCACGACTTGCATTGCATGATTCATATCTTTCAACTGATGCTGGAAGGGATTCCTTAATTTGTTCATATATTTGTACTGCCTTGTCACTAATGAATGCCTTAGTAATGGATTCCCCCTTCATTTCCTTTTCTCTAATCCATATCAGTAAAACTCTCCATTTCAGCAATAGCTTCCCTTCCTTTATCACTTACTTTAGTTTTCATAATTTCTTCCTTCTTCTTAAAAATTGTTGAAACTGTACTGGCAGACAATCCATATTCAGCAGCAAGATCTTTGGTGCTCGTTCCAGATTCACTTTTTTCAATAATGTCCTGCTTCATCTGGAGACCAAATTCATTCTGCAAGGTAAAATCATTTTAAATCAATGGAGCCTTATGGAGGTAATTCATTAAGCAAAAATTCGCTATTTAAGGCATTCGTTATGCAAGGCCTCACTGTATACACACCACACCTCAGTGGTGTAGTGGTTAGCATCACTGACTCCAAATCCATCAGCCCCAAAATTGAGACCCAGTGATGGCAGGCAGCATACAGGAAAACCCAGCTGTTCATCCATAAACACAATAAAAAAATTGGTTGGTAGATAAATGGGTACCCTGGGTACCATGTGGGTAGCCTAGTGTTAAGACACTGGGCTGCTGGTGAGGTGTGGTTTGGATTCCACATTAAACTGTAGGTCTAAGGTGGAGTGCCAAGCTTGACCAAAGTTAACCAAAGTTATATATAGTAAGTCCCTAACTTACATGGTGACCTTCGGAATGAATTAACAGTGTAAGTTGGAAACCATGCAAGTCTAACACTGCTTAAATATATATTTTGTGACATATACATTAATTTCTATGGATACTTAAAGCTAAAAAAGTAGGGTTTATGAATCCTTAAATCTATTAAACCATCTGTGACTTGCATTGAATGTAGCACCAGCAACACACTCACCATGTTTATCTTTTAGGTCTTTAAAAAGACTCAAGGCTTTCTCTTGTATGAGCATAAGGCTTAGTGGCATTCATCGTTGATATTGGTCTTCAATCCAAACACACAACAATTTTTTCCATTTCTTCTATTAATATGCCTCTTTTCTTGGAAATAATTGTGGACTGCATTGGCACAGAACTTTTTACATGCTGCATAATTCGATCTTTGTATCTTATAACTGTTCTAATCATCAACTTTTTCATTCCATAAGCATCTATTGAGCAGCAGTTGAACTAAGGATCGTGCTCGCATATCTGTGTATCTACAGATCCATGTAAGTTGGGGACTTACTGTATATGGGCATTGTGCTTTAAGGAAAACTATTGCAAGATGTGCTCTTACCACTGCAGAGATAGAATAAATTCAAAGGTTACATCTATGTGGCTTCTTTAGAAGATATCCATGAACTAAATCGGGGTAAAAATAATTAATGAATTATTCCTTCTTGAAGAGAAAGTATACAGGCCTAATGTCAGGCCAACTAAAGAAAAAATAAAATATCTATTTACCTCAATTCTGATCTCATTAATGTTGAAATCTATTGGTTCTTCTTTTATAGAAACATTTCCTATTGAATCATCTTTGATGTGACAACTCTGAAATGAGGCATTATTCTTTAATCAATTCCAGTGTTACCTTTATCACAATTAAAAAGTTACTCTATGTCAATGTAAAGAAGAAATTTTGGATCTTGTGGGTTATAACCCATCATTTACTTCATTTTTCATATACTACAACAACCCACAAGATCCAGTTTTTATGTAGAATTTAAATCTGAATCTATTTTCTTCTATGGTATTTCCTGTGCAAATTGATATTAATGGAGATATAAGCAATTTTTGAATTGATTAAAATAGTATGGTGGTAATTATTCATTTTACCCCTGTAGGTCGATAGGTACTAACATGAGAATAGGCCTTTCTGGTGTATCTTGGTGTGTTTTATTCAAATCTGACCTTCATTTCTTGTCTAAATGAATTATTGAATACTCAGTTAGGTTTTGAATGCCAGGTTAGGTCAACTGTATGCCCTTGATGACTGGTTAGGTTGTCATGGTATTTTCATTGGTTTTAATGAAAATACAGGCATCCCTCGTTTAACAATTAGGTTACATTCATGAAAAACTGATCGCTAAGTGAATGATTGCTAAACGAGGATGTCATAACATGGGTTCATTGGGGATACATTCCTACATGGTGTTTGTGGACAGCGAGGCTGGAGGACAATGTTGTTGGGGCAAGTCACACCCACCCCTTAATAGGGGTGCACCAGATATGAATTTTTCATATCTGGCCGATACCGGATATGGCCATATCTATCCAGCCAGATATATATTATTAGGTACCGTATTATTTTTACACTCATATTGCTATGTTTTTTTGCATTGGGGGCAAGCACCCCCCCAAAATATAAGATAAATAATAATTTAAGTATATTCAGATGTTTAATTATTTTGTTCTCTTTCAGGTTCTTATGTTATATTAAACTATTAAGTCAATCATGACAAGTTTCATGTGGTCACTGTATACAATAAATGATCCTAGCAATATCACTGCAAAGTGTAATATTTGCCAAAAGATTATTAAACGTGGGATGGAGAAAGGTGGCCAAAAGTCTTTTAGCACAACACCTCTTTATAATCATTTGAAGATCAATCACCCAAAAGAGTATGCTCAAGCCAAAAACGAAAATGACAAAAAAAGAATAGCTGCGACTGAATCAAAGGAAATAGGCATAGATAGAATACAGGCTAGACCATCAACTTCTACTGGTAGTACTCTGAAAGAAAAGAAAATGGACCAAATGAGTAAGCAGATCTCAGTAGAGGAAAGCTTTTCATCTAAAAAAATATGGGACATCAATGACTCCAGGTCTGTGATGATTCACCATAAAATTGGCATGATGATGGCTTTGGACAACCAGCCATTTACTTTAGTTGAAGATGATGGTTTTATTGATCTAATGGCCTACCTCCAACCCAGATATCTCTTACCGAGCAGAAGGTACTTCTCTGATACTATAATTCCTCATCTTTATAATGAGTTCAAGTCTAAAATTGCTCAGAAGCTGGAAGTAGTAAAGCAGGTCAGCTTTTCTTCAGATATATGGACATGCACAACCTCTCAAGAAAGTTTTATATCATTATCGGGTCACTGGATAGGTAAAGATTTTGAAAAATACAATGCTGTGCTACATGCCTCTCATTTCTCAGGGTCGCATACTGGCAGGAATATATCTGAAAAGTTTCACTCTATGTGGGATAGTTGGGATCTTGATGCAAATAAGAGGAATTTATTGGTGAGGGATGGAGCTAGTAATATGGCTCTTGGTAGTGACCTGGCTGAAATACCTTCAATACACTGCAGCATTCATTTACTCCAACTGGTTATTAGTGACTCAATTATGGTTCAGAGGAATGTAATTGATATCCTTGCAAAAAATTGCCACCTTGCAACTCACTTTAATCATTCTCCTTTGGCCTGTAATAATTTCAAACACATTCAAGTGCAGCAAAATCTTGAGCCTCTCCTATTGGTTCAAGATGTCCCAACACGTTGGAACAGTGCATATTTGATGCTAGAAAGATTATATAAATAAAAAATTCCAGTGCAACTGTATCTAGCTGATCGTAGTGAATTACCTACCATCACATCCTTCGAGTGGACACTGATACAAAATCTCCTTAAAATATTAAAACCATTCTCCCAACTAACTCAGGAAATGAGTTCGGAAAAATCAACTTTGTCTCCCATAATCCCAAGCATTTGTATTAAATTACAAAGATTTCTTTCAAAGATTGGCCATGATGACCAAGGTGTTCAAACGACAGAGAGAATTCCTTACTTCTCTTCAAGCGTGTTTCTTGTCAGAGAGTAATTATGGGAAGTCTTTGAACATAATGAAAAACAGGGCTTATGTGACTGCGACTGCAATAGATCCACGGTATAAGTTATCTTTCTTTCAACAAGATCAAAAAGAGCAGGCTAAATCCTGGCTGACTGAAGAAGTCATAGGTATTGAAAATGATGAAGGTGGTAATGATTCTAATGAAAATGAAAGTGAAGGTAATGAAAGTGGAAGCGAAAGAAGCTCAAATTCCAGTTCTCCTATGTGAAAGAGGAAAGATGAAGAGGACATTCTTGAAGCGTGTTTTATGGAGATCACAAAAGGAGAGCAATCTGGGGAAGTAAGTTACGAGAGAAGGTTGAAAAAAAGACTGCGCCTGTTCTACTGATTGCAGGGGAGTTACACTGATATGCATCTGAACCTCTCGTAGATAGGAAACGCTGTCCAGTTCAAATTTGGAAGCAGGAGGACCAATTTCCTCTGCTTAAAACTCTTGTTTCAAAGCTTCTCCGCACACCCGCATCCTCCGTATTTTCAGAGAGAATGTTTTCTGAATATGGAAATATCTATGAAGCAAGGCGAACCCAAATATTGCCTAAAAGAGGAGAAATGCTCTTGTTTCTGCACCATAATGGAAAAAAAGTTCTAAATCACTCTTGTTGAGTTTTTTTTTTTTTATTCTGAAGACCTCCAGGCTGAATGGTTGCATCTGACCTACACAATACTGCCCTCCATTCATTGATTTCATTCCAGGCATTTTATATTGTATTCAATGTATTGTTTTACATTTGTCAAGCTTGTAATGTTTTGTATTGTTTTGAAAATAAAAGAAAAAAAGGAGAAAAAAAAATGGAAAGCAAGTGCAGGGGTCTAGCAATATTTCACTCTTTAAAAAATTTAATGCCTAGACATTTTTATAAAAAGCTCCAATTATATTAATAGAACTGTAATCGTTAAGGATGGACGGATGTTTTATTTATTCTTGTCATCAGTATTGTGTTGATTTAATATAAAAAGTGTTGCTAGACTGGTTTTGGGGTGGGCCCTGGAGGGCTTTCCATTTTTTATATATAAAATATTATTTGTAATGTGTTATCATATTATGGCAGATTTTCATACGGGTGTTAGTTTTCTAATGTCTTGGCCTATATCCGGCATATCTGGCCGGATATGACCCATATCCTGCCGGATACCTGATACGGGATATTTCACAATATCTCGCCAAATATCATATCTGGTGCACCCCTACCCATTAAAGCACTCAAACCACCCCACCCTGGCCTTGGTTCTTGATGGTCCCAGCAGTCCTCTTAGGGTTCAAATCTTTCCGCAGATCCTCCCACAGACTCACAGCCTTGGCCATAATGGTGGTGGTAGAGAGGGGCATGTGGCAGCAAGTTTGATCCTCGATTCAGATCTGGAGTAGCTTCTTCATGTTCTCCATCACTGGATCACATGTCCTAGTTATCCTCATGGCAATGTTAGAAGTCACATTTTCCACCAAGACCTTCAACTCAGAAGCCTTCTTGATGATGGTCGAGACGGTCAACTGGGCTAGGCCAAGCGCTCTCGTAATGAAGTTCACTCCTTCACCACTCTCATGGTCAAGGACTTACGAGAGAGCAAAGCCTTACCTGACAATGCAGGGGAAGCAGACACGCACTTACTCATCATTTTCAATGTTCACAGTCATTTAACACAGTCAAAATTAGCACCAAACAGTCTGCACAATGTTGCTTTGTACTCCACAAAGGCAGTGAATAACAATTATCATAATCATGCACAATCTTATACAATGATGCAGAGTGATGCAAAACCACAAGCAACTCAAAACACTGGTGAGGTGAGAAGGAACTGCAGGGGCTGGCTGCTTATGGGTGCTCAGGTCGGGAAAGCTACACAGAGGAGGATAAATTCATTTCTGCACATGGTGGCCATTTTGATTAGATGAATGAAATTAGAGATGCGCCTGTGGTGGAGTACCAGAAACCAAACTTTGCCCATCGTAGCAATCACTAAACCGAATTTTGGCCAATCATTGTCCGAGAAAAGATGTTAATAAAAACAGATCGCTGAAGCGAGTGATCATTGAGTGAATGATCATTAAATGAGGGATACCTGTATCATAACTTAACCCAACTAATGAAAATATCACAACAACTTAACCAATCATCAATGGTGTACAGTTGACCAAACCAGGCATTCGATAATTCATTTGTACAGTGCTTACAAGAAGTCTCACGCCTCTGTCTCGTCCCAAGCTCATCTGTTAGGTATAAAATGGGCAGTCCTTATGGCAGCAGAGGTGTGTTTGGATTGATACACACAACTGCTCTAACCCAATCAATGACGTCCATTATTACGTCACTTCTGCTACATTTTAGTGTTTAAAATACAAATGATTAAGAAGCAGAATGACCAAGTTTCAAGATGTTGGGATGGTTATGGAATAATCCTAGTCATCATAATATTAGCTGGGCATTACATTATACCGTCTCAATATATACTGAAGACTATAGACAACGACTAATTCAGCAAATATCCCAAATCATGGCATGATACCTAAGTTATTTTGATGCAGGTCTAAATTATTTGCTCAAATGCAATTATTGATATTAAGTAATTGTTGGGAATTGTTGTCAATAATATATATCCTATGTGAAGAATCTAATGACCAAATTCCTCAATGAACCTCTCACGCGCTCGCATTTCGAGGAAGTCACGGTCGTCTCACTAATAGATAGTTTATCCATTGTTTTAAGTGGTAACCTATTAAGCGAACTATGCTAAACCTTTTCCATCTTATGAAAGTCATTAGTCTAAAGCAAGACTGGTGGGCCGTGAATCAGAGAAATTTGCATTTGATTTGTTCATCGTAATTATTACGTAATATAGTATACAGTACTGTATATAGTATATAAGAGTTTATTGGTAGCATATCATATGACAATTTCCATAAACATGTGATGGCCTCGATGTTGCCAGTTTTTATTTTTTTCCTGACATTGCAAGAAAATATTCTAACTAAGGATAAGTAAAGTTCTTTCATGGTCACAATATATACTTTTATAGATGTCAAACATAAAAAATATAATAAAATTCTATATTAACAAATATATATTCGATACACATTTACGTCATGGCTTTAACATCAGTATTTCGTATAGCTTCCTCCGGCATCAATAATTTCTTGCAATTGTTGCAGCATAGAAGAGGCCAGATTGTAGGGAATGTTTGATGTTCGGCGTAAGCATTCCCAACTATTCCTCGTGTGAGCTAAAAGTGCTTCAAATGTTCTTTCATTGCATTGCTCCCATTCGTTAATCATTATTGCCCAAAGGTTTTCAATTGGATTCATATCAGGAGAACGTGGTGGCAGAATTAGATTAATAATCTCTGGCTCCCTTTCCTCCTCCCTTCGTAATTCCCCACCCAACCTCATTTCCTTCAACATAGCAATGCTTACCTCCATCCCCATTCCACTTCCTTCATTAAACCTATTATTGCTTTTACTGTCCCTTCCTTCCATCCTTCAATGCCAGCGTTCTTAAACCTAGCACATAAATTATATAATATGGAATCTAACACCTTAGATCTCTACGCATTCATGTTACTTGAAGACGCCTGTGTCTTAGGGGAATCTAAGTGTTGAGAGTGGGCTTGAGGGGTAGTCTATAGATTATTACAGATGACCTTGAACACTCCAACTATTTAAAAATGATTATTTATTACGCATATCATATGGCATAATACACACATGAATTTAAGTATCTCTTACACTATAGGAATGGAATTGAATCCTACCAGAGTTAAAAAGTCACAAAATATGATAGTAACCTCTTAATACAAACTAATCTAAGAGAAAAGGATTTGGGATAGAGCGGAAGGCAGAGAGTATATTTTCCCAGAGTTTTGGTTATTATTAACGTTATATGGATACATTGCCGATGTCCCTGCTGAAGACCTCTGATGGGATGCGGTGTGATCAGAGAGAGAGAGAGAGAGAGAGAGAGAGAGAGAGAGAGAGAGAGAGAGAGAGAGAGAGAGAGAGAGAGAGAGAGAGAGAGAATTTTAAATCACACCTTTTAAATGGTTTCTGGGTAAGGGCTTCATGTATGTTATTTTAGTCCAGGGTAGTTTATGTGGAGGTGTTAACGTAACTTGCACTTCGGACTGTTAATTGTAAGACAACTACCATAGCTGGGACTGAGACACGTTATCCCCTGCATACTCTATATATATCTATATACAGTATGTCTCTATGTATAAATAGATAGAGTGATCAACATAAAGATAATGTGGACATCATTGATGGGGTTAGAGCAATTATGTGCACCAATCCGAACACACCTCCGCTGCCATAAGGACCACCCATTTTATACTTAACAGACTAGCTTGGGACGAGACAGAGGCATGAGACTTCTTGTAAGCACTGTACAAGAAATTAAGGTCAGATTTGAATAAAACACCAAAATACACCAGAAAAACCTATTCTCATATCAAAATGAACCCGCAGGTGTAAAACAAATAATTACCACCATACTATTTCAATCAATTTTAATCAATCCAAAAAATGCTTATATCTCCATTAATATCAATTTGCACAAGAAATAACATTGAAGAAAATAGATTCAGATTTAAATTCTACATAAGAAAAATGGATCTTGTGGTTTGTTGTATTATATGAAAATGAAGTAAATGATCCACCCACAAAATTCAAAATTTTCCTATATTTTAATCAAAGGGTTCAAAAAATAAAGTGAAGTACAATTGGAAGAATCTGAGTTGTAGGATATCACATACCAGTATTTACTACTTCACTAAATCTCTTTCATTAAAAGGAAGAGCCAGCATGAAAAATTTTATAATAAAATTATTTTTAAATTAACATTTTTAATGCAGATTACAAGAACACTTCTTGATGCAAGAAAATTAATTTTTATGAGGGTTAGGAAAGTCATTTCTCTGTATTCTTACCTGCCATTCAAGATTAAGGTGTTCATGGCCAAATGAATTTTCTTCACATATACCTTGTACAGAAAACACTTTTTCTTCCTTCATTTCAACTTCTCTTTTAATACTCATTTCTTCTTTCAAACGAAGTTCAGTCTCATTTTTGTCCATTTTCAAATGATGAAAATTAACATCAATGGAGAAAAATTAAATTTCTAGGTTTTCAATTTTTATCTGAAGGAACAAAATATTAAACTAAAAATTGGAATAATATTAAAGGAAATTGGAAATTAGGATAATGTTTGATGAAGGCACTCACATGATAGATTCCATGTGCTAATTACAACTCAGCACTTAGTTAAGATAAGTAAACAACTGACACTAATCAGACTAAACTCTGAACTTACAAAGCTGAATTAATTTTTGCTGTCCAAATTTCAGTTAATATGTACCAGTAGTAAAATACATGACCAAAAATTCTTACAAATCTATACTTTTCTAGTGTAATTTATGGTGTTTTGTTCAAATCTGACCTTCATTTCTTGTGCAAACTTAAATTAGGTTAGGTTAGCAAGGCTGGCCTTAGCAATTGCAGGCAGGGTTGCCAGATTGGGCTACTTTTCACGAATTGGGCTACTTGGAATGGGCTGGCGCTACTAAAATTTAAGATTGGGCTACTTCGACTTTTGGGCTACTTCCAGATATTGTAATGCTATTTTGGGCTATTTTGAAAATCAATAAATTTTATTGAAATAAAATATTAATATATTAGTTGAATATATACATTAATATGAATTCCATATTAATTTAAATTCTATATTTTTTATGTTTTGTGTATGGTCGACTCGTATACTGCAGCCGTACTATATAACTATACCAGATGTTCAGATCGACCAGAGTCAATCATGACTCAGTGACTCAATTGTGAGTCTTGAGCCACTGAATCGCGTCTTCAAAAATGTTTTAAAACATTTTGGTATTGTCATATCATGTATCGTCTTCAAAAACGGTTTAAAACATTTTGGAATGTCGCAATACATATTGATATGTATGCGCGTGTTAAATCAAAGTTTGAATTGAAAATTCAAAATTATGCATTCCAGTCCTGACTGTTGCTTGTTGTGTGTGGCATTGTCATATCGTGTACATGTTTCATAATAAATTATTATACGTATTATACATATACTACTTAATTAATGAATTAATTAGTGTTTACAATTTAATTATTGTTATATATTAAATAAAACTATATTGCCATCAGCTACCCATAACCATGGGTAAATGCGCAAAGTATAGTAAAACTCTTCAAGATAATTGGGTTAAGGATCGATTATTCCGTGATTGGGTTCAGGAAGTTAAAACTGATAGAACTAAAGTGCATTGTAAAATATGTAAAACTGAGTTGAGAGCACACAAAGCAGATTTTAAAAAACATAGTGAATCATCAAAGCATGAACAAAATTGCCAGTCTATTTCGCAACCAAATTTAAAGCAAGTATTTGCAAATGTTAATAAATCTGGTTTAACTAAATTAGAATTGAAACTTGCAACGTTTGTTGCATGTCATTCGTCTATACAATCCATTGATCATTTACGTGAATTACTTAAAAGTGATATGCCATCTACCTCAAGTGCTGCTAGTTTACATTTACTTAGAACAAAGTGCACAGTGTTAATAAAAAGTATAATTTCTCCTGCATTATTAAAGGAACAAATTACTGAATTAAATCATGTTTTGTTCTCTTTGATATTGGACGAGTCGACAGACATTGCAGGCGTTAAACATCTATGCGTATATTGCCATTATTATAATGCGAAAGAAAATAAAATTGTGTGTCAGTTTCTAGGGCTTATTTATGTCACAGTAATGACTGCTGATGCATTGTACAAGGACATTAAAGATTTTTTTAATGGTATTGGAGTTAATCTGAACAAGTGCTTTTCAATTGGAACTGATGGAGCTTCAAATATTTGTGGAATAAATCACTCGCTCTTCACATTAATGAAGGCAAACATTCCAAACTTAATATTGGTTAAATGTATATGTCATTCACTTCATTTAGCTTGTTCCCATGCTTCAGAAAAATTACCTTCTAATATGGATTATATGCTAAGAGAAACCTAAAATTAGTTTTATCGATCTGCGCTTAGACAAGAATCATATATGGATATATACAAGCTAATTAATGATGCGAAAAATCCATTACAGTTAATTCCTCTCTCATCAACATGATGGCTTGCAAGAAGCAACTGCATTAAGAGAATTCTCAATCAATGGGAATCATTAAAACTTCATTTTGAAACTGCTTCTTCGACATGTGACAAATATGTGGCTAGAGAACTTTATGCCATGTATTCTGATGCAGTAAACAAATTATATTTTACATTTGTAATGCCCATTCTTTCTGAATTTGAAAAAATAAATTTGCTTTTTCAAAGTGAGCAAGCAGATCATTGCACGTTGCTAAATGAACTTGAAAATTTCACGCTTTGCATGCTAAGAAGAATTCTGCATCCTCAAAGTGTTAATCTCTCAGTAGACATGCAATTTGCATCAATCTTTCTACCAATTGAACACGTAGACTTTGGGCATGTGTTTTCTGTACAGTTGGTGAATAAACTTAAATATAAGGAAATATCGATAGAGGCTCATAAAAACACTCGCGAAAGATGCCATGGGTTTTTAAAATGAGCTTGTAAGGAACTTCTTGTTCGCATCCCCAGAAATATTGAAACGCTAAAAAAAATAAAAAACATATCGCCTAATGTATGCTTAAGTCACACTCGACCTCCCTTTTCTGATCTTCCTTTGGAACTAGTTGATCAGTCAAAACTAGAAGATTAGAAAATCAATGGAGACAACTGCTTAATGTAGATTGGAAGTGTGTTTTTCCCCCTGGTGATATTCCAAGCGATGGTTCATTATTTTGGAGCCAAGCCGTGACAATGAAAAATGCAGCAGCAGAACTATTTTTGCAGGACATTTCACTATTTGCATTAAAAGTGTACAGCCTGCCAATAAGTAACACTACCGTAGAGTGAGTGTTTTCGCGAGTAACATCAATGAAAACCAAACTAAGAAACCATATGGGTTTAGATCTCTTAGCCTCTATACTTCGCATCAAAATGATGCTGGAAATTTTGATGCTGGAAGAAAGAAACATCTGCTGTTTTAACTTTGAACCTTCTTCATCGATGTTAAAATATAATTCCGACATATACAAGAAATCTAGTGATGAAGTTGAAAACAATGAAGATGAAGAAGAGGAGTTATTAAATTCCATACAACTACAATTTGTGAATCATACCGTGTGACCACAAAAATTGTCCCTGTTTTTAATCGCTTATTACTCAGTCATTATTGCAGCTTCACAAATGAAATGAAAAGCTTTCGAAAAAGAATATTTAAAAGTTTTATTTAATTTTTTCGATATCCTGGATACGAAATCAGTACTTATAAAAAAAATGACAGTTTTATCCACCACAATCATGGGTTATTTGTCGGACATGCAATATGTTTTCATCGCAGAAGAGATGATCAAACATGGCTCGGTAGTTGCCACCCAACGGTCTTTCAGACGACAATACAGTCAGCAAAGGACCATAGATCCTAAAATGATTCGCAGGATTTTCGCAAAATGGAAACATCACGGCTCAATCAAGAACATGCATAAAGGCAACTCTGGGTGCAGCAAAGGTGTGCGAACCGCTGAAAACATTGATTCAGTCGCAAATCAGCTTGAAACGGACAACAAGAAATCTGTGAGACGACTATCAGCTGTGACAGGAATCAAACGGGAGAGCATTCGGAAATAATCACGTTGGATTTGAGAATGAAGTCATTCAAAATTATGTGTTTGCAACAGCTTAGCGAACAAGACTACCAGCGTCGTTTGATGTTTTGTGAACGCATTGAAACAATAATTGAACAAAACCAGATAAGATTAAGTGACATAATATTCAGTGATGAATGCCACATCTATCTCAATGGGTTCATCAACAGACAGAATTACCGGTGTTGGTCACAAAACAAGCCAAATATACACTTAGAGAAACCTCTGCATTCACCAAAAGTTACTGTCTGGTGTGGTTTGAGTAGCAGCAAGGTTTATGGTCCTTACTTTTTTGAGGACCCAGAGACAAGGAGACCGCTTTCAGTAACTTCAGAAAGATATGTAGAAATGCTGAACACTGTTTTTGAACAAGAAAACTGCAGTAACAAGTGGTTTCAGCAAGATGGAACAACAGCCCACACAACTAGGCAATCACTGGAATGTTTAACAAGATTTTTTGAACAGAGATTCATTTCTCATCGCTCACAGTTTCCTTGGCCTGCAAGATCTCCCGATCTATCACCTATGGACTTTTTTCTCTGGGGATTTGTCAAGGACAAAGTATTCAGGTAAGAGCCATCCTCTATCGAAGAATTAAAGCAAGCAGTGGTAGAGAGTGTACAGTCCATTGAATGCAGCATTTTGGAAAATGTAATAAATAACTTCCTTTCCCGTTGTGTGAAATGTAAGAATGTCCAGGGACATCACTTTGAACACATGTGGAATAAATTAAAACTTTAAAATGTTCTCTTTTGAATGCTTTTTATTTCATTTGTGAAGCTGCAATAATGACTGAGTAATAAGCGATTAAAAACGGGGACAATTTTTGTGGTCACACGGTATAAGGTAAATAAAATTTAGTATTTAAAATTAAATATGACAAAATTATTAGTGATGGGATGATTAATCGGAATTGGAATCGAGAATCGGAAGAATCGAGCATTTTTCAGGAATCGGAATCGGAATCGAGAGAATTGTACCATGATTTCCGATTCTTAAAACGATTCTTTAACTTTTAATTGAACCAGTTTTGCAATGTAAACTTTAAAATTTAAATGAAAGAGGATAACAAATTTTATTTTTATTGTATTGTAGCTATACATTAAAACATGTATATCCATGATGTGTAATCAAGAAGATTAAAATGAATTGTTACAACTTACAGTTGATTTTTATTTTTAAACCAATCTATTATAATTTATAATTTATATTACCATACTCATAATGTAAATAGTTAATCTTACCAGAGTAAAATATGACAATTTCCAGAAAAACAAGTATAGAATTATATTTAAAAATATTGAGAATCGGAATCAGAATCGTATCAGAATCGAGTTTTCTTAGTGGTATCGGAATCAGAATCGGAATCGTTAAAAATTTTGGTATCGTCCCATCACTAAAAATTATATTTATATACCAGGTGTCTCAAAATAGATGGAACCCATTGACATGATAATAATTTATTACTCAGAAAATAAACTCCAAAAAAGATTACATTTCCTGGAAGCAGATATGATAACAATTAAAAACTGAAGATTTGAGGTCTCTAGATCAAAGGATACATTTATTAGAGCACATGTTCCAAATGACCGCCGTTGCGCTGCAGACACACTTGAAGCTGACGAGCGAAGTTGTCAATCACCCTGACACCCTGCACAGAGTGCAAGGGCCTCTGAAGCACCTCGTCTGGGGCTTGTGTGCCCCAGAACACATTGTTCTTGCTATTGACATACCCACTGAGCAAGAAGTGTGCTTCGTCACTGAACCAAACATCATCAAGAAAGTCAGGATCCTCTTCGATCTTGTTCTCGAACCACCGGCACATCACAACACGTTTTGCCATGTCAGCTGGTTTGAGTTTATGCTTGATCTGGATCCTGTATGGGTACAGCTGAAGATCCTTGATCAAGATTCTTTGCACTGACGCACGTGAAAGACCCAGATCTTGGCAACGTCTTCGGATTGACTTTTTTGGACTCCTTCCGACAGAATCTCTCACCACATTCACATTGTCAGGAGATCTTGCAGTCACCTTCCTGCCAGATCTGGGTGTTTCTGCTTTCTTGTTGAGATTGTTTACTGATCCTGTGGCTTGAAATTGTTTACTGATCCTGTGGCTTGAAATTGTGTGCCCAACGATAAATTTGGCTTTTCTGGGGATAATTGTTGAAGTTGAACTTCCTGCGAAATTTCGCTTGCACAGTTTTGAATGATTTCGTCTCCAAATAAGTAGTGACGCAAAAATTTTTTTCCTCCTTTGTCCAAGGCATTTTGATTGATAATTATTAGTTGTTATTGTCTCCTCTCTTCAAATCTGAAAAAATAGAATGAGAACATTAATATTGGCAGAATTATTAGCAGTGACATGGGTTGCATGTATATTGAGACACCCTGTATATTATTTTGGGCTACTTTGAATTCTATTTTGCTACTTTTGGGTAGTGTTCTTGCTACTTTTCTTGAAAAGTATCTGGCAACCCTGATTGCAGGGCCGAATTTGGACCATTTTGGTAGGGCCTCCTGGACTTAAGATTATTTCAACTTAGGTATCAGGAATATATGCTATTACGTTGTATTAAAAATAAAACTATTTATATTTATTAGCTTATATTTTGACATAAAACATGTTAAAACAAAACTATACTTATAAAGAAATCTTTCTTGCTTTCTGTCCTGCAAACTGTTTCAAAATTTTGTTGAAGTTTAAGTTTTTTGCTTCATCACATTCTATGGATAATATTGCAAGGCTGTTGAGTCGATCTTGGAGCATGTTTGACCTTAGATAAGATTTGATCAATTTTAATTTGGAAGAGCTCCTTTCCCTGACACTACCATGACTGGAATTGTCAAAAATATGCATAGAGCAATAAAAAAATTTGGAAATCCAGTAGCTCTCTCATTCAAAGCAAGGAATTCCAAGATTTTGAAAGGTTTTCCAAAATATGGAGGAGGAAGAATTGGCTTCAGTACTTCCATTTCCTCAACCAGCATATGACCATCTAAATCTGCTAACTTTAAATACAGAGTTGACAAGTTCGTTTTCCTGAAAGAGCTTGACATCTGTCAGCGCAAATTCCAAATCTGCATGTTTTTGTAATTCCTCCTTTGGAATTTGTTGAAATTTACTCAAAAAGCCAAATAAATCAACATGTTTTTTCAATTGCTTAAACCGTGGCTCCAAAGACTGAATTCCTTATTTTTCAAAGCTGGAGGTGGCAACCCTAGTGCAGGGCCCCTGTGAGCGGGGGCCCAATTGGGTCAAATAGGTTCAATTGGCCTAAGGCCGGCCCTGCAGGTTAGGTTAGGTTTTGGCAATTTTGTACAAGAAATAAAGGTCAGATTTGAACAAAAACACTAAATTCCACTGGAAAAGTATAGATCTGCCAAGAATCTTGGGTCATGCACTTTACTACGGTACATACTTAATTACCCAAACTGCAAAGAATAACCATAAATTAATAAGACCTAATCCTAACAAGGGTTTTAAAGCAAACAAATTAATTTTTAGACCATGCCAACTAGAGGTATGGTAAATTAAGTCCTGGCAAGGCAAAGTCTGTTTTAAAAGTCAGTCTATAAATATTTAAACCTAACCTAGTTACAAGAGTATGAAAGTCATCTGTAAATTATACAATTCTTATGTTAGGCTTCACTTTGAATACTGCATTCAAGCTTGGTCCTATCACCTCAGACATGATATTGCTATGTTTGGAGGTGTGCAACACTGGCAACCAAGTTTATTCCTAACCTAAGAAGATTTAATATCAAGGAAAGATTAAAGGAACTAGGCATGTTTAGTTTTGAGAGATGTTCTTTGAGGGGAGATATGATGCAGATGTTCAAAAAGTTTTCAGGTTTGGACAATTCAGATACGAGTAACTTTTTCTTATTAGAGGCTGATGGAATAATTTAGGGCATAATAAGAAAATTAGAAAATAGACTTGTAGACCTGATCTATGAAAATACTTTTTCAGAGTAATAGATTTTTGGAATCGCTTGCCAAATATGGTAAATAGTAAGAACATAAGAAATTTTTATAGTGGGCACACTAGGGGCCACTTCAGCCCATCAAGGTGGCTCCACTATGTAAAAACTGCCTGTACATTGGCAACAACCAATTTTTACAAAACTAATTATTATCAATTTAAAACTAAAGATAGAGTCTCTGGATCCAAAGGATCAAAGTCATAATAGGCTACTATCCACAAATATGTTACATTCTATATCTATTTATAACTGACATGCAAATATATCAGATCCAAAGAATCCAGTCAATTTCATTACGGTACCCATCAATACCAGTACCTTGCCAACCAAAAATAAGTCACAGTCCATATTAATTGCTGACCAAGTCACAATTACAACCATATACATTACAATATATATACTTAGGAGGAAAAGTGTAGGTGTGGCTGTAAAGACTGTACAGTAATGTAGAAATGTGTGTGCACCCATTTTGGGTCTCCCATTTAAAGGTGTTTATGGGGCAAGTGAAGATCACGAGTTTTTCAATACCTCACAGTACTATGGGGGGCACTGCTCGGCAGAGGAATCTCTTTAAATGGGGTGTGTAAGGACAGAGAGTATCCCCTAACCCAAGATGCTGCCTCCCTATATCCCACAACACTTGTGTTGAGCTGTTGGATCTATCACCTAAATGCACATAATATATATGAGATAAACTAGTACCATTCATGCAATAAAAATGGGCTTAAACACTATCACCAGATGTCCCTTGCAGAAATCAAACTATCCAACCTTCTTTTGAAAGAATCAAGTGTATCTGGTCACCACTTCTTCTGTCAGATTGTTCCAAAACTTAATTACTCTATTTGTAAAACAATGTTTTCTTAAATTTGTTCTATATCTAGTCTGGTTATTGTGATCTTTAATGAAGAGAGACTCAAAATCTATCTTATCCAACCCTTTTATCATTTTATACACCTCTATCATATCACCCCTTAACCTCCTCCTTTTTAATGAGAACATGTTTAGATACGCCAGTCTTTCCTTATATGTCAATTGTCTTAGAGACGGATTATTCTTGTTACTCGTTTCTGTACTTTTTCCAGTTTTTCAATATCTTGTATCAAATAGGGACTATTAAATTAAATACAGTATTCGAGAAGGGATCTCACATATGAAATGTATACTTGCTTTATAATATTGGGTGATTTGTATTCAATGTGTGTCTGCATGAGATTGAGTCTAGCATTTGCTTTATTTCTGATTACCATACAGTGATTTGAGGGTTTAAGTTCATTAGTCACAGTGACACCCAAGTCTTTCTCTTTATCATCATTTTTAATCCAAATTCCATTCATATTGTATTCAAATTCTGGATTTTTTTGCCCAATATGCATAACCTTGCACTTATCAACATTAAATTTCATCTCCTACTTATCTGCCCAGGCTGTTACTCTGTCTAAGTCTTTTTGTATTGTCATTGCTCCTGCTACTGACTTAACATTTTGGCCTAATTTTGTATCATCAGCAAATTTTAGGTTTTACATGATAGGCCCTTCTCTAGATCATTTATATAGACAACAAAAAGCAAAGGTCCCAGCATAGACCCCTGTGGGACTCTGCTCGATACAGGTCTCCAAGTAGACTTATTTCCATTTAGATGAACTCTGTTTTCTGTTTCTCAGCCATTCTTCTATCCAGTCAGCTATATGACCTCTTATACCATGAGCTCCAACTTTTACCAACAATCTTGCATGAGGAACAATATCAAATGCCTTTGCAAAGTCTAAGTATACTATATCTACTGGCTCTTTATTGTCCAAATGCAATAGGACTCCATCATAAAATTCAATCAAGTTGATTAGACAGGACCTTCCATTTCGAAAGCCATGCTGGCTATCATTTATAAGGTTGCACTCTTCAAGGAACTCAGTAACTTTACCTCTAATGATACTTTTGAGTAATTTGCAAATAATGGAGGTGAGGCTGATGGGTCTGTAGTATTTTGCCAAGTTTCTATTTCCTTTTTAAAGATTGGAGCCATATCTGCTTTCTTCCAATCATCTGGAATTTCAGTACATATCAATGATTTATTAAAAATAATTTCTAGTGCCTGTGCTATATTCTTTTTGGCAGCTTTTATGACTATTGGATGCATTTCATCTGGCCCTGGAGATTTTTCCATTTTTAATTTATCTATTGCTTTTAGGATATCTAGTTTTGTTACCCTTAATTTGAACACTTATTTCTCTATCTTGTCCTGGTTGTATAAGATCAGGAATATTAATTATTTAAATTTTCATTTGTGAATACTGATGAGAAGTATTTGTTTAGTTCTTCAGTTATTTCAAGATCATCATCTACAGTTTTATCATCTATATGGAGGGAGCCAATTTTCTTTTTCACTCTACTTTTCAAATTGAAGTGACTGAAAAACTTCTTTGGATTTTTTTGAATTCTTGGCTAGGCTTTTTTCCAGGTCTTGTTTGATATCTCTGATTGCTTTCTTGCAAATGCTTCTTTTACTTTTATATATTTCAGAGTCTGTGCCATTTTTAGTTCTTTTGAATTTATGAAATGCTTTTGTTTTTTCTCTGATTGCTCTTTTTACATTGCAGTTTATCCAAGGTTGTTTTTTATTTTTTCCAGTTGTGATTTTACACTGTGGGATATGCTTCCTTTGTATGTTCATTATTATACTTTTAAATATCTGTCCAACTTATTAGACACAGATCATTTACTAGTCCATTTATATTTCCTCTTTTAAAATCTGGGACTTCTACTTTATTTTCACTAGGTCTTGAATTACAAACAATAGGGTAATTCTACGAGAAATAGACAAATGAAGTACACGGTAACCTCTTCAAAATTCATAAAACTTGGTGTGAGGGTTGGTTTAGGTCCAAATTACAAATTTCTGAATTTTTTTGAAAATTGGTCATGTTGGTCAAATTTTATGGCTTGACCAAATTTTGGTCAAATGAAAAAACCAATAATTTTCAAACGTAAATATCTCAGCTCCTAATTGTGGTAGTGTAGTAAGTCTTAAATGATAAAATATGTAAAATTAACTGTAGTTTCTAAATATGTATAATTTTTTTAGGGTAACAAAAACAAAATTATGATTTTTTGGAAAGTTTTTTTTTTTTTTTTTGCAATTTGGCAGCAAAGATATCATTTTTCGAAAAAAAGACCAGGAATAAAAAATGTTTATTTGATGTATGTACACCATAATAAGTAATAAAAAGTCAGCTTATCGACGATTATGAAAAAAAAATGACAAAAAAAAATCCTCCAAATTTTAATAATTTTTTGCTTTCTTTCCAGATTTTCAGTATATACCTAATTTTCTAGTATACGTAAATTTACCTAACCCTTAAAATGCCTCAAAACACAAAATTTTGTTGCGATCCTATGAAAAAACACTCAAGAATATTTTCTGTAACATCAAAAAAGTAAACTCTGCCATGGCAGCTGCAAGCTATGGAATTTTGGAAGAAAATCAATTACTATGCAGCAATTGCTATGTCACAATTAAAAAGAAGCCAATTGTATTAGAACATGTTCAACGTTCATCCAGAGAGCCGGAACCTGCACCAATACCTGAGCCAGACATACTTAACAATGTATGGAGCGAAGCAGTAGCGATTCCACGAATCCACCACCATTGGAAGAATTTGTCATTCAAGACAGGCAATTCAATAAAGATTTGCTCAGCGACAATATTTTACCTTTATTTGATGAAAGCCCTATTAAAACAGGTAATAAAACAATAGAGACTCCATTCAGGACATTTGTTTCTTAATGCCAAATTCGTAGTTTTCTGTTTTTAAATATTAGCATCAGCACTTGAATACATATATACAAAATATTTGATATTTGATTATTTCACGCAACCTAAATTTATGAATTTGTTTTACAGCTGGATTGAAGCCGGGACAAAAACAGATAAAGGCTTCTACGAAATTCAGATCGACAATGGAAAAGGTTAAACGAAGTTTTGAAGCTGCTTATGGGGCTCCTATTGACTATTCTGAAGCTGGTCCATCCAAAAAAAGTTGTTTGGAAGATGATTTAGAGAGGCAAGACTACTTTTCGGACATAGTTATTGAAATTTGACATTTTAAATTAAATTTAATACAGTCATCGAAGTATATACTAAATTAAGTTTTATCTGTTTACATTTTTATAATCGGACAATATAATACATATACATATATTTTATGAAAAGTTTAATTAAAAATATACTAATTAAACTTAATGTCAAATACACTTTATTTCAGGTATCAAAAGGTTATGGAAGAATTAAAGGAGAAATTTCAAGCAAGTAACGATCGCAATCTTAGGTTACAAATACTATCATTGTATCCCTATCCCATTGAAAAAACTGCTGACTTCTTTGGAGCAACAAAGTATATGGTGTGTAAGAGCCGCAATCTTCAAAAACAGTTTGGGATTCTTCCTAACATTCCAAACATGACGAAAGGGAAGGTCATCACAGCTGAAATGAAAAAAATCATTCAGGAGTTTTATGAAAATGACGAATATAGTAGGATGTGCCCGGGAATCAAAGATTATAAGTTTGCAATAAATGAAGAGGGTGAAAAATAAAAAACAAAAAAGACTGGTATTGTGTAACTTGAAAGAGTTATATGCTGAATATGCAAAAAATGATGAAAATCCCAAAATAGGCTTTAGTACCTTTGCTCATCTTCGACCATCGTGGTGCGTGCTTGCGGGACAAAGCGGAACTCAGTGTCTGCGTATGTACGCATCACCAAAATCCGAAACTACAAATATCACGTTAGGCATTAAAGATTTAGACTACAAAAAATTAATGTCTTTATCCATCTGCGGCATGGACAATGAAGATTGTATGATGCACCGATGCAAAAGATGCCCGCGAGAGGTCGAATCAAAAATTATTTGGAAAGTTTGGACTTCATGGCGATGGAAGAGATAAAATATAAACAATGGGTGTCCGTCATCACTATGTTAAAAGATATCACCGAAACTCCAGAGGAATACGTGGAATCGCTCACCAAAAAAATTGCACAACTGACAAGACACCACTTCACAAATAAATGTCAGTCAGTTACTTCAAAAATCTAAAAGAAATCTGCCCGAAAATGAAGGTGTTTTGGTGGGTGATTTCGCGGAAAACTTCTCATTCATCGTACAAGATTGTGCCCAGGGGTTTCATTGGGAGAACTCACAATGTACAGTGCACCCATTCATTTATTATTCCAAAAACAATGCAGGAAAACTAATTTGCAAAAGTTACTGCTTCGTTTCAAACCATCGCAGGCATGATACAATTCTGGTTCATAGTTTTCTCAAAAAATTAATCCTGTGCAGCCAACAACAAAATTCAAACCTAACTAAAATTCATTATTTCACAGATGGATGCGCAACTCAGTATAAGAATAAAACAAATTTTCTAAATTTATGCCATCATTTCGAAGACTTCAAAATTTATGCTGAGTGGAATTTTTTTGCGACATCTCATGGGAAGAATGCCTGCGACGGTATTGGCAGAATGGTAAAAAGAGCAGTCACCAGAGAAAGCTTACGACGGCCTCTCGACCATCAAATCTTAACAGCTGAGGACTTCTACAATTTCTGCTCTCAAGAATTCCTAACCGCTATTGACTTTTTTTACGTCTCTGAGGCAGAAGTTGTAGATGTAGAGCTTTCTTTGCAAAAATGTCTGAGTGAACCTATTACTTCTATCAAAGGTACTCAACAATTACATCGCTTCGTCCCAATTTCCAAGAATTCGTTGAAGGTTTATCCACTCTCTCAGAGTGCACAGTCAGTCGAAATAAGAGAGCTCATTAGAGTTTCTGCTTCGGATCAAGAACATAATACTGTCTCTCAACGAAATTGAAACAGGCTCTTTTGTGGGTTTATTATGAAAATAAACTATGGCTCGGATTAGTCCAGTCCTTTGACTGTGAATATGATGATTTTCTGATAAAATTTCTCCATCCTTCGGGCGTATGTCCCTCATACATTTTTCCTGCGCAATGATGTTTGTCACGTTCCAACAGAAAATATATTTGGGAGTATTGAAGCAAGTTTACGAGGAGGAACAAGAATACAATACATTTTTCCGCTTCAAGAATTAAATAACTTTTCAAAGAGATAAAATAAATTCTATCGAATGTATACTATTTAAGATTGTCTATATAATATTTCTAAAATTTTTATCTAAGATTTGTGTATCTACTTAATAGTTATAAAAATCTTTTCAAATTCTTTTTTCTTATTATTATATTATTAGTGTCTAAAATTTGGATTCACTGGATGAGAATACTGTCTCTTAATTCATTCTCAAAGACTTGTGTACGTGTAGTATTAGGAAGAGTATTTTATACTCTGATAAGCGCTTTATAAATTAAACATTATTATTGTCAATATATTCTGTCCCTAAATATAAGAGAGGTTATGTATGTACATTGTACATATATTTTAAAAGATTTTTTCTCCTTTGGTTTATCTACATGTATTTTTTATATGATTTGAAAATTGTCTTTTTTTGGACCAACAAGTCTGTAATAAATCTTCGTCTCTGAAAAAAAATTTATTACTTAATTTCAAACTCAGTTTTGAGCCTTATAATAAACTATAAGCTGACTTTTTATTACTTATTATGGTGTACATACATCAAATAAACATTTTTTATTCTTGGTCTTTTTTTTAAATGATATCTTCACTGCCAAATCGCAAAAAAAAATTGACATTTTTTCCAAAAAATCATAATTTTATTTTTGTTACCCTAAAAAATGATACATATTTAGAAACTACAGTTAATTTTACATATTTTATCATTTAAGACTTATTACGCTACCACAATTAGCAGCTGAGATATTTACATTTGAAAATTGTTGGTTTTTTCATTTGACCAAAATTTGGTCAAGCCATAAAATTTGACCAACTTGACCAATTTTCAAAAAAATTCAGATTTTTGTAATTTGGACCAAAACCAACCCTCACACCAAGTTTCATGAATTTTGGAGATGGTGGAGTGTACATTTGGCACTTTCATTTGTCTATTTGTCCTGGAATTACCCAATATTAAACCGAAGGATACAATGATCACCTGAAGCTAGTGTTTCTGAAACTGAGATATCCTGGAAGGTATCTGGATTATTTGTTAGAATTAAATCTAGAATGGCATTGGCCCTGGTTGGCTCCTTTACTAACTGGGTTAAACCATTCTCAATTATACAGTCTAAGAATCTCTCATTACTTTCTGATGTTTGTAATATTTCCCAGTCTATATGCCTATAATTGAAATCTCCAACAATAATAATATTGCTTGTCATTGCTTTATTTATTTCATCAATAAGTTTATTTTCTACATACTTATTTTCTTCTCTACTTTTGGGGATTCCTCCAACTGAACATCCCTCCCTCAGGTGGTCTATAGATACCCCCTATCCTTATTTTTCAGCCATTTTTACGCCCAATATCTATCCATACAGATTCAACTCTTTCCTCTTTAACGGAGGTAACTTCAACTGGATTCAGATTTGTCTTGGCATAAATAAATACTCTGCCACCCTTTGAATATTTATGTTCATAATAAAAAGTTCATAACCATCAATTTCATAAGTAATGGTATTATCTCTCTCACTAACAGAGCTGGGCACTTGCGGCATATTGCGGTACTGCGGTACTGCTGCACTACCAAACCGGTACGCGGAAATTTGAATGCGGTAGCGGTACTGCGGTACTTTCAGCGATCCTTTGCGGTACTGCGTTATGGGGGCCCGGGGTGGTAGTGCGGTGGTACCGCAAGTACCGCAGTACCTCAAAATATGCCGCAAATGCCCAGCTCTGCTCACTAAATGGACTATTTGGTATCGTACTGAATTTTGTCCAAGTTTCAGTGGCAATCATAACATCAGGATTTTCAAAACCTATGTATGCCTTGAATTCATTTATTTCATCTCGGATACTTCTTACATTTACATAGAAAAATGACAAAGAACCCTTGGAATATTTTGCTTGTAATTTAGTCTGGTTCTTGTTCTGTGATGGTATATTATTTGCATCTCTTTTACTTTCTTTGTTGACCTTTTTCTTTTGAGTTTTAATTATATTTTTTATTAGTTTATTGTTATCAAGAGTATTGGTATTTGTACTAATTTGGCCTATTCCTTTGGTTTTTAGTCAATTATATGATTCAATCTTTGATAGTAAATCAGTCCCTTTACTATTAAGGTGAATTCCATCTCTGTTATAGAACTCTCTTTTTTTTGTAATTTTAAGAAAAATTTGGACACTTTCATGAATGAAAGAGTTTGTAGATTGTAAATGGTGTACATTCTTAGCTTAAGTTATATAGGCTACTTTGGTAGCTCTGTATATAAATTGTATGTTAATCAACTGGCTAGAGTGTGACATTTTGCACAATTTTATTATAAAATATAGATCATGATTTGGATAACCTTGATAGGGCCTTGTGGCTTCATGTTTTCCAAATGTAATGTAATACCTAAACTTTAGTCTGATTTTTGCACAAATTTAAGTGTGGAGTTAATACAAACCAGGCCTTACCATATACCTATTAACAGCCAGACAAATTACTTTTTATATTACATTTCATTTGAAAAACATGATGCTACTGGGACCTATCAAGATTATCCAAGTTATGAGCTATAAAAAAATATCTAGAAACTATCTATTTCATTCATGAAAGCACCCAAATTTCTCTTGAAATTAACTAAGAAGCTAGTGTTTACCACATCATATGGGCAAGTCATTCCAAAAATCTACTATGCTATGACTGGAAAAGTATTTTCATAGATCAAGTCTACAAGTCTGTATTCTAATTTTCTTATTAGCTATGCCCATGAGTTATCCCATCAGCCTCTCTTGAGAAAAAGTTACGTATATCTAAATTGTCCAAACTTCAAAATATTTTGAGCATCTGTATCATATCTCCCCTCATACATCATCTCTCAAAACTAAACATAGCTACCTAATTCCTTTAATCTTTCCCTGTATTCCAATCTTCTTAGGTTAAGAATAAGCTTGGTTACCCTATATTGCACATCTTCAGGCATATCAATATCATGGCTAAGGTGAGGCGTCCAAGCTTAAGTACAGTATTCTAAGTGAGGCCCAATATAAGGATCATATAATTTACAGATGACTTCCCTAACTCTTGTAACTAACATTCCTCTTAATAATACCAAACTTTTTATTTGCTTAATTTCCAGCCTCTAAGCACTGCTTAGAAAATTTTAGATCACTACTAACTATAATGTCAAGATCCCTTCCTGTCTAACATCTTCTAACCAGTTCCCTTGCATCTCATAACTAAAGTTCTCATTATTTCTACCAAAATGCATGATTTTGCATTTTTGAACAATGAATTCCATCTGCCATTTACTAGCCCAAGTTAACTAATCTATCAAGATCTTTTTGCAGTTTATAAGAATTTTCTATCTATATTTGTAACTGGGGCAACTACTTTTGTATCATCCGCAAATTTAGAACTTTTACTACCTTCTCCTTTTTCTAAATCATTTAGGTACAAAATAGTGAACCTAACACTGATCCTAGAGGTACCCCACTTTTCACTTTCTGCCACCCAGATTCATGACTATTTAGAATTACTCTGTTCTCTGTCTTCTAACCATTTTCCCACCCAATTTATAACTGACCCCAATATCCCATGAGCTTTCAATTTATATAGAAGTCTCCTATGTGGAGGGCTGGCTCAAGGTACTGGCAACTTGGGCAGTTGCCCAGGGCACTACGTGCTAAGGGGTGCCACATCATGTGTTTAGGATCTTCCAAATATAAAGGGAAAAATGGAAAAATAAATAAATAAAAATTAAATAAAAGAGTCAAATGTGAAAACTCCCTGATGTGGCATAAAATTTTCAGGAACTATAACATTATATTAGCCAATAGTATTAGTACCAGACTATCAGTAAGGCTGAGGTCAGCTTGGCCCATCATGGGATGGTGTGTCACATGGGTTGATGTGGCCATGTAGGTGAGTGTTGAGTGCAAATTACATACGCCTGCCACTTTGTGGAATTTTTACATTTTTTTGTGGATTTACCTCTGACAAAATGTGGCAATACTGTAGCTCATATTTTCATAAATGGTTCCATTTTGAGAATGGTTAATTGTACTTTAGAGTGAATATCATTAATTGTAATAAACTCTTTATTCCTACATTTCTAGTTTTTCCTCATTGTGGAAAAATGTGAAAATTATATTTGTAAGGATGCCAAAGTTCAGCTTACCCGGGGCACCAGCAACCCTAGGGCCATTTCTGCCTATGTGGAACCTTGTCAAATACTTTACTAAAATCTAAATAACTTCAGCATTTCCATTATGTACCTGATCACTTACAAATTCTAAAAAGTCTGAGAGATTAGACAAATAAGACCTTCCTGATCTAAATCCATATTGTGAACTTGAAATAAGATTAAAATTTTCCAAATGACCTTGAATATTATTTTTCCTAATTTTTTCTAGTATTGTTCCTACCAATTGAACTTGACATAAGATTAAAATTTTCCAAATGACCTTGAATATTATTTTTCCTAATTTTTTCTAGTATTGTTCCTACCAATGATGTTAAACTAACAGGCCTATAATTTACCAATCTCCTCCTTACTACCCTTTCTGTAAATGGGTAACGTACTACACATTTACTTTTTTCCATTCATCTGGTACCTCTGCATAATTAATAGTTAGTGCCTCAGATAAGCTTTCCTACCCTTCTCTGAGAATCCTGGCATATATATCAGGTCCAGCAGCTTTATCTGACTTTAATATATGAATCACTTGCCTATTATCATCCTTCCTTATATAAATATGATCAAGAATGCCTGAATTTACAGAATTTAAATAAAAATTATTTACATTTTCTTCAGTGAAAATAGTTAAAATAATCATTAAAAATACCAACAATATCCTCATCTTTTTCAAACATGTTCTACTGGGCCAATCCTATCATGCTTTTTATTATATAAATTTATAAAAACTAAAGAATTTCTTTGGATCTTTATTGCTATTTCTAGCTAGATTTATTTCACTATGCCTTTTGCTTTTAATCAAACCCTTTAGCTTATTTCTTAACTGCCTATAATTATTCAAGTCCAAAATACTATCACTGCTTTTAAATTCCCTGAATGCCCTTTTTTCTTTTCTTTTTTTTAATCATTTTAACTATTTCCCTATTCCACTACAAAGGTTTCCTAATCTTGTTATTCCTAACAGTTCTGAAAGGAATACACCTACATTGTACATCCTCTAAAATTTCTTTGAATCTAGACCGCATCTCAATAGCATTTTCATTGGCAAATTCATTATCCCACTTTACTGAGCCAAACAACTCACTAAATTTACTATAGTCACCTTTTGAGAAACAAGGGACTAGATGGTTATTATTGGCTAGATCCCTATTTAATTCTATCTTAAAACATATGATCCAATAATCACTATTTCCTAATATATGAGACAGGTTGAATTCTCCATAATAAATGTTCTAGCACTACAACCTTTATTTATTTCTTGAACAGTACTGTCATCAACTTCCTGTGTTTGGTTTGGAGGTGTGTAAAATGCACCTATCTGAATATACTCCTTGCCTGAAACACAAATATCATCCCATATTGATTCTACCCTTTTGCCTAATTTAATACTATCATTCTGAACTGAAGTTAAATCATTCTTAATGTATAAGACCAAACCAGCCTCCTGTTTATCCATTCTCTGATAAATATACATTGTATAACTATTTAACTTGTACTCTGCTCTAGTGTCATTGAATGCCTCACTAATCCAAGTCTGGTAATTATTCATTTTACCCCTGCAGGTTGATTTTCATATGAGAATAGGTTTTTCTGGTGTATTTTGGTGTGTGTTTTAGGTTAATATGTTTTAAATGACATGGGCTGGACCTATAAATCAAAATAACTTTTTATGAGGTAGTTTTAGTCGCTTTATTCAAATTTGTCACTCATTTTTTGTGCAAACTATTGTAGAAAATAATAATAATATAAATATATATATTTATTTAGTGTATTTGTAGTCGTGGGTGGTATGATGTCATGTTACTCTGCAACTTAATTAGTTTGTTGGTTTCTGTTCTGGCTATTTTGTTTTTCTAATTGGATTCAGTTTGGTGGTCTTTGTGATAGAATTATTATGTGCCATTCATGTGGTTTTGACTTTCAGAACTTGATTCATCATGTGCCCTAGATGATTAATTAAATGATTAATTGAATGCCCAGTTAGGTCAAGTCGTGATATTCTTGTTAGTTTAAACAAAAATGACGAGAGCAAACTTTTCTGGTTAATTTTGAGGCATTTTGCACATTTCCTAAGGTAATGTGTCATTTATGAGATCTCGTAACATGAACATGTTAGGTTATATTTTATTGTATGAAATGTAGTCAAAAATACATTTTTCAAGTGTATTTCGGTGTGCTTTGTTCAAATATGACCTTCATTTCTTGTGCAAATGAACAGAAATACAGTTGTCATTGCATGGTCCAAACACGTATTTCTGTTCATTTGCACAAAAATGAAGGTTATATTTGAACAGCACACCAAAATACACTAGAAAATATATTTTTTATTTCAACTTCAGGCCATGTCATTTGCAACATAATTACTGTTTTATTCAAATCTGACCTTTATTTCTTGTGCAAAAAAAAAAAAAATCCAACCTAGCCATAACCTAACCTAAACTAAACTAAACTATTTTAACAGTAAATTTTCACTAATTATATAACTAAATAATTGATTTTTCTTATTCCTGTGATTTCTTATTATTAAGAGTCTGTGCATTTGTATAAAAACACTTCAACCCTTCAGTTTTAACTAGTTCCCTATATTTGGAAAAAAGCAAATGTAGTCCCACTTTTCAAAAAAGGAAACAAAAACCTAGCTAAAAACTATAGACCAATTAGTTTAACTTTTATTATTTGCAAATTACTTGAAAGTGTCAGAGACAAAATTATATTTTTAGAAGGACAAATTAGGGATAATATGAGTATCATCACGTTCAGAATATCAAAAGCAAATATAATTATAAAATATTAAAGCATAATTTTCTCATCATTTTGATATGTCACTATGTTCACAGATGCGTCCTTACCAAATTACGTAGATTTGAATACAGTATTATGACATTTTTGGGGCATTTTTTTCCATCCCTTCCAATATTTGCCTGGTGACATCATGAAAACATGATACATGAGCTAGGCTTTTTAGGTTACTACTTCCACTTATGTTAGTTTTTCATAGATGTTGGTCGCAATGACATGTGAAGGGTGTGAATATTATTTTGAGGATTTAATATATGAAGTACATTCTAATATACATAATTACCCACTATCATTTGTATAATTTAGGTCTTGGGGATATGGGGGCAGAGCCCCCTTAAAGGTCACGCATCACAAATTGATCAGTATAGGGTTTTATATTTTTTATTTTTGAATTTCCGATGCTAAAATCCCGATCAATATCAATCAATTTGTCGTGCATGATCTTTACAGGGGCTCCACCCCTGTACCCCTGAGACCTAAATTACACAAATGATAATGTAATAACATATTCATGTTTGGTTAGGTTAATTAATACCAAAATACATTTTTCTAGTAATATTTGATGTGTTTTGCTTAGATTTTGACCTCCATTTCCCTTGAAAATGAGCCAAACTTCAAAGTACTATAACTTTGTTGGATCTTATTTCCGAGGGAAATGGAGGTCAGATTTGAACAAATCACATCAAATACTACTAGAAAAATGTACTTTGGTGTGTAAAATGACTGAACGTGTCTATATACATAATTACCTAAATTAGTAATAGCCAACATGGCTTTCGAAATAGCAGGTCATGTTTGACAAACTTAATTGAGTTTATGATAGTATGTTAAAATATCTGGATAAAAAAGAATCTGTAGATATTGTGTACCATACTTGGATTTTGCCAAAGCTTTTGATACAGTTCCTCATAAGCAGTTGCTTGTTAAAGTTAGAGCTCATGGAATAAAAGGGGCAGTTGCCTGTTAAAGTTAGAGCTCATGGAATAAAAGGGGCAGTAGCAAATTGGATTGAAGAATGGCTTAAAGAAAGAGAACAGAGTCCAATTAAATGGGACTAGGTCTACATGGGGCCCTGTTCTGAGTGGAGTCCCACAGGGGTCAGTACTTGGACCTCTAATTTTTATTATTTAAATTAATGACTTGGAAAGGGTTCTAAATAGTAAAACCTCTATTTGCAGATGATACAAAATTGGGACAAAATGTAAGATCTTTAACAGGTGCCATGAAAATGCAAAAGGACATTGATAAAGTAGTTGCTTGGGCAGATAGATGGGAGATGAAATTTAATGTGGAAAAGTGTAAAGTTATGCATGTTGGTCATGACAATCTAGAATTTGAGTATAACATGGATGAAAGTTGGATAAATAAAGAAAAAAAAAAGGAGATATTTGGGTGTCATTGTGAATCATGATTTTAAACCTACAGACTAGAAAAAGTACAAGAGAGCCACAAGGATGATACCATGCCTTAGACACTAGGGCATTCTGCAGCTATAGGGGTGATGTACAAAGTTTGGAATTCAATACCACACACACGTTTACTCAAGTCCATTTATTAACTGAACAACACAAACAAAATTTTATTCAATTTGAGTAATATTTACTGGTCCCCCAAGAGCCTCCTTCAAGTCTTATTGGGGAGATTATGGAATCAGCTGAACAAAAAATGTACTTCCGTAACTTTACATCCAAAACAATTAACAGAAACCTTAGTGTTTTCAACACTAAGAAAACAATGGAAAATTTACCAACATATCCATAGGGATCATATGTAATGGGACTTCTTTGCACTGGGCATGGTCTTCCGATGATGCTTGATCACTTGGAATGCCAATTCTTTCTCATCTTCGTGCTGGGTGATCGAACTGAAGTCAGTTGCGAGCTTCACCGCTCGCTCAGCGCAGTCATTGATGACCCAAATGGCCCTAACTCTCTCCTTCATCGCCACCAGGTCCTCCAGGTAGTGGGGAACTTTGAGTCCCATGCATTTGAAGAAGTTAGCAGTCTGTTTAGTCACGAAGTCTGGGAGAGTGAGCAGATACGGCAATTTCATGCACTTTGACTAAAATTTTCTTAGCCCCTTCTTGCGCGCAGGGACCTCATGAAGATTTTTAAGCATATGCTTCTTTTCCAAACTGTCTACCTTATCCGAGAAAAAGGCGAGACCAACAAGGTCTTCACTGAGGTACCAGAGGTGGTTCTGAGCCTTGGCTATCGCAATGGTTGCAACTGCCTCGTCTTTGGTCTTGTATCCTTCAAGCTGTCAGAGGAGCTCGATGTCGTTTCGAGGAGCATCGACGCCACTGGGTGCCTCAAACCACACTCAAAGGTAAATCGTAGTGGAGAATATGTTGATGCGTCGCAGCGCCTTCTCTTCCGACGGCATTAGGAAAACTGCCTCCGAAACAAGAAGATCTTGAGGGAATAAATTCCTTTTGCCATCCACCTAGCTCGGTGGAATGCTCCGGGATAGCAGAAGAGACTCTTCTTCTGTTTCCTTGGAGGGACGGTTGCCCCCCAAGAAGAGAAGCGCCAGCTCCATGTATTCTTGGTAATCATCCCAGTCCTGCTTCTGACTAAGTCTGGCACTGATGAATTCAACACTGTTCCAGTTATCAGAGACAAAAGTCTGCAAGGGGTCAGGGTCTTGCGGGTCATATTCAAAGGGATGGTAACTGCCCTGGTCAATGAAGCTCCAGTAATCCCTGAAGCAAGCAAACAAAGGAATGTTCGGGCCAGAGGAAGAAAAGAACTTGTCGAAGACTGCAGTGACCACCAACTCGTGAGTGTGGTGGTGGCAAGCGAAGAATACGAGTGGACGCTGCAAGCCTTCTTCAATTGTGACACATGCTCCTGTGTGGAGACCTGTATTTGCCACCATTATGTCACAACATATTCCTGCAATGAATGGTTTCACCTTCGGCCAATTGTCCAGCATGGTGAGTATGGCATCTCCCATTGCTCTTCCGGTTCCTGATGCAATTTTTGGAATGGCCAGCAGCTTTTCGAAGCCTTCTCCTGATACAACGATGGGTAAGCGATCCGACTTACCACCTCAATCGTCGGGAAGGATCTTCCCATCGAAGTGGAGAATGCACGGCTTCTGGGGGTCAAAGTTGGTCTTAATGTCCTCGGCAATTCTGTGTCGTGTTTTGGTTCTGGCACCGTGAATGGAGGTCGCTGAGAGCGTCAATTCTCGCACATTCACCCCAGCTGCTGACAGGGCAGAAGCGACGATGTGTATGGCATTTTGCACGCTTGTATTTGTCCGGTCAAGGGCCGCAATGAACTGGGGGTCATCAATAACCCGGCAAGGGTCCATCATCATGGCTTTTGGCTGAGAGCCACATTGGCGGAGGCAGTGGCTGACCTGAGTGAATTCCTCTCCCAAAGACTCGGTGGAGCTGGATGAGCTGCCAGTCAATTCTGCATCTGCCTCTGCATGCTCCGGCTCCCATATTCGTTTCATTTCCTCCTTAGACTTGTGTCGTCATCACTCCTCATTCTCCTGCTTCATTGCCTTGGCCTTGGATGCTTTGGCAAATGCAACGTCTTCTGGGCCAATGACCATCTTTCTCATTGTCCATTGGTCTTTAAGGAAGTCGCAGTCCTTTTTATTTGTCTTCGAAGATCCAGCTTCAGAGTGAGCAACATCAAACAAGGTCTCCATGTCCAACAAGAACTGTTGTTCATGAGCTCGCTGTGTTTCCGTTCGTCGATCCTTGTGATTAGACAACTTCACATACCTCTCGTGAAGCTTTTTGAGCTTGGCAACAATGTATGGCTTGTGGGATGTCTTCAACGATGCTTTTGTCCACACCTCCATGAGTTCTTCAACCACATCACTACATGCTCTTGGAAGGCTTTGCTTCGTGACTCGTTGGATGAAAAACAGATGCTTTCCAACTTCACCCATGGTGGGAAGCTGTCTCATGGAAGAGAAATCCTCCTCCCTGAGGTGCCCGAGAAGCCACAAACTCACTTGCTTGCATGTTGTTGCCATCTGTGAAACAAATAACACTCATTAGTAGTGGTACGACATGTCAGACTGATAACACAGTTTGTAGGCAGGCAGCAGATGCCCACCTAGTGGGGATGGGTTGATGAATGGAAAGTGGTTGTGTGTGTGTGTGTGTGTGGGGATGAGTAGTGCTAGTCGTGTGCTCGTGTCGATTGTGTGCTCATGTCAATACACTCGCTGTTTCAACAGTCTACAAGTTGACCCAAACCTACAAGGGGCTTGGGGGAGTGGAAGGAATGAGACTATCAAGACCATTTCTTGTGTGATTTCTTTTTAGTACAAATGGATCCAGTTTAGCATATGTGCGTTGCTGGATTTCAAACTTCATGTTTTCAGAATGCCCTATTAGACACCTTAGTTACAGAGAGAGATTGGAGCACCTAAACATGTTTTCCCTAAAGCGAAGAAGGTTATGAGGTGATATGATAGAAGTATATAAAATAATAAATGAGTTAGATAATATGGACTTCCACTCTCTTTTCACAAAGGATCACAATGAAAGGACAAGAGGCCATAGCCTTAAGGTTTTTCAGCAAAGATGTAAATCACAGTTAGTACAACATAGTTAGTACAACATAGTTTTTGAAATAGAATAGTAAAATTCTGGAACAGCTTAGATGAAGAAGTTGCGAGTTCCCATACTTTGGAGACTTAAGAATAAACTAGATAAATTAATGACAAAAAGGTATTTGGTAATGACATTTTGCTGGAACTGGTAATGGTGTGGAGAAGAGGTTTGTGAACCCTTCCCACATATACATACTGTGTATATAGATATATAGTTTATTTTTTATTTGGGTAACTCTCATCACTCACACAGAGTGATGGGATATAGGAAGGCAGCATCTTAGGTTAGGGGATACTCTCTGTCTTTATACCCCCAATTTAGAGAGATTTCTCTGCTGAGCAGTTTTCCCCATAGCACTGTGATGTATGAAAGACTCATTATGTTCACTTGCCTCATAGACACCTTTAAATGGGAGACCCTGAATGGGTGTACATTCAAATATTTTAGTCTTTACAGTCCCACCTACTCCTTTTATCTTAACTGTAGAGCTTGTATTACATTATTCAGGTTATAGCTATATAAGATCCATGTAAAACTTCAGTACTTTCCTGTTAACAGGAATACCCTAAAAAAAACATATAACTTTCATGTTAACCCCAATCCTATTGTTAATGGGAATACCCTAAAAAAAACAAAAAATTTCAAGTAAACCCTAATCCCAACCCAATTTTTTTGATCTCTAAATAAATTACTTTACTTTTTATTGGTAGTCCCGATAATAATTACGTATTATCAGGACTGCCAAACTGTTTATTATGAATTTTTGCTCTTGTCATTTTTGTTTAAACTAACGAAAATATCACAACTTAACCTAACCAATCATCAAGGGCATACAGTTGACCTAACCAGGCATTGAATTAACTTAATAGGTTAATATAATGGAAAATGCCCAGTTAAGTCAACTGAATGCCCAGTTAAGTCAACTGAATGCCCAGTTAAGTCAACTGAATGCCCAGTTAAGTCAACTGAATGCCCAGTTAAGTCAACTGAATGCCCAGTTAAGTCAACTGAATGCCCAGTTAAGTCAACTGAATGCCCAGTTAAGTCAACTGAATGCCCAGTTAAGTCAACTGAATGCCCCAGTTAAGTCAACTGAATGCCCAGTTAAGTCAACTGAATGCCCAGTTAAGTCAACTGAATGCCCAGTTAGTCAACTGAATGCCAGTTAAGTCAACTGAATGCCCAGTTAAGTCAACTGAATGCCCAGTTAAGTCAACTGAATGCCCAGTTAAGTCAACTGAATGCCAGTTAAGTCAACTGAATGCCCAGTTAAGTCAACTGAATGCCCTTTAAGTCAACTGAATGCCCAGTTAAGTCAACTGAATGCCCAGTTAAGTCAACTGAATGCCCAGTTAAGTCAACTGAATGCCCAGTTAAGTCAACTGAATGCCCAGTTAAGTCAACTGAATGCCCAGTTAAGTCAACTGAATGCCCAGTTAAGTCAACTGAATGCCCAGTTAAGTCAACTGAATGCCCAGTTAAGTCAACTGAATGCCCAGTTAAGTCAACTGAATGCCCAGTTTAAGTCAACTGAATGCCCAGTTAAGTCAACTGAATGCCCAGTTAAGTCAACTGAATGCCCAGTTAAGTCAACTGAATGCCCAGTTAAGTCAACTGAATGCCCAGTTAAGTCAACTGAATGCCCACTTAGGTCAACTGAATGCCTTTGATAATTGGTTAGGTTAAGTTGTGATATTTTCATTAGTTTAAATGAAAATGACGAGCAAAAATACATCATAAACAGTTTGGTAGTCCCGATAATACGTACAGTGCCCGCGAAAAGTATCCGATCACCCTTGAAATTTGTATTTTTTACATAAAAAACAATGTTTAAATGTATACTAACCTTATATTAGTATTTTGTCATCTGTCCTTTGGTTTGGATGACTTGTTCTAGACGTTTTGGCATGGATTTAATCAAGTTTGACAAACTTCCACTGATATTTTCCTTGCACCATACCTTTTTGATGGCCTCTTGTAATTTTTCAACTGAGCCAGTGTCGTGGCATTCAACCTTATTTTTTATTATTAGCCCCAGATTTCTATCGGATTGAGATCTGGACTATTACCAGGCCAATCCAAAATATCAAATTTATTGTCAGTAATCCATTTTGTCACTATTTTGGCCCTGTGACATGGGCACCATCATGCATGTATGTTTTTGTCCTTTGGATTGCCATTGCCATTGGAAGTTTATCCTGTAGCATTGCTAAATACCGTGCACCATTCATAGTTGTGTTCTTCAGAAGAAAATATAAGTTTCCACACCCATAGTAACCAAAACAACCCCAAACCATCACACTTGGAGGGTGTTTCATTGTCTTTAGGGTGTATTTAGGGTCCATCCTATTTGAGCCAATAGGCCGGCGAACCTTTTTTGGACAACTTCTGAATGTCAAAAATGTCCTCATCGCTAAATAAAACCTTCTTCCAGTCATCATCAAGTCCAATGAATGTATTTTTTACAAAATGCGACACGTTTTTTACGCATTTTTTCATTAATGAACGGTTTCTTAGCAGCATGGCGAGATGGTAATCCGAGTTCTTTTTGGAGCCGCTCCTGGATAGTTCATTCAGAAATACCAGATAACAAATTATTCATATTAAATTTTATTTCTTTCGCAGTTATTGTTGGGTTTTTCAATACTAAACGTTTCATAAGTTTGTCTGTTCGCGAATTTGTTTTTCTCGGTCTGCCAGATCGTTTTTTAGGGACTGGCGTGGTTAGGCCACCATTGTTCTTAGCCCGTGAAACCCATAAATTAACAGTACTTTGGGATATGTTTAATTCCTTAGCTATCTGTCTCTGTGATTTCCCACATGCATGCAAAGCAACAATAGCACCTCGACAATCACTCTTAAGTTGTTTTTTAGCACACATTATATAAAATTTTATTACACCACTTTCTGTAAAAAAAAAAAAAATATCAAGAAATTTACACAAACAGTGAAATCTGACAAATTTGAGACACAGCCACCCGCAACGAAGGCTACCAGAACACTAATTTGAGAATGCGTTGGATAGCTCTCATATCAGCGAGCAACCTCAAAGTTACCAGATGTCGCTAGAACAAATAGAAAGTGAATTACGTGTCTCTGAATATCAAGGGAAAATATTGTATTTTCTTGAGTGATCGGATACTTTTCGCGGGCACTGTAAGTATTATTGGGACTACCAATAAAAAGTAAAGTAATTTATTTATTTAGAGATTAAAAAAATTGGGTTAGGTTAGGTTTGGGTTGGGATTAGTGTTTACTTAAAAATTTTATTAGTTTTTTTAAGGTATTCCCATTAAGGTTAATATTTGGCTGGACACAGCCTGGGCTAACAAGAAATGAGAGGTTGTGTTCCACTAGCATTATTTTTCATGCTCTTTACGATGGTACTAATCATTTTTTGTGCTAGTGCGTGGTTATAAAATTCATTTAATATAGAATTTTTACGTGGAGACTCTGTGTGTATGTATGTGTGTATGTATGTATATGTGTATGTATGTGTGTGTGTATGTATGTGTGTATGTATGTGTGTATGTATGTATGTATGTATGTGTGTATGTATGTTAGCGCTCAGTGTTTGTATGTATGTTAATGCGTTTCGTGGATGTATCACTTGTTTTCAGATTGTCACATGGCTGGATTGGGCCAATTAGACACTTTTTGCGACGTGCGCCATAGGAATTTCCTTTGCTTCACACAGTTTGAGGACAATGCCTGAAGCTAGTGAAGGTTTTGAATGTGACAGCTGCGAAATTGAGTATTACCACGCCATTTCTAAATATTTTGAAAATAACGAATAATCTTACTAACCTAACCTAACCTGTTAACAGGTTAGGTGTTAGGTTAGTTAATTTAATTAGGTAGCTAGTTTTTTCAGAATTACATTTTGCTGGTGAAGTTTCTCTGCTTTGTTGGAATTTGACACATTGGTAATTATTCGTTTTAGTGCTCCCTCTCCTTTCTGACCAAAACACATTTTTCTGGTGTTTTTTGGTGCGATTTGTTCAAATCTGAACTTAGTTCTTTGGGAAATGAGCCATTTGAGAAATTTTCAATTTTAAAATTTCTTAAAAATGGCTCATTTCCCAAAGAAACAAAGTTCGGATTTGAACAAAAAACACCAGAAAAATGTGTTTTACCTAACCTAACCTATGTTTTTTCGCAATTTCTTACCAATTAACTGCAATCTCGGAAGCCAACGCTAAATAGAGCTGTGCATCTAACTGTGTCAAATGCTTTGTCAAGAATAACCCAACGTACAATAAGTTTTGCCACAGTTTGAGGTGGGATTTTTCAACCCACATGCCCTTTCGATGGGAAACAGAGAAGGAACACTTTTTTCTGCCGCGCTCGTCTCTAGTCACTCTTTTGCAATAATATTGGTCAGCAACTTGTCTATAATTACACTCATGACCACACTGTGGACAAATAACACGAGTAGGTAAAACACCGTGACTGGTAAAGAAAACTTCAGCACTGTCTTCTTTTTTAGAAATATCTTGTATTAATTGAGAGTAATCCAAATCACAACCTCCATAAACCATAGTGAAAAGCGAACTGAAAAAGCATTTTGAAATGAGTATGCGTTATGGGAGATTCAAAATGCATATCTCTGATTGGTCAGATAATGTCACGTGAAACAAAAACCAAATTTAATTGGCCGATTTGACCTATGTTTCCTAATTTTGCCACGAGATGTCTCCCCATAAAACTGGAGAGGACGAACAGCGGCAAAATTTTAACTGAGGAAAGAGCTAAACACTGGGTCAATAGCCTCTAATGGCTGCTTATCGATGTCTAAATTTTTTTTTTCTATAAAAAATAATTATTATATTTCCTGGATTTGTATCAGTTTCCCTGAGGTTTCAAGGTGTCCTGAATACGAATTTATATGTTAAATTGTCATAGAATGTCTCCTCCTATCAAAAACGAAAAGAGCATTAAAACAAATATTAACGCATACATTTCTTGTGCAAATGAGTAGAAACACTCCGTATTTTGGAATGGAAAAAAAAATTTCTATTCATTTGCACAAGAAATGGGTATCAGATTCAAACAAAGCAGAGAAAAAAAAACTACACTAGAAAAATATAATTTTGATAAAAAATGTAATGGTTCAGAATACAGGTACCACTTAATTAAGCAAAATTCCATAGAGACAAAGTTGTTTCTCTCATTAAAATACATTGATTGCATGTGTCGCATAGTCAAAAAAAATTATTAGAAAATTACGAAAAAATATATATAGCTACTTCAGTGCTTTTTAGTACTTTTTGGGTATGAATCTAGGAAATTTTGAGTTGGCAACCCTACCTTGCTATGGCATTATTCGTCAGGAGATTCCCTCGAGTTCCTCAGTGGTTTCATGAATTTCTGCTGGCCACCACTGACCTTTATCCACCACAATAAGGTAAGCCTAAAATCATGATAAGGGGGGTCAAAGAGGGGAGTAGCCCCTCATTAACTTAGGTTAGGTTAATTACTTATTTGCATATTTTTATGCATCCTCTAGTACTATTTGATGTGTAAAAAATATTCAGAATAAATACATCCATAATGTAAATAATTACCATGTTTTTTCCCTCCAAAACATGCTAAAACCATTGGTTTCCTGTTGTTTAGGATAAATCTGACCATCGCTATTACAGTAAATTATTGCTTGTGCTATGTTCCCCCACCCAAAACCCCCGGTTCCCACGGTGGTCCCCCCAGATTGTAGGAGGGGTTGGGGGACGAAATCACTTCAAGCAATAATTTACTATAATGGCAATGGTCACATTCATCCTAAACAAGAAACCAATGGTTTTAGCATATTTTGGTGAAAAAACAAAAATTGAGGTGGCACCCCTATTCTGAACTATTACCTTTATTTTTTTTTAGGGTATTCCCATTAACAAGAAAGTACCAAAACTTCTTGTGATGAGATAATGATATGATATCTACAATTAGTACAGTAGTGATATTGATGACTGATCCACAAGATCCAAAGTTTTGAAGTTAATGTACAACTAGTAGATGTGACAATCTGCAGAGATTAATTGGATCTTAATTTTGCACATAACTGTATTTATGGTTTGTTTATATTAACAGTGGAGCCACGCAGATGGGCCGAAAGGCCCCTAGTGTGCCCACTATAAAATTTTACTATGGCTAAATAGCCAATATGCCTATTCCTATATAATTTGTATTGAAGACCCTAATAGTAACTTTACATATACCCTGATACTTTTATGTACCACTTTGTTGATCTAAAATTATCTTTCAAAACCCCCAAAGAACTCACATTTTCCTCTAGAAATCCCCATATAAAGCAGTTCCCTTTCTACCAAGATGTAATCCATCCAGGGCCATAGCCAGACCAAATGAGTAGGAGGGTGGAGAAATTGACAGTAGGGGTACAATAAAAAAATGTAGTCATTTTTTGTGAATATCAAAATATACTGTAGAAAATTACATTCAAAACTATAACAAGTAAAACACCATAGGCTAAATAAAAAAATGATCAAACCAATACATATAGATAGGCATATTGGGTTATAAATATAATAGTTAGTCTAAATTTAGTGTAAAATAAAAGTATTTTTTTAATTTTAGAATATGCGGCATTTTTTTTTGCAAAATTCTTTAGGAATTCAAACATGTCCATTTGCTTCGTTCTCTTATTTTCAAAGGCAAGTAAAACAAGTTGGCTTTGGCGTTTTTGTAGCATGGAACGCCATTGCAGTTGGTTTCCCCAGGGGGGTCATATTATTTTCCAGGCGGGGCTTTGACCCCCCTGTCCCCCCTTGGCTACAGGCCTGAATCCATCCTTTCATAAAAATTAGCCCACTTGCTGTATATGGTAAAGAGTAGCAAATACGTGATAGACCTAGTTCTCACAGAGCTCAGACACTCAACTCCTGGCTCAAGATCCATACGCAGTTTTGCTTTTCGGCATTGAATTAACTGCTTTGGTACGAGTAATCTATTATTCATTCTCCAAATAAAAAAAATCTAGTTGTATGCTAATTCGCTGACTTAAGATTGACGTTTTTCAAGATTTTAAATTCTAAATAGATTGCAAATAGTGTATACTCTTAGCTTAAGTTATTTAGCTAATTTGGTGGTAGTCGTAAATAGTTGCACGTTAATTAGCCGACTTGAATTAACGTCTTGCACGATTTTATTATAAAATATAGCTCATGACTTAGATAATCTCGAGGCCACAGTAGCCTCTTGTTTTGCAAGTGAAATGAAATGTTATGTAAGCATAGTCTAACACTAATGGGTTGAGGATCAATAGCCTATTTACCTTTTTCGACGTCATCAAATCAATGCCTGATGAGTCGATGCCACTGATGAAGTTTAAGCCGTCATCTCTTTGTCACGATCATGATTGCGTTTTGACCGAGTATCAAAATTCTTGAACGAACAGAATGCAAATCAGTTAATTTATGATTACTTTTGTTTACAAAGAAGCAAACTCGGGACCTAATCCATTAACTTACTTTGCTTAACCTAAAGACTAAATTGTACTTAGCTGTCCAATTTCTTAAAATTTGATAAATTTGCATCCATTTTTTCATTGCAGACATATGGCATCAAGACTAATTTTAGACGGTAGATATTATGCTGCCATGTAGATATGCATGAAAATCATTGTGTTTCATTACTTTACATTTAAAAAACATAAAACCACTCTGTTATCCAATCAGGTAAATCATCTAAAGCTATATTTAAATAATACTTGACATATCAATTCAAGTCAGATAACTATCATTAAATTATTTACAAAGCTAGTGAAACAGCCTACTTACGTGAGTTAAAATTTTGATTACTTACACAATTTACCAACCCCTCCTTTCATTCATGAAAACGTTCAATTTTTTCTTAAGACTAAGGAACTATGAGCAGTGGCATACTAAGCGGGGTGCGAGGGGGGCGGTCCGCCCCGGGTGACAGCCAGGAGGGGAAGAAAACTATTACAACAGCTTAATGTTAATTTCCACTATAAAATAAATTTTTATTTTTATTGGCAATACAAAATTTACAAACGAAAAATTAAATATTTGATAAAAATTACATCGAAAGGCGAACGTTTGTTGACGTTTTAGTCATCAGTTTGTTGAGCATAGCCAGCTGGCTGCAACTGACATTCCAAGTCTTGTTCACTTGACACTGACTCCACATACATGAGGTATGTTTCATTAAATAATTATGATAAAGCATAAAGTGCTGGTGTTTATAACAATATCATGGTACTTATACCAGTGTCCAGTAATTTTTGACAATGTGGTATCATAGTGATGTTTAAATGTTTATAAATGCATCGTCGTGATGTTATAATACCCGGTAAATGCATCGTCGTGATCATGATGTTATAATAAATGCATCGTCGTGATTTTTTTTTACTTCTTTATTTACTGGATATATTGTTAATTTTTATTTTGTCAGTGGTCTAGTTATTTGTGAGTAATGCTCATAGTTTTCTGCTTTTTTTAGGAGTCGTGTTTGCACTTAAACCCCCCCTCACACACACACACTAAAAAATAATAATAATAATAATAATAATTTTTTGAGTTACCTTTCTTTCTGGTGTGAAGTCCTGGAAGAAATTAATCTCACACAAAAGTATTTGCAAACAGTTGGAATCAGCCTTGAAAAGTGCATTGTGAAGCTCCAAGCTCTAAAACTGTTTCTTGAAGATCAGCGCAATGAAATTGTGGAGAGGGCCATTCATTATGCAACTACAAAGTGTGAGGAAATGGACATTTCTATGGAGAGAAGAGAGAGAGTAAAGCTCCGAAAAAGGATGCCAGGAGAGATGGCAAAGGATGCTGGTCTCACATTGCCAGAGGAAGTAAAAAGGGCTATGTTTGAATGTCTTCATCGCTTTCATCAAGAATTGGAGATTCGGTCTAAGGCAATGGATCAAATTCTGTCAATCTTTGCTGTTATTCAACCAAACACTTTGGTTGTTGCAACAGAAGAACTTCGGAAGTATATTCCAAATTTGACTCAGATTTTCGATGAATTCTCTGATGAAGATATCAGTGTGGAAATTGGACGACTTCGGAGGCATTTGGAAGCTGCCAAAATCAGCGTTGAAGAGGCAAAGAAATAGACAGCATTGCAGTTTCTGGAGTTTATGGTGAAATGGGATTTTTGTGAATCTTTGCCAAGCTTGTTTGAGATTCTTTTTGACTGTCTGTATGTCTATTGCTTCATGTGAAAGAAGTTTTTCCAAATTGAAATTGATAAAAAATTTCTTTCGCTCGACCATGAGTCAGACAAGATTGACAAATCTGGCTTTACTTTTAATTGAACATGAATATGCAAAGAAGGTGAATTTTGATGAGGTCATTGATCAATTTGCAGAAATTAAGGCTCGAAAGCAGAGACTGTGAATCCTCTCTATTTACCTCTGAAGAATAGGCTGAGCGTTGAGACTGGATTTCCTGTGTTTTTTGTTTAAAATAAAATGCAGTATTACCCGTTCACTGAATTTTTAATGTCCTGCATTTTTCTTATTTCCAATTTGCTTATGACAGTACTGTACTGTTTAAAAATCTACTTGCAAACTTAATGTATTTTCTGTGTGTTTAAATTTTAAAATTATTTATGGGGGGTGCCAAAGGAAGGATCCGCCCCGGGTGCCAAATACTTTAGGTACGCCCCTGACTATGAGCACTATTTACCATATCATATGCAAGTAATTCCAAATATCTGACTAAAAAAGTATTTCCGTAGATTCAGTCTACAAGTTTGTTTTCTAATTTTCTTATTATGTCCTCGAATCCTTCCATCAGACTGCAACAAGAAATAATCTTTTACTGTATTGCAACGTTCTTAAGCTAAGGATAAGTTTGGTTGTCCTACGTTGCACACCTTTAAGCAATCTATATTTTGTCTATGGCGAAGTGATCAAACTTGGATGCAGTATTCTAAGTGAGGCCCAACATAAGAATTATGTAATCTACAGATGACTTCCTTACTTTTGTTTTAACAGTCCTCTTAATAATTCCTACCATTTTATTTGCCTTATTTCTAGCCTCTCAGCACAATTTAGAAAACTTTAGATCGCTACGAACCACAATGCCAAGACCTTTTTCCATTTTTCACAAACAATAATATCATGCATACAACTTTTATATGATGCTGAAATGTTGTACTTATTTAATATAAAAAAAATTACAAATATATATTCAGTTACAGTAGTTAAGGACTCTTATAGCCACGTGAGAGATTTAATTTTTTTTACATATTTTGTCTCAACAAAGGGACGGAAAATATATGGCAGAAAGGAAGGTCTTAGAGATTTTAAAATATTACGATATTCACACACACACACACACCACAATATATATATATATATATTATATATATATATATATATATATATATATATATATATATATATATATATATATATATATGGGAATGAACTCAGAATGGTTCTCTGAGTTTTTTATGATACACACAAACCGCGCATGGAACAAGGAACTCTTCTGGGATAATTAAATCTACTATAGTCCGAATAAGTAATGGTAAATGACAAATACCATAGTTTTTCTTTTTCATGATGCAAGCCCGACGTGCGAGAGACCCGTTGCCCACGTCGGGCTTGCATCATGAAAAAGAAAAACTATGGTATTTGTCATTTACCATTACTTATTCGGACTATAGTGGATTTAATTATCCCAGAAGAGTTCCTTGTTCCATGCGCGGTCTGTGTGTATCATATATATATATATAATATATATATATATATATATATATATATATATATATATATATATATATATCAGTGGCGACTCCTGCACTCGGGCTTCTCGGGCTGAGCCTGAGAGGCAAGGGGCAAGGAGAAGCATGAGAGATAAAATTGTGTATTTATAGATTTAAGTTTTAAAAAAAAGTTTTAAATACAAATTGTAAAAATGGTTTTTGGCTGGTAGTATGTTACTATTTTTCTGTCTAGCCTTCGTCACGCAAGCAAATTTTGAGCGCATTTAGATACCCTTACAACCTATAAAAAAACTGGTACTTACGTATTAACGGGGGCCACCACACCACATATTGATGATTGGTTAGGTTAAGTTGTAATATTTTCGTTAGTTGAACACATAAGGATGATTGGTTAGGTTGAGTTGTAATGTATTAGAAATTTCCAACTAACGAAAATATTACAACTTAACCTAACCAGTCATCAATATGTGGTAGCCCCCCGTTAATACTAAGCACCAAAAAACTATATTGACACATTAAGTTTTCGTGTAATCTTTCAAGATCCTTTACTCGGGCGCAAGACATTACCCCCGAGAAAGTATAAGTAATATCGTATACTTAAAGTTCTTTTAATGAATAATTATTTGCTTGCATACGGTTACATTATTGTCCTTCCTCTAATTCTCATTAAATAAAATACGTTTTTCCTCCTATTAATTTTTTTTTATAAAGGAAAAAACACTTCAACTCGGGTTTATATCCTTCGGCCTTGTAGAGGCACAATTTTTAATTCTGGCGATACATGGTAACTTTTTACGTTTCGATAAGCGTGCCTTTAACTGCCTTGGGCGGCGGTGCAATTTGATTTTTGCCGCAATGTGAGGTTGTTCGCTTTTCTTAAATAATCTGATTTATTTTTAATATTATAAGTATTCTGAGAAGTATAGCCCACCCATGGAGGACATAGTGTTATCATTAAAAGAAAAACCATTTGGAAGGAGAAACATCGCTGAACAACGAGAAATTACCAAATGAAAGAAGTTTCTCTGTTCTTGATCTAATTAGATCATATTTAAGAAACACAATGGCTCAAGAACGGCTCTCATCCCTGGCTAGGATTTCAATTGAAAAAGAAATACTTATTGATTTAGAAAGCAAAAAGGAATTACATGACCGAATATTAAAGGAATTTGCTTTAAAACAAAGACGCTTGGACTTTATGTTCAAGTAAAGAAAATTCAAATAATTTTTTTACCGAAGTATGTATTTATTTTATTGATAATCTTGTTATTGTCATGCATTTAAATGTCGGCTCATATATAGACTTGAAAATTTAAAAAGAACCCGAGTAGTCTTGAAGAGCTGGAGTCGCCACTGATATATATATATATATATATATCAGGGACGTGCCCTCTGGGTAGGCAAGGTAGGCAGTGCTTACCCTGAATAAAACTAAAAATATTAAATATAAAAAGTAAATGATTTTCACTTCATTATATAAATGTTAATTTAATGTATGAAATTCAATGTATAAATTTGTAAATGGATAATATTGTGTTAGAAGCACAATTTCCCCGTACCTTTCAACCTCTATATATATTAACGCTTGACAATGAAATTTTCCCACGTGCCGTGAGTAGAGCTCCAAGCTGTGACAAATACTGCGCTATATAAGCAGATTTAGTTCGGCTTTTCACTCAGTGTTTTTGCGGCTTTTGCCGTTCGGGCACATGGTCGGGTGTGTGGCTGTGCGCGCGTCTGTGTTGTCGTTTGCCTCTGGTGATTGAACTAAATTTTAGACATTTTATTTCAAAATTTAACCCTTTTCAAATATGGACAGTGAGTATCTTAAGAATTTTTCTAAACTGTCTTATGAAGAAAGGTTGAATGTGATTAAAAATGGTAGGCCGACACCGGAACTGAAACAGTTGCTACAGCGTAAAGGAACAAAAATAATCAGAACGTTTCAAACGACGTGGTACAGCAAGAAAGAGTGGTTGTGTGGTTGTGTTACAACAGGTAGACTCTTTTGTTTTCCATGCTTGTTATTTTCCGTATCTAGTGAAAGTGTGTGGATAAGAACAGGATATTGTGATTTAAATAATTTGACTAATGCTTTAAGTAAGCACGAGAGGTCTGCTGCGCATTATGAAAGTCAAATATCGTTGAAAACATTTGGATCTACACGAATCGACTTGAGCATAGATAAGCAAAAAAAACTTAGCATTGAAATTCACAATAAAAAGGTAAAGGAAAACAGAGACATACTGAAAACATTAATTTCTGCTACTTGCTTTTTGATTAAACAAGAACTTGCTTTCCGCGGTGATAATGAAGATAAATCCTCTTTAAATCGTGGAAACTATATTGAGTTACTGAACTACACTGCCAAATTTTACCAAAAATTAGCACAACATTTACAGACTTCATCCGTGTTTTCTGGCGTTTCTAACAAGATACAAAATGACTTGATTGAAGCAGTAGGCATAGCTGTAGAAAATAATATTAAAGAAGATATCGCAAGATCCCCATTCATTGCTATAGAAGTGGATGAATCGACTGATATTTCAAATACAGCTCAATGTTCCACAGTTTTAAGATATGTATTGGATTCTGAAATTAAAGAGGCTTTCATAGGATTTGACGAACTTAAAGACAGAAGAGCTACTGGTGTAACAGAATGCATATTTAAAAATTTAGATAAATACAACTGTGCTGAGAAGCTTGTAGCACAGACATATGATGGAGCATCGGTAATGGCATCGCATTTAAATGGCGTTCAAGCTAAAGTAAGAGAAAAGGCATCATCAGCGTTATTTACCCATTGCTACGCTCACAAGTTGAATCTTGTTCTATCTCAGTCAGCGAAATTTATACCTGAATGTACAATCTTTTTCAAGACCATTGATGGTCTTGCTGCATTTTTCAATCACTACAAAGCGAACGCAATTTCTTGATGAAATAGTACATAAACGCATTCCAAAGGCTGCACCAACGAGATGGAGTTCTAACTCAAAGCTAGTGCAAACTATTTTACGCTATCATAGTGACCTTTGTAAACTTTTCAACAACATTGACAGCAATCCTTTATTGTGGGACTCGGATACTTTAGTGAGGAGTAATGGATTTTATAATTGGCTAACGAAAGATTCAACATACTTTCTTCTCATGGTATATGATAAGATTTTCATTAGAACTGACACACTTCAATATCTTACAAACTAAAATTATAGATATTCCATATTGCATTGAAAGAATCAATGAAACAATGAATTCCCTCGAGGGTCTGCGCAAAAATTTTGATGATATCTATGAGAAGTTTGAAGAATGTTTCAAAGAAAATAACTTGACTGAATCAAAATGTCGTACAAAAGGTCCAATTAAAAAAGAAAGAGAAAGAATATTCTGTCTAATATTGAATGATATACTGCAGCATATGGAAGCAAGATACAGTGACTTCAAAAATTTACAATTTATTTCATTAGTTGATAGTAAAAAGTTTCTAAAACTAGCTACAGAAATTGATAAGGATGCACTAGAAAGTTTAGAGAAGAATTATGGTAACTTCTTCGATGTCATAAGATTGAAAACTGATCTAGCTGGAATTTATAGTGCACAAGTGTTCAGGGATAAATCAATTAAAGATTTGCTTGCTTTCATATTTCAAAATGGACTTGAACTAACGTTTCCTGAAGCGGTGAAGCTGTTGCAATTGATTTTAACAATTCCAGCTACAACAGTTTCTGTTGAGAGGTCATTTTCAGCTTTGAAAAGAATTAAAAGCTACACCAGGAATAGAATGAAACAGGAAAGGCTTTCATCACTTGCCCTAATTTCAATTGAAAAGGAAAGATTTACTAAAATGGAGCAAAATCCCACTTACAATTTCTTTGAAAAAATTACAGATACTTTTGTTACTAACAAAGAGAGAAGAATGGAATTCATCTACAAATAAAGCGGTAAGTAAATATTTGTTGTTGACCAAAAATTAGCACAAATGGTGCGGAAGGGGTTAATTATGCTTAAAATTCGTTGGTGGCTGGGGCTCCGCCCCGGAACCCGCTGGGGGAGCTCGCGCCCACCCCAGACCCCCTAGCTTGGAACCGCTCGCTTCGCTCGCGCATTGAGTCTCCCTACCCTGAGCGTATTTACTCACGGCACGTGCCTGATATATATACATATACATATATTAGCAGAGCTGGGCATTTGCGGCATATTTTGCGATACTGCGGTACTTGCGGTACCACCGCACTACCACCCCGGGCCCCCATAACGCAGTACCGCAAAGGATCGCTGAAAGTACCGCAATACCGCTACCGCATTCAAATTTCCGCGTACCGTTTGGTACCGGTTTGGTAGTGCAGCAGTACCGCAGTACCGCAATATGCCGCAAGTGCCCAGCTCTGTGATATATATATATATACATATACACACACACACACATATATATATATATATATATAATATCTATATATATATATATATATATGCCAATAATATACACAATATATACATATACATATACATATATACATATACATATAATGTAATGTAATGTTATAATGTTTCAGACCAACAAAGACCCTAGGATCCACTCATGGCTGATCTACCTAACTGTGTTCGTAATTGTTTATTGTGTATGTCCTCCGTGGTGGCGGAGGGGACCTACAATTTTACGTGGGTTCCGAACCACAAGAACATAAGAAATTTATGCAAAAACTGTCTGTACATTGGCAACGACCAATTTTTACAAAACTAAATAATTATCAATTTAAAACTAATTACTTATCGATTTAAAACTAAAGATAGAATCTCTGGATCCAGAGGATCAAGTCATAATAACTACTATCCACAAATATGTTACACTCTATATCTATTTATAACCGACATGCAAATATATCAGATCAAAGAATCCAGTCAATTTCATTACGGTATCCATCAATACTAGTACCTTGCCAATGAAAAATAAGTCACGGTCCATATCGATTGTGGACCAAGTCAAAATTTACAACCATATACATTACAATATATATACTTAGGAGGAAAGGTGTAGGTGTGGCTGTAAAGACTGTACAGTAATGTAGAAATGTGTGTGCACCCATTTTGGGTCTCCCATTTCAAAATGTTTGTGGGGCAAGTGAAGATCATGAGTTTTCAATACCTCACAGTACTATGGGGGGCACCGCTCGGCAGAGGAATCTCTTTAAATGGGGTGTGTAAGGACAGTGAGTATCCCCTAACCCAAGATGCTGCCTCCCTATATCCCACAACACTTGTGTTGAGCTGTGGGATCTATCACCACAAAGCCTTAATTTTACTACCTTAAACTATACCCAATCTATCACATATTTGTCTAATCGATTTTTAAACATGTTTATAGAAATGCTACTAATTACTTCTACCGGCAAACTATTCCAGCTATTTACTATTCTATGCGTAAAAAAGTTTTTGGCAACTACTGTCTCGAACCTTCTACTTGTCAACTTACACCCGTTATTTCTAGTCCTATTATATTGAGATATTTCGAAAAAGCTATCTCTATCTACGTTATCGAACCCGTTCATAATTTTGAAAACCTGGATTAGATCACCCCTTAGCCTCCTAGTCTCGAGTGTTGTCAATTTTAACTCCTTAAGCCTATCCCCGTACGACTTTGACCTAAGCGACGGAACCATCTTCGTTGCTCGTCTTTGAACTCTTTCGATTTTGTCTATATCTTTGCGCATATGCGGATTCCAAAACTGGATCGCGAACTCCAAATGGGGTCTAACTAATGATTTATAAAGAGGAACTATAATATCGCGCGATTTGTACTCAAAATTTCGAGCTATAAAACCTAACACTTTTGTTCGCCTTATTGACCGCTGCTGTACTTTGTTTCGCTACTTTTAAATCACCAGTGACTATAACTCCTAAATCTTTTTCCTGCTCTATGCTTGTTAAATCTTTCCCTGACATACTATACGCAAAATTACCGTTACGCGAACCTATATGCAAAATTTTGCACTTATCAACGTTAAATCTCATTTGCCATGTGACTGACCAATCAACGATTTTATTCAAATCTTCCTGGATTTTACCTCTATCTTCGTCATTAATCGCCCTACCACCCAGCTTCGTGTCATCCGCAAACTTTGAAACTATACTGACTAGGCCGACATCTAAATCGTTAATATATATAAGAAAAAGCAAGGGGCCCAATACAGAACCCTGAGGAACGCCACTCGCTACATTAGCCCAACACGACTCCGCTCCATCAACGACCACCCTCTGTTTCCTACCTCGCAACAACTCTTCTAGCCAATTTATTACTACACCCCTGATTCCATGAGCCTTAGTTTTTTCAATGAGTCTTTTGTGCGGCACGGTGTCAAACGCTTTTTGAAAATCTAAATACACTACATCAACCGCCCGATGTCTATCGTAAACGTCAACCACGCTTTGGAAAAATTCTAAAAGATTAGTTAAGCAAGATTTGTTTCGCCTAAATCCGTGCTGCGTATTTCTAACTTGTTTATGGAATTCTAAGTGTTCGACTATACGATCCCTAATTATTGATTCCAGTAGCTTACCTACAACAGACGTTAAACTGATTTGCCTATAATTTCCCGCCGCCGCACCTTTATCGCCTTTCTTAAAGATAGGTGTTACGTTTGCTAACTTGAAATTATCTGGTACGCACCCCTCAGAAATAGACGCATTAAAATCTTTGTTAGCGGCACAACAATGCTATATTTTAATTCTTTTAGTTGTATGGGATATAGGAATCCGGCCCCGGTGATTTACGCGTTTTCATTTTATCAATATAGCGCATTACTTTCCCTTCACTAACCACTATACAGGGTGTCCGAGAATTATCTGTACAATTTTTGGCTGTTATTAAAAGTCAACCATGAAGTGTAGAAATTCCAGTGTTGTCCCATTTTACAGAGAATCTCTAAGTTTTTTCTGATACCACGTTTTGACAAGTTTTTTAGAAATGTACGCGGGTGACAGACATTGATGATTTAAAAGCAAGAATCACAGCTGCTATTGAGCGAATTGATGTGGATATGCTGCAGCGTACATGGCAACATTTGGAGTATCGATTGGATGTTTTGCGAATCACTAATGGTGCACATATCGAATGTTTGTAACAACGTTACTTTAATAAAAGAAACTTTTGAAAATACAGATTGTAAATAATCTTGTTTAAGAATTTTACGTGTGTTATCAAGAATTTTATTAAAAGATGAAATTGTACAGATAATGTTCGGACACACTGGAATTTCTAAAACACTTGTCAAAACTTGGTATCAGAAAAAACTTAATGAGATTCTCTGTAAAATGGGACAAACTGGAATTTCTACACTTCATGGTTGACTTTTAATAACAGCCAACATTTGTACAGATAATTCTCGGACACCCACCCTGTATTATCCAAAATATTACCATTATCAAAAGGTATTATGTCTATAACCGTAGGGATATTCGTTACATCTTCTATAGTAAAAACTGACGTAAAAAACTCGTTTAGCAAGGTAGCCATTTCCTTGTTTTCAGAAACTAGATCTCCGTTTACATTTTTCAAAGGCCCCAAGACGCTTTTTACTGGATTTCTATTATTGACATATTGAAAGAATCGCTTGGGATTTTCTTTACCGTCACGAGCTATGGAGATTTCAAATTCGCGCTTGGACTTTTTTATTACACTTTTCGCTTCACGCCTCAGAGGTATGTAGTTGTTTCGTAACAACAAATTGTCTTTATCGCACTTATGTAGCCTATAAACCCTATCTCTACTCTTAATAATGTCTCCTACTCTAGAAGTAAACCACAAGGGCTTATTGTTTACTTTCGCACGCTTAATTTTGTACGGTACACATTCCTCATTTATAGTCCTAAACACTGTTTCGAACGATTCCCACATTAGTTTTGCGTTGGAATTTCCCATTATGTTTTCCCAATTGACGTGTGACAATTTATTTCGAAATTTACTAAAGTCTGCGTGCTGGAAGTTAGGAATTTTACTCGAGTTAGCTGGTTTCGAGTGACTTACTGAGAGGACAAACTCTACCATATTGTGATCGCTATTGCTTAACGGTTCTATTACTTGAAGATCAGTAATATACATATATACATATACATATACATAATATATATATATATATATATATACACATTTAACTGCAATGACCACGCAGTATATTAATGTATAGAAACGACGTAAGTATAAAGGAGCGTTCTGCACACGAGGAAGAGAAATAACGAACAAATGAAAAATGAGGTGAACCGCCCGAGAATCGAACCCAGGGCCTTCCGATTACCGGTCGGATGCGCTACCATACCATATATATCACACATTATATATATATATATTATATATATATATATATATATATATATATATATATATATATATATAGTCAGCCAGACTCTGTACTGAACGGACGCATTTCCTGAGCTCTCTGATATTGCATCTACTTTTGTATATTGCTGAGAATTTTACTTTTGGACAGATTTGAATTTTATATACTTGCGTTTATATTCACGTTGTTATAGTTAAGTAATTGAATATTAGTGGTTTTTAGCGATTTAGAAGATTTCATAGCGTGCCGGCTTAATTTAACTTATACCTGTGACGGTTTAAACTAATTTTTAACTGCGCGATGCCGTCGCAGAAAGCGTCGTGTGTTAGGTGTAGGGTTAACCGGTGGCATTCGGAATTTAGGGATTATAACGGCGGTCCTATGGCGATACCGATAGATCAGTTTGTTTCTTTTGCGAGTTCATGGAGGAATTAGTTGACATAAAACGCAGTGTACGTGAGGTAGCGGAAAGACTTGCAACGCTTGATGAGGGCAGGTAAGTACGGTTGACGGAAGCCGAACCAATACTAACGTTGAAGACGTTAGTAATTTGAAGGGTGAGGTGCGTAACCTAGATTCTAGTTTAGGTAGCTTGTCGGGAAGGTTAGATAGAGTTGAGGAAGAGGTTAAGGTTAGTCCGAGAGTAGTAGATAGCGAGGGATTTAGAGAGGTTAAGGGTGGAGCTAGGCCGCGTACGTTAGGTGATAGGAATTCCCCCCCTATCGAGGTTTCGAACCCTTTCGCCCATTTGGAAAGGGACGTGAATGAGGGGGAAACTATTTTAATCGGGGACTCTTTAGTGCGTCACATGGACAAAGAGTTCGTTGAACGGCATCCAACCAAGAGGAGAGGCAGTGGCGGTTCCTCATATGGGCAATATGGGCAGCCGCACAGGGCGGCATTTGTGGAGGGGCGGCATGAGCGCCTGCAAAAAAAATAAAAATAAAAATAAGAATAAATAAAAAAGAAATAAATAAAAATAAAAAATAAAATAAAATAAATAATAAAAGATCAATAAATATATTTTTATTAATAAAAAACCATCTATTGCATTTTCCATAAACCTTCCCATAAAAGACCTAAACAATGCAAAATGCTTCCAGATTAATATTATTGGGAATAAAGGCCCATACTTTAACATATGTAATGTTATTTTTCTGGGTTTGGTTAAATAGTGAAATGTATATTATTTATTACAGAACGAATCTTCACACTAAGCCACTAAGGTCTGTCAAATAACCGCAAATGGATAAGAAGAGGTCAAAGCTATCAGGTGCTCAGTTTAGAAAAAAGAGGAAAGAAGAAGAGGAGAAACGAGCAAAAGATAAAGGTATAGAGCTATGTCATCTACTCTTCACTGCTATATTGCACTGCTATTTTGTGATATAGCTTTCTGAGTCATTTGAAGTGTACTATTATGTATATAATTAGCCATTAACCAAGGAGGTTGTATTATTCATTTGTTTCCTATTCTAAAAGTTTAATAAATTGTGCTTAATAACATGTTAAATTAATTGTACTAGCCTATTCATGCATTGGTCTGTTATGTTCTATTTTACTATTTGCAGGGGCACTTTTGAAATATTTTGGAACACCCTCTGCCACTAGCCAGGATGAGAAGCCGTCTACTTCTGCCATTATTGAGGCTGAGGAGCCATCTACCTCCTCAGCCTCACATATGTCTCCACAAATGCAGTCTGATCCTGAGGATGAAGACCCATTTGCTTCTACTTCTCCCCGGCAGGACTCTTCAGGTGAGTTTGTGTGCACATATGTCTGTGAGTGTGTGCGTGTGTGTGTATGTGTATGTGTGTGCATCCCTGCAAAGCATTTTGCAAACAGTTATAAATTATAATGTTATTATCACTGGGTCTGGGTTACTGGGTATGTGTGGTGTTTCACCACCATAATTCCATAACACCACCACCATAACAAAGTGCTGTGAATAATGTGTTATCTAACTTAGGTGTGTATACTAATGAGTAATGCTCTTGTTCTTTCTATTAGAAAGGCCTGGAGCAGAATCGCCTCCTGAGGATGAGTCTCTGTCCACCGACCCTGCTAACTGGCCTTCAGTTCTGACTGAGAGAATTCGGACACAACTGGTTTCCAGGGGACCAAGTCAAGTACCATCTGACTTTGTATTCCCTAGAAACGACAGTGACGGAAGAAGTTTCCACCATCAATACTTCAGGAAGTCATTGGTTAGTGGGGAAAATATAACCAGAAGTTGGTTGGTCTATTCCTTAAAAAACAACAGCCTTTTCTGTTTCTGTTGTACATTATTTTCCAAGAGGAAAATAAATTTAACAAGTTTGGGACTCTCGGACTGGAAGCATGCAAGCTCATTGCTCACATCACATGACAACAGTTCAGAACACCTAAATTCTATGAAAATCTGGAAAGAACTGGCAGTGAGGATGAGAAAGGGGGAGACCATTGACAAGCAGGAGATGGCACTTCTGGAGGCTGAGAAGTTGAGATGGAGAGCGGTGCTGACACGTCTCACTGCTATTGTGCATTCTCTGGCAGTTAGGAATTTGGCACTAAGGGGACATACAGAAAAATTGTTCTCACCATCAAATGGCAATTTTCTGAAAGAAGTTGAACTGATGGCACAATTTGATCCTATAATGCAAGAGCACATTAACCGTGTCCAAAAAGGGACCTCCAGTCACACCAGCTACCTCGGCCACCACATACAAAACGAACTCATTGATTTGTCGAGCAGCAAGACCATTTCAGCAATGGTGAGCGACATCAAACAATCAAAGTTTTTTTCAATAATTCTAGATTGCACTCCAGATATCAGCCACACTGAACAGTTGTCAGTTGTGATTCGGGTTGTGTCACTGGAGGGGAAGCCCCATATAAAGGAACATTTCATGGGGTTTTTGGAGGCAGAGGAGTCCACTGGTCAACATTTGGCATCTCTGATTCTGAAGAGACTGGAGGAGCTAAAAGTTCCTTTCATGGACTGTAGAGGACAATCATACGACAACGGGGCCAACATGAGGGGAAAAAACAAGGGTGTTCAATCCAGGCTCCTAGAAATTAATCCCAGAGCTCTGTTTGTTCCATGTGGGGCTCATTCTCTGAATTTGCTTGTGGCCGATGCTGCTAAGGGATCTATTGATGCCACAAGTTACTTTGGCATCTTGCAGAAGCTTTACAACTTGTTTTCAGCCTCCACACAACGATGGGCCATTTTGAAAAAACATGTGAACATCACATTGAAGATGTGGTCTGATACAAGGTGGGAAAGCAAGATCAAGAGTGTGGAGCCCCTGAGATATCAGGCAGCTGCAGTGAGAGATGCACTGATCGAGGTGAGGGACCACACCAAAGACTCTGTAATAAAGGTCGAGGCTCAATCTCGTCAGAGGAGGTTGGGTCATACCGCTTCGCCATTTGTTCAGTGGTGTGGCATGACCTGTTGTGCCAAATTCAGCATGTGAGCAAGCAGATGCAGTCTCCTAGCATGCACGTTGATGTTGCAGTAAATCTCCTAAAAAACAGAGAGAGGTCTCCGCAATTACAGGGCAAAGGTTTTGTGGCTGCACAAATGGCAGCCACAGATATCTGTGAACAAATGAATGTGGAGGCTGTGTTAAAACAAAAACGGCTGAGGTCCACAAAGCGGCACTTCTCCTATGAAGCATCTGATGAGCCCTTGATTGATGCTTTGAAGAAGCTGGAGGTGACATTTTTCAATGCAGTGGTTGATGCTGCAACATCAGCCATTCAGGAAAGATTTTCCACGTTGGAAATTGTGGGAGAGAAGTTTGGAGTGCTGACACATTTCCAAAATCTCACATTTGAGGAGCTGACAGAACAATGTGTGAACCTTAGTACTACACTACACTTTAAGGGACATCTGACTTGGATGCAGAGAGCTTGCACAGGAGCTGAAGAACTTGCCTGACTTGCCATCAAAGACCATATCCTTGCTTCAACTGCTGACATTTATCCATGAAAGGGAGCTCTCTGAATATATCCAAATTTGTGGACTGCTCTCAGAATTGGTCTTACTCTTCCAGTCACTGTTGCTGAAGCAGAGAGGAGCTTTTCAAAGCTGAAGCTCATCAAATCCTACCTGAGGTCAACTATGTCACAGGAACGCCTTACCGGTCTGGCCATCATCAGTATAAATCATACAATTGCTGAGCAGATTTCATATGATGATTTAATTCATGACTTTGCATCAAGGAAGGTAAGAAGAGTCAGGCTTTAGATGGCAGTTGTGCTGTGGTGCAATTTATTTTGTTTCTTGTTCAAAGTGTAGCATAATAATTACCCTCTCTTAAGTGTCTTATTCTATTTATGTGATAGAGCATTTGTACAATTTAGAAATTTGATTCTCTAGTTTATTTATGGCAGTTGTGCAATTTAATTGTATTTTTCCTGTTCATAGTATCATAATTACATTCTCTTAAGTGAGTTATTCTATTTACGTGATGAAGGATTTGTAAAATTCAGAAATTTGAGTCTTTGTTTTGGTTCTGAAGTTCCAACAATTAGTCCAATAAAAAGTTATTTTGTGAAAGAGTTATGTCTGTCCTTTATTTTGGGGGTTCGAATGTGTGTGTGTTGGCGAACAGGGGGGGGGCGCTGAAGGTGAGGTTCGCCCAGGGCGTCATGTAAGCTAGGACCGCCACTGGGAGGAGGGTCTGTCTCCCAGGGGCCAGGGTTGACAGAGTTAGAGACGAAGTGGATAGGATTGACGTTGCCTCCCGTCACTCAATGTTGGTGACGATGGTAGGAGGCAACGACTCGTATAGGCCCGATACGAGAGTGCCTGACCTTTTGGAGAGATATAGGGGGTTAATTAGGTCCTTGAAGACGAGGTCAGATAGGTCTTTAGTTCTAGGTATTACCCCTAGGCACGGGTTGGGTCTTAGAATTACGTCAAAAACAATATTTTTGAATAACAAATTAGAAGAGATTTGGGTGCTGGTTAAGTGTGCGGTCTACCTACGATTGGTTAGGTTTAATCATGATATTTTCGTTAAAACTAACGAAAATATCATGACTAAACCTAACTAATCGTCAAGGGCGATTGACAATGGGATGTAAACAAACAATTAGTAAACAAGATAAGCTATAATTAAAAGGTAGACCGCCGAATCGTAGGTAGACCGCACACTAAACCAGCACCGAGATTTGTGCTGAGGAAAATGTACCCTTCGTAAAGCTGTGGTCCGAATTCAGTGATCCTAGCCTTTTTATAAAAGATGGGGGTGCATTTTAATGAAATAGGTAATGCTAGGCTAGGTAGGTTAATAGACGAAAACGTGCGAAAGCTGTATAGGTCGAAGCCTTCTTTAAACGTTGTGGGTCCGGGGAACGCGGGCCCGACGTGATAAATAGTTTAAAACGCGGGCCCGTGGTAAAAAATAACTTAAACGTCTTTTATTGTAACGCGCGTAGTATTAGAAATAAATTAAATGAATTTAAGGCGATAATTTATTCCGGCAACTATGATATAGTTGCTGTCACTGAAACTTGGTTAAATACCGTGACTCGGGACTTGTTGGGGGAACTTGATATACCTGGTTTTAAATTCTTTACTAATGATAGGTTACATAGGTTTGGTGGAGGCGTTTTGCTGTATATTCGTAATTCCCTTAGGGCTATCGAGGTTAAGTTAGATTTTCCGGCAGCAATTAATGCGATATGTGTTGAAGTTAGGGCGCGTAGTATTAGTTTTAATTTGTTGTCGTTTATAGACCTCCCGTTCAACCCCTCGATACAGATGCTAGATTTTACTCACTTCTTGGTAATTTTATTGACAATCGGAATAGTATAATTGTCGGAGACTTTAACTGCCCTAATGTTAATTCGAGAATTTTACTGGTAATGAGAAGGGTTTGAGATTGGTTGAGTTTATGGACGATAACTTTTTACGACAGATAGTTACCGAACCAACGCGCGGTGATAATATTTTAGATTTGGTGATGACGAACGGCGAGAATATAGTCGAAGGTTTAGAAGTAGGCGAGAGTTTAGGATGTAGTGATCATCAAATTCTTAGGTTTAAGTTATTAATAGAAAACACCCAGGATAGTAACGTAATAGAAGTCCCTGATTTTCGTAGGGCTAATTTTAATAGTTTTGCGGATAGGTTGAGAGTAGTGGACTGGGATAACTTATTTATGGGTAATGACACAAATTTGCGTTGGGTGGCGTTTAAAGAAAGTTTTAGGAATATTGAAAGGGAGTTTATTCCTCGTAGGCCCAAGCGCGTTAGAAATCGTGGTAGGCCGAAGTGGTGGACTAGGGAAATAGGCGAGTTCATAAACGAGCGTAATAGAGCGTATAGACTTAATAAGCGCAATGGCACGGCAGCTAACTTTAATAGATATATCGAGCTTAGACGTCAGGTTAAAAGATCAGTTAGGAATGCTAAGCGTAATTTAGAGATACTTATAGCTGCGGATAGTTAACATAATCCAAAAAAGTTTTTTGAATACGTAAATAATCGTAAGCCGGTAAAAAATAACATAGGCCCTCTAGTGGATGTTAATGGCGCTTTGGCTTCTGACCCTCAGGCGATGGCGGGTATTTTCAATAACTTTTTTGCGACAGTTTTTACCGAAGAAGACGTAAATAATGTCCCCGACGTGGACGATATCGTTCCATTTAGTATTTGCGTGAGAATATTGATAGGTTAGAAAGGGTTCAGCGTCGTGCCACGAAACTGATTCCGTCATTGCGCAATAAGCCTTATGAAGATAGGATTAAAGAGTTAGACCTGTATTCACTCGAAACTAGGAGATTAAGGGGGGAGCTTATTGAAGTTTTCAAAATTGTTAATAACATCGATAACGTAAATTTTGACAAATTGTTCAATTTCGATAATTGTAATACTCGCAATAACGGATTTAAGTTGCGTGGCAGACGTTTCATTACTAATATCGCTAAAAACTTCTTTTCGTTTAAAGTAATTGATAAAGGGAATAATCTTCCCGCGTCAGTCGTTCATTCTACCAGCGTTAATGTGTTTAAGAACCGTCTTGACAGACATTTTAAAAGTATTAACGTTGTTTAATA